>CAJVRI010000585.1:600000-825000 GCA_911649635.1 Poeciliopsis gracilis
TGAGCGCTGTGAGGCGCACAGCTGCGACCATGTCTACTTGCTGAATTGTTCATTGTTCTGACAGATTAGAGCATACTAGTATTGATTTGAATAGTATGCAACAAGTGAGTTCAATATTTTTAAAAATTTCCATTAACTCTAGGTTTTCATCATCTTTATCATCCTCCAGATCTTCCATTCATGCTGACCTACAGCTTGAGGGTTTTACGTTCATCTGTCAAACATACTGGACGGCCCCAGGAAAACCAAACCAACGACCAGGTCAATGTTTCAGCATGTCGTTCCACATTTCCATCACTCAGCCGACTCGTGTTTCACTGTCGCTTCCCTGGAATGACAACCAGTCTAGTCAGAGACAGAATCAGCTCCAAGTCAATGTGCAAACACTTTTACTGACATTTGTATTCACTCTTTGACTTATGTGAAGTGATGCAGTGGGAGAGACTGAGCTCAAAGTCTGGGAAAATTAGAAAAATCCCACACTGGAAAAGGGAAGTGGACAGCATCACAGATAAATGGACATTTCTTTGAGCTAAAGAACTCCGATTAAATTTAGAGAAAATTTCAAGCAATTAAGTCAGACTTGGTATCGGTCAATAAAAAAAGAAATCTTCCAAAGTTTTTCAAAATTAAAGGCTTAGTATTTTTATATTCTCAATAAAAACAAAACAATGAACACTGAATGTGATGATTGACTTAAAGCAGTTCCTGTACAGCGAGACATAAATTTAAGTGCCCAAATTTACTCTATTGTGAAATATAACTGGGGTTCACTCAAGGAGTCTTCATTTTAATTATATTTACTTTTATATGATGCTCCAGTCATACAGGTGAAAACCCTCAAAAGAAACAGAAACATCTAAATTTCATTGTGAACTCAACAAGACAAATACACTGTAAAAATCCAAAATAAATTTCCACCGATTTAAATCATTTAATCCTAATGTATAATAAATATTAAGTATTTTATAGTAAAATTAAACAAATAAATTAGCATGTTCTATCAATATTTGTTCTGCTTTAACTAATAAACACCAAGTGCATATACGTGTATAAACGTTTCTTTTTTTTTTTAATATTAAAACAATCAAACAGTTAAAGTCCATGTGAAACAGTATTAACTAGTGAAGTTACGTGACGTGCCGAGGCTTCGGAGCGCGTGTCGAGTAATGGAGGGGGCGTTTCCGTAAAGCGCTTTTATTTACATGAATACATGAAGGCTTGCTTCATGTAGGGGAGGAGCCGAAAACGATGACGTCCGAAGCCTCGCTGCCTGGCTGTACCACGTGACCGCTTCAGGAAGTGATTCAGATTTTGGCGCGGAGTTTGACAGCTTTATAAACCCCAAAGGCTCAGATAGATAGATAGATAGATAGATAGATAGATAGATAGATAGATAGATAGATAGATAGATAGATAGATAGATAGATAGATAGATAGATAGATAGATAGATAGATAGATAGATAGATAGATAGATAGATAGATAGATAGAGGAGGATAGATAGATAGATAGATAGATAGATAGATAGATAGATAGATAGATAGATAGAGGAGGATTTCCTCTATGTGAGAACATTTTGATTTCATAAGGTGAACTGAATATTTGCAGATGCATTAGGTTTGCTTATGAGGAACTGTATTCTTCACTGTTTCTTATTTTATTTAAAGGTGAGGTGTTTATTGTGCTCCAAGGAGTTGGGGTACAATGATAACACAAGCATTAACCTATTCACTACCCCCTCTCTAGTTCCACAAGCACTTTCACTGTCCTCTGCCTGATTAAGCCCAGGCCATTTTTCTAGAGTCACAGAAAAACATTATTACACAACATGCCATATCACATGACACGAGTATTTTGGGAAAAATTACACACAGAGAATACATTCAAACAATATTTTATTATACACACATGTATATACATCATTTATGTAGACAAATGATTTTGTCCTACACCTTTTGTGACGCCATTCCCAAGAGCCATAATAGATAAAAATTCAATGCATCACGTGTTGAGATACAGCTGGCTGTGATTATACACCTGGCCAGTAGGTGGTTTCGTGAGCACATGAAGCCTCAAGAAATGAACCCTTTCTCAAACCATTTGGCTCAAGTGGTCCAATGCCTCATGAGGCTTCATCTCACCATCGCTAGTATTAGGAGCTTACCGGCTGTCCTTCACAGTTTTTTCTTTTAAAGATTTGCACAGTTTGTACCTTGCATGATGTCGGCACTGTTTGCCACACATGCTGTGCCACTTTCTCAAACAAGAGTGAGAGGTCAGCCACACCTAACGTACACTCTTTGATTGCCAGGAGATTGACTCCACCTGGTTCTCGTCTCTAGCAGGCAGAGCAGAAAGAAGCAGCAGAGGGGAGTGGCTTCTTGGCAGTTCACCAGAACACCTACTTTGCCTTAATAAAATCTATGAGCCATTGTTAATGCAGAAAGTAGAGCAAAGATTAAACCCCTCGGCGAGCCTCTAATCCTATGAATGATAATTACCCACTTGATATTGAACCTTTTTCATCTACAGAGCTTATTAACAAAAAACTATGGCGAACACCAACACATAATCAGGAGCTAAACTTAATACTCTAACACAATTTACTACAGTGTGAGCATTGTGAACAAGCAAGGACTCCAAACCACATATTTTGGTAGACAAGGAGAATTAATCAAATTTGGAGAATAGGAGGAAAAACAACAGCTTAAGAACTGCTGAGGACAATGAATTGAGTGAAATCAGGAGAGTTCATTCGAAACAGCAGACATGTCATTGTGGAGATTTTTTTTTGATCTGCAGAGGGCTTATGCTGCGTTTCAGTTACCTGGGAAGTGGGAACTCAGATTGGCATTTGACGTTAGATTCAATAAACTAACGTTCTAGTTAAGAAGTCAGAATTTCAACATGTCAACATCCGTGAAGATTGTTTACAATATCGCTTACAAACATGTTTTAAACTTCACTTTCCATAAGCAAATACCACTTTTCATTTGTTCAGGTTAGAGTTGCAGACGCAACACGCACCATTGATTTTTAAAGCACTTTTACTTGTGTTTCTTGTAAAAGAAATATTTCCACCACAGCTTACTATTGCTTAAGCGACGAGCAGTCATATTGAAACGTAAAGTCTGCCTTAATACTTCTAACAGGGAGTAGTTGGATTTGCTCCCAATGAACTGAGGAAGAAGGTCTAAAAATGTAAACTAAACATCAAATGAAAAACTTGGAATTGAACACATCTGAACATGACTAATGAATTTAGTGCATATTCATTTCATATACCGGCAGTATTGTGTAAAATTGACTTTTTGGAGCTTTACATCATGTTATGTTATTTAGTCATTAAAACATACCTGAAATGTTTCCTAGATTCTTTCATGCATGTTTGAGTAATCCTTTAATTTCTCGTGGCAACCATTCAGCTGTTGGATCGAGAACATGGTGGAATTTTCTGCTGTAATTCGAGAGCACACATTTTCTGTTTAAAGCAGGACTTCATGTCTTTCTTCTCAAAACTTGCAATGCTTGTACTAAAAACTACTGCTCTCTTTCAAATATTCATTGTGTTTTTTTGATCATATCTGATATATATAGGATTTTATAACACCTGAAGGTACATGAATACTTGATTGAGTTATAAAATGGCACTAATTGCCTGGAAAACACATAACACTGCCCCTTTAAAAAATCTAAAAAAAAAAAACAGACAGACATAAAAGACACACTGGGATCATAAATAACCCAATTGCAAAACATGATACCATAAAATACAGAAAGTTAAAACAGACATGAATGAGAAAGCTCAAGTTCTAAGAATCATGGCATCTCAAATTTCTATGTGGTTGTGCTTCAGGTCTGTGGGGTCTGAGGTCCCTTTTATGGGCTATGTAATCTGTGCTAATCACAGCATGAGCTAAGTCCACAAAACTGAGCTCCTTTCCAGTGAAGGTTGAGTGAGATCCTGTTAGAGGATAGAGAGGACTTGTTGGGAAACCTCTGGGTCTAACAGAACATAAGAGGACGATAACGAGGCATCAGCCGCATGTGCTCACACAGCATGATTTTCCATGTCAGATTCTGACACTGCATGATATTTGCTGAAGGTTGTTTTTTGCCACAGGGGAGATAAATAGACAACTGTTGAATCTGTACAACCACATGGTGTTTCCTTCCTTATGTTGTTGCCTCAGCAGCCCCTTTGGCAGGAGGTCATGGGTAAACTTGATTGCTCTGGTAGATTTTAAAACGCTCAAAGATTACATTATGTTAATTTATAAGAACAAACCCAAAGGCAGACGCTTTTCACACAATACTGAAGCAATAAGGTTTCTAAAATTTCCCTTTTCCCATTTTATCAAACAATGAAGTTCCTGCCATGTTGAGATGTTGAATCCCATCAGAGTGTTTGGGTTATTTAAAATTGCATGTTAAACCCTGTCTGCTTATCATGTCACTGGATTGCTACTGGACTCCAACCGAACTTGGCGGCACCATTCACCCATCTCAACCTCAAGTCCTAATTAATGGGTTTAGCAGCAACGTTCAATAATAGATTAACTGGCTGCTCGGCGTGATAAGCCCTTCATACAAACAAAAAGAAAACAATGTTGCACACACACCCACACAATGACTCATACACAAACACACAACGACTCTGAAATCATTTAGGCAAAGGCAGCCCAGCAGGCATTGGCGCAATAATCTCCTGCTGAGTATGCTGCTCGGACACACGCAAGGCTCTGCCAGAGGTTGCCAGTTCAACTCTTAACTGTCCTCTATGACTCTGAACCTCATGTCTCACTTATCCTAATAGATGAAACCATGCAGGATAAGCCTCTCAGGTGACAGTTTGACAGGTTAAATGAGCTATTGGAGGATTAAATGGGAATGCCTCAAGTGCAAGCACTGATTAACTTCTCCTTCTGCTGTACTTATTAATTCAGAAATGAACACACACTCAGTGATCGATGTTCAGTGTTGGTGCATTATCAGCGAAAACAAAGTCTGAGATGTTCTGACTTCTATCAAAAAGCCAAATTTATATATATGAGCCACATTGAACAGATTGTTACTTACTACCATGTTTTGCTGACATTTTCTTGAAAATTTCTTAAACATTTTGGAATTTCAAAGAATAAAAAAAGAAATCCAGGGTGAAATTTTAAAACATGGAAAAACAATGAAGTCATTCATTTTGGATTGTTCAATAGGTGAAGAACAGGATCCAGATACATTCTAGATTCCATGATGAAGACATCTTTTGTATGTATGTCATTTTTATTAAATATTTTTTATATATTTGATAAAAATTATTATATGTTGTAACTGTATAATATAAGAGAACCTGTCAAAATCTCTCATACTACTGTCACAGTTTAGTGATAAGGGTTAGTGACTCAGTGACAAAATGATTCATTTGTAACAGTTACACACAGCAGCTTTAAAGAAAAGCTTCACTGCTTTGTCTACTTACCAACAGCAGCAGCGGCAGTAGCAGCAGCTGCAGCAACAGCAACAGCGGCAGCATCTGCAGCAGCAGCATCTGCAGCAGCAGCTCAGACTGCAGAACTCAACTACAGGTGAACGCAGTCTTCTGAAAACAGTTTGACATCTCAGTCTGTAAGCTATTGAGATTTATACCTTATAGAAAAAATATCTCTTCTGACGCCTAGCTGGACACAACACAAGCATGGGCAACTGACCGGGCAAGATGCCTGAATTTACACCATTAACATATACAGTGTCCTAAAAATCCTCCTGCTTGCATTCATATGTAGTTTGACAAAGTTATTTAGATCATTTAGCTCTAACCTCAAGTTTCTAAAAACAGAAATGAGATTTCCACAGTGTCATTAGTTGAGTTTTAAGATTTAAAGTAAATCATATACTATTTTACTTTTTTCATATTTAAAACCTCAGAGTTTCACTCTGAAAGAATTATGGAATACAATTACTACCTTACTTTTTTAAAAACATACCATCAAAAAGAATGACTTGACATTTAAAGAAGCTCCCTTCTTTAACCTTTTTGGTGAGTCTGAAAAGCTCTTATCTTGTCTATTGCTTGTAAACCTTCAGGTTATTTCTCTCAGTTGGGAGCCTTTCTGTGTCTGTGTGAGAACAAAATCTTTTCAGCACACGCCTGATTAGAGTTTTTGAACCACACAGCCAAAGCCGGACGCAATTTATCCTCTATTTTTCACTGTTGCTGTTATTTTTGTCTCATAATGAACTCTGAATTAGCCAGTGAGTCTGAATCTGATACTGTTTGTTTGTCTGACAAGAAATAAGCCTTAAGATTATGAATGAACGATAATCCCTTTAATTTTTGCCCCACCAGGACTTGTGTTTCAACGCTGCCTTTGTCAGAACTGGGCTATTGAAGATAAACATCTTCCCAACACCTACATCTTGTCCTTTCTTTAAATGCTGCACTTTATCCTTTTTTCCCATCTTAGACATCCAATTGAGCATGTAACTACGAGCAAATCCTGAAGGGCGAAATGTCACAGGCAGCTCGAATCAGCACAGTCTTTTTTTTCACTGGGCTTCCTGCCTCAATGTATCCCACACAATGCTTTCTTTATCTTTGATTTTCTGCACCAATAAGCAACAAATAAGACAAACTGAGGGCAGTGGGGCAGTCATGTTCCTTCCTCTTGTCTCAATCTGGAGGCTGCAGATAAGCAAAGGCCTGGCAGCGAGGCAGAGGAGTAACATCGTTTAATTTATCCTCCTTCTGCTTCCTCCCGTCTTTTCCCTTCTGCTCTCCAACCTCAGGGAGAACGGTGAGAAATAATGTGTCTCTGATGATCCCTTGTTAGTTTATATTTGATGTGCAAACTTTGGCAGGATTCACAACAGGAAAACTGATGGCATTCTAACAAAGATATGGAAGATTTCAGTGGACAATATATACAAATTTAAATACTATTTTAAATTAACATGTAAATTAATATTCACTGTGAGTTTGTAGCCAATCTAGCCTCTAAACCTCTAAACATAACATATTTTGTAAGTTTAGTATTTTACAATTGGCATTGGTATACAATTGGAAAACATTGTGATGTTGCTTCGTAAACTGATCAAATTCTATTTGTATTGAGCGTTCATGCAAGAAAATAGAAGGGATTCATCTGCTTTGGGGATTTTTCTGCATTAATGAACCTAAAATTCATAACAATCAGATGAATTAGCTATATTTCCACTGTTACAACGTTAGTTTTGTCAGTTCGCTGCTTTGGAGCAAAACAATGTGTGTTAATACAATCTGAAGGTGGAAATACATCAACAATGTCCTTAGAGAAGCAACTGTTACAGCCTGTAGTTCTGAGAAGGGCTATGAAATGGTTATGAAGGTATTTCTGTACAATCTAAACTCCATTCTACAGTAATAAGTTATTCACAGACAGGAAAACATTTAATTCTAATCTTCCCAGGACTGGATGTACTAGAAAATTCTCCTCAAGGTCAAAGTGCGTAGTGCTAAGAGAAAATATGAAAAGAGTTACTTCTTAGCAAGTAAATGTTCATTTTCATGAAAGGTCAGCCAGAAAAGGGCTGAACAGAACAATCAAACTTGATTGGCAGGATTTAGACTGAGGTTTGCATATTTCCATTTGCGTGAACCATAAAACTTGTGAAACAATGTCCTTTGAAATGTTAAGACAATCTTAGGAATTTTTAGGTCAAAATGAACTGTTCTATGTTTTGAGTAAACTAAACATGTCAACTCTATCACAGAGTGGCACAGTAGGTGAAGAGTCACTTGTCACTCATTAAAGGCTGTTAATCAAACTGAATGAAGTCAATCAAGAGGTGCTCTAGTAAACTGTTGGTGTACAGATTTGTGTGGATGAAGGCTTTTACATTTATTCATTATTCTTGACTAAAGCAGACTTTGTTGTTGAATTATGCATACAAAACATTATGTTTCTGTTTGAAAATATTTTGAAATAATTTGAAATAATTATTTGAAATAAGTAAATAATTATGTGATTTCCACTTTACAGCAAAATAAAGGACCTGCGTTCCCTTCAGTTGTTATAAAAATGCTGCATACATCAAACACAACTAAATAAATTTGACATTGAAATTTGACACCTTAAAATTAGACCTACATCTCTTGAAGAGTAAAGTTCCTAGGAGTTAAAAGAAATCTGACCCTTGAAACAATGTTATTACCAGCATTGCGCTGAGAGGCAGTTCATAATAAGCTGATGCGCAGTTTCACCAGGTGTTTGCTAATTGCTGCTGGCTAGTCTGAAGGAGCTGAGTTGAGAAGTGGTGAGGGGAGGGGATTTCTGTGAGGTGGAAGCTCGGAAGCTTGGAAACAGCAACTCTGAGGAGGAGCTTCGTCTCGAAGGCGGGGCTAGGCTCTCCCAGGCATTTTGTACAGCTGAGTGGTTTGCCACAGGAAATTTAAAGATTTTTCAAACATGCATTAAAGAGTCAAAGCAACACTCCAAGGATTGCTTGGAGTGTTGCTTTATGAGGGGATAACATTCTATTATGATGTAAAGTTTAAAAATAGTAGATGTGTTCTGACTGCTCAAGGAGGAACAGCTCATCCTGCTCTCTCTCGTCCTCACTGATAACTCTGCCTGCCTCAACAGTGAGGCAAGACCAACACATCCATCCCCCAAAGCTCCAAAGGACAAAGCGACCACCAGGAAAACAAAAGGTATCCCAAAAGTGCTTATTGTTGGAGATGAGGCAGTAAAGGGAATCAGTGATGTTTGCAATCCCAGGAAAACAAAAGTGATGTATTTTCCTGGTGACACTTTGTCTGATTTAACCAACAAACTGCTCTCTCTAACCACCGATCAGCCAGATATTGAGACTTTAGTTGTGCATGTTGGAGCCAATGACCTGGCAAAGCAAAAGTCTGAGATTCTGAAAAAGGACTTTAATATTGTTCTGAACACTATGGGAAAATTAAAAATGAAGTTATTTCTCAGTGGTCCAATTCCATCACCTCAATGTGGAGACGAAAAACCCTCCATGCTGCTCTCGATCAACAAATGGCTGATTAAAAGCTGCTCTACCAGCTCAGTGACCTTCATCAATAACCTCTGGATCTATTGGCAGCGCTTTCACCTTTTTGGAAGAGGAGGACGCAATCTTAATAAACATGGGACAAAGCTACTCACTGCAACCCTTTTCTATTTCATCAACAAGGACAGCAACAGGATCATCGCTTCAGAAGAACAGGTTCAAGGATGTGTGACTAGGATGGAACGCTCCCCGGATCAGGAGCACGACATTCCAAAACAAGCTGATCAATCGACTGGAGACGGAGCGACTGCTTCCCTCCCTCGTTCCCCCCTCCCTCTCTGCTCCTTCAATCATTCACAGGATTCAATAGATACCAATGAAGAAATGTCTTCCGGACCAGAGTTTCTTAAATTTACAGATGGAATGAATCAACAGGTTCGCCTCGGCACGTCTCTCCTTAGCGTTCAGATAGCAGACCTCACTTCATTTAAGCCACCTGACTTCCCAGAGGATCCATCACACTGTGTTTCTGAGGTCTGAGGCTGGGGACCAGATATTATCTCTACACCCGTCTTCCTCCAGAATGGGCTCCCGGCACTACAGAACAGGACATTACCTGTCCGGATCACTACAAGAAAACAAAACTAAAGTGATTATTTTTGGACCTAAAGAGGAACGATGTAGAGCTATAGATCTAGAGTCAATGCACAGCTTTAGTTATTACAACTAAAAACTAGCGATCAGCCCGAAACCTGGGAGTAGTGATGGACTCGGACCTGAACCTCCAGAGCCACATAAAAACAGTTACAAAATCGGCCTTCTATCACCTGAAGAACATCTCCAGGATTAGAGGACTGATGTCTCAGCCAGATCTAGAGAAACTCATTCATGCGTTTATCTTTAGTCACATTGATTATTGTAACAGCGTCTTCACAGGCCTGTCCAACAAATCAATCCTCCAGCTGCAGCTGATCCAGAAGCTGCTGCAGCCGATCCAGAAGCTGCTGCAGCCGATCCAGAAGCTGCTGCTCATGTTCTCACTAGAACCAGGAAGATAGAGACATAACACCAGTTTTAAAGTCCCTCCACTGGCTCCCTGTAGCTCAAAGAATAGACTTTAAAATACTGTTGTTAGTTTATAAATCACTGAACGGTTTAGCACCACAATACATTAAAGATCTGCTGTTGTATCAACCTGCCAGACTCTCAGGTTCTGGTTCTGTTTCTGCTCTGCATCCAGAACCAGAACCAAAAGAGGAGAAGCAGCTTTCAGCATCTATGGACCAAACATCTGGAACAAACTTCCAGAAAACTGTAAAACAGCAGAAACCCTGACTTCCTTTAAATCTCAACTAAAAACTCACCTGTTTAGAGTTTTATTTGAAATGTAATATAGAACAATGTATTGTTTATTCTATGTTGCATGACTTTGTGTTTTTGTGTTAATAATGAAAAGCACTTTGAAATGCTTTGCTGCTGAAATGTGCTTTACAAATAAAATTGATTGATTTAAAAATACTCTAAACTGTTTTACCTCACAATATTGTGACATTTTAAGAAGTTGTGTGGACATTCTTTATATCCATTTCCGTTTCTGGTAATGGCAGACATAGAGCCTGAAGTAAATTTAATCACTGACAATGCATTTATCCTGTATTTTTTATTTTTATTTTAAAGATGAGTATAGATTATAGATTATAGATTCACACACTGTCTTAAACTGTCACTAAAATTAACACCTACACAAGATCAGTAAACGTCCTTTAAATAAACATGTCATTTATAATGACACATGTACTCTGCATGCCAGCTTAGATCCAACTGACGTTCCTTGTTTGCATGTGTGGAAGTCAGTGTGACATCACTCCAGGTGAACGTATCAGAACAACTCAACTTCCTGAGAAATGACTTTAGTAAAAGCGATAAAGAACTCTGTACTCAAAGGACATGCCATTTATTTTCCCATCAGCTGGCTGATGAATTTCTAACCACTCAGCCAAAATCAATCAAACCAAAACTGAAAACTAAGGCAGCTCCTTATTTTTTTTCCCAACATGTTCCATGGTGGGCTCCTAATTTGCAACAGAAAAGAGGTTTATGGAGCAGCATTAACAAAAGTGAGTCTGTGTCAGCACAAGGTCACACTTGGGTTAAAGCTCCATTGAAAAGTGTGTGACAGGCTCTGCTAACGTGTCACTCTCCCTCTCCATCTCTTTCTGCCTTTGCTGGTTCCATTCATTTCCCTCCTATTCAGTCCACCTCCATTCAGTTCTGCCTGATTTACAAGCATGAATGCCATGTTGTGTTACTCTGCCAAAGAGGCTGACTTCATTTAGCTGCTTTGCCAGTATGCTGTTTATTACTGCAACAGATTCATTAAGGCTTTGGTTTTCCTCTGCCTGCTTTTCTATGCTGGTCTACCTTCAGTGCAAACCTCATGATCTTCATTAACAACATTCAAGTTAGCTATACACTCTAATGGTTTAGTCTAGTATTTTTATGAGGAAAACATTATTATTTTTCTGTTGTAATTCTCCATAATCAGAGCTAGAGGGAGCTAGAGGGGTGAAGCTTCAGGTATTTGTATTGCACATATTGTTGCAATCTACCCAAATAGAAAAAGACCAACAGGATTAACCAAACATTTTCTGTTTCGGTTTATTAAATGGTCAAAATATGACACCCATCTGTCACTTTAACAGATCACACACACTTGACCACTTGGTGCTGCAGACATGCACACACTTTCAATTTTATGCAACGAACATTTTGAAGGTCACCATATCAATCAATATCAGGAAAATTTCCATCAGAGTATCATTTCTGACCTGGACAGTAACTGGACAGTAACTGAGGAATAATGGTGGTGGTTTGAAGAATTAAGGACAAGACGTTTGGGAGCAAGTCTAGCGCAGCTCAACCACTGCTGTGGGATTATTCTCCCACTGAGGGGAGTGTTTGCGCATCAGGTAATGTTTCTGACTTCATTAACTTCAGTTGGCAAAATGTTGACTCTTTTCAAAGCTTCATCACTGCAAAAGAAGAAAAAATATAAATATATTCAGCTTGGTGATTACTTGGATTATTGTTGAATATTAATTAAATATAATGAAAAGAGAATGCAATTAAATGGTGAATAAGACACATAAACTGGACTAAGAAATATCTGGAGACATGTTTTTTAAACATTTTATGGATGAAATGAGAGACTCTTGACAGACAATAAATAGGGGTCCAAGGATGGATCAGTAATAGTCACTGAACTCCACTTGGGGTGAGATGCTACAAGGTGGAGGTGGGGTACTGCTATGGCCCCGTAATATAAAATATGACCTTGTTGAATCTTTTCAGCTTGAAGATGGAATCAACATAAACTCCCAAACCTTTTGCCAGTTTTCTTAAAGCAATGGTCTATGAATAAATCTACATCGTACATCTAAGTAGTCTTTTGTGTAGTTAGCCAATAAAACCATTAAAGATGAACAATTTCTGACATGACCCCCTTCCTCACCTGAACAGAAGCCAATTGAGAACTTATGGACACTAAATGTGGGATGAAGAGTGAGGGAAGACAGCCCGCATGAACAGAATCTGAGAGGCTGTGATTGGTGCTACGCAACAAACTTGATAGTCCACAGATCAAGAAACTAATGGACAGATCAGCAACAGTGTTATCAAAGATCGATGTTATCAAAAAGAAAGGTGGTGAAAATAAAAAACTCTGCATAAGCTTACTAAATCTTTTCCATTTTACATGAAACATCTCAATCTTGATACATTTATTCGGATCTGTTCGCCCTTGTAGAGATTAAAAATACAGTCAATAATCCCTGACGCATGTCACTATTGAGGGTCCTGTCATTCTTGGTCATTTCCGTCATCTTTGCGTGTTCATTATTACCTTTATGGCTGCAGCTGTTTTTGGTTTCTTGATTATTTCTCAGTGTATATTTAAGTTCACCGCTGTCTTTGTTTTCATGGTATTCTCCTTTGTGTTCAGTTGTTATTTCCGAGTGAGTCCGGGTTGTGAACTCTTGCACATTGTGGTGCTCAGAGCTCCTGTTCATTACAGAAAGAACCTTATTTGACCTACCTGATGGCCAATCTGCTCTTCCTCATGGCTTCCCCTAACACATACATTTCAGATGCTGAAATGCCTTCTAAGCCCAAAAGAATTTTTTGGTGATAGAAAACCAACAAATCTTGATAGTTTTCTGAAAAACTAATCACACATGGTTCTTTTTTCATCAAAGGAAATAGTCCTCTTAAAATAGTTTTTCTGATGTATTTAGAGCAAATCACGACCAAATGGATGTCAAGTCGTAGTTATTATCTCAGATGGAGTGATTGCATAGCTCAAAGGAAAATGCGAGACCATTTTGTCTAGTTGAAAATTTTCAAAAGGGAACATAGCACAAGAATGTGCAACAAACTAAAGAGACTCTTGCTTTTTTTAAGTATGCAGATATGAAGGAAAGGTGGTTGAGATTGGTAAAAGAGAAGAAGATAGATTTCCCTCTTCATTTGAGATACTATCAGCCCAAGCTTTATGAGATGAATTGCTGACTTTTCTTCCCCAGGGAAAGAAAAAGAGGATGCATGTCACTGCTTTACTAACAAGCTATAGCAGAATCAACACTCAGACAATGGATCACTACAAGAAAATTTACAAAAAACAGAAATATGAGATACAGCGGTCCTAATTCGAACTTCAGAGTGATTCCCTGCCTAAAGGAACCTCAGACTGAAAATCTTTTGGCCTCCAAGTCACTTAAAGTAGCTCTTTTGAGAATAGAAAACATAAAAAAGGAGGAGGCGTGGCTTCTATATTTAAAAATACCATAAACTGTAGTAAAATCTCTGGGTTATTTCACCTCTTTTGAGTATCTTGGAATTCAGGCTAAAGGCTACAAACGAACTTTGACACTTTATACAAAACTCCAACATACGTGGAAAATTTCTTGACTGACTTGAATGATCTTCTATCTCTCATATGCATTGATTATGATTGTTTAATAATTGTTGGTGATTTCAACATTCATGTGGACAAACCCCAAGACAGAGGAGCAAAAAAGCTTTTAATATTTTAGAGAATTTTGATTTAACACAACATGTCAAACAAGCAACACACACTCAAGGACACACACTGGACCTGGTTATCAGTAAGAGTGTGAATATTTCCAATGTCTCTGTAACTGATGTCACCTTATCGGATCACTTTGCTGTTATCTTTGAAGGTTCTTTATTTTCTGACCCACTTGGACAAACAGCTACTGTCACAAAACGTTCTTTCACAGAAAACACAGCAGAAACATTTAATCAAATCTACTCTTCTTCCTCACCCTTCAGCTGTAATGATGTAGATAAGTAGGTAGATGATTTTCAGTCTAAAGTTTCATATATCATTGATTCCATTGTCCTAATTAAAGTAAAAGTTGTGACTGGTAGGAAGAAATCTCCATGGAGAAATGCACAAACAGTTCGATCTGCAAGACAACTCTGCTGCAGGGCAGAACGAAAATGGTGTAAAACTCAACTTCATGTTCATATTGACATCTATAAAGAAAGACTACGTAACTATCACTGAACACTAAAACACGCAAGGGAGGCTTTCTTTGCAGATAAACAAAAACATCAACAATGCTCGAGCTTTATTTGCAACAGTTGACAGGCTCACAAACCCTCCTATGACGTTACCACCTGAACTCCAATCTAATGCTGCCTGGAACAAGTTTTCTGACTTCTTTTCAGAGAAAATCCAAAAAAATCAGAGGATTAATCTGCACATCAACTCTACAGCCAGAACCAGAACCACTGCTGAACCCAAACAAAACTAATACAGGAAAAATGACCCACTTTCAACCACTTCATTATAAAACCCTAGAAGAAATTATAAGTCAATTAAGTTCAAGCTCCTGCTGTCTGGATGTTCTAGATCTATAACTCTAGTCCTGCTGTCTGGATGTTCTAGATCTATAACTCTAGAACATTTCTTTAAGAAAGTCCTGCCTGTTATTGCTACAGATCTGATTCAAATAGTAACTCATCACTCACATCAGACGTTTTCCCCCAGGCTTTGAAAACAGCAGTTATCAAACCAATGCTAAAAAAGAACAATCTGGACAAATCACTATTGCAGAATTACAGGCCGACCTCTGACCTCCCATTCATCAGCAAAGTTATTGAAAAAGCTGTGTGTAAACAATTAAATAGTTTCCTCATGATGACCAACTGCTTTGATTCTTTCCAATCTGGTTTTCATGGTTACCACAGCACGGAGACTGGCCTAGTCAAAGTATTCAATGATATCCATATAAATACGGACTGTGGGAGAACCACGGTACTGGTTCTGGTTCTGGTTCTGTTGGACCTTATTGCAGCTTTTGACATATTACTGAATCGACTGGAGAGCTGGGTCGGACTCTCTGGTCCAGTGATCAACTGGTTTGAATCTTACATAAAGAACAGGGATTTCTTTGTTTCAATTGGAAACTTCTCATCAAAGAGGTCAAAGGTCACATGTGGGGTACCCCAAGGTTCAATCCTAGGACCCCTTTTATTCAATATTTATATTCTCCCACTCGCTCAGATTATAACAGGAAATAATATTAGCTACCATAACTATGCTGATGATACTCAGCTCTACATTACGATGTGTGAAGAAGTTTTATTCATATTAAATGATGTCCCTTTATGTGTCATATAAATGTAATGTTTTTTGTATCACAGTCAAGGTGTTTTCTGTGCAGCTGGGAGAGGGGTACAAACTAATGAAACAAGATGTGTCTACTGAAGTAAGTTTCCCAGGGTTGCTAACCTTTCCCAGATAGTTGTTTTGGGAACTAGCTGTTTTTCCCGTGGAGTTTTTAGTTTTCGCGTTCCATAAACATAACAGTGAATGAGCTACAAGGTTCCGTATGTTTTCCTTTGTTTCTCTTGTTTGGTCTTAGAAGATTGAGTCTCCGCCTCGGTAGTAGAGAGAGATGAATAAAGTAACTATGCATCTCTGAGTTTGTCAGAGCGAATCTAATTTGTGCCTAATGCAGTGTGTTTTTTTGCTCTCCGTCTGCAGATGTATTAAAGATTGTTTTGCTCCCTGACTTTTGTCTGGACCTCAGTCTCTGAATTTTGTGCACTTCACAATTTGGTGCATTGGCCGGGAACCTTCGCTGGTGCATCCAAGTCGGTGGACCTCGGAAGAGGGTTGGCCGCCAAACCTTCAAACTGGTTTTCCTCCAAACCTTTCGGACAGAAAGAGGACTCTTCTGATACTCCACCGGGTTGGATCAGCCACGACAGGATAAAGACAGAGCTGAGAGGGGGCTGCAAAACATCTTAAGGTTTGTAGGTCTATTTTTTTAGACTGAGGATTGGAATATACGTTTCATGTAAACATTTTAAATTGTAGGTCTGTCAATTAAGACCGAGTCCTGTAGGTCTGTCGATTCAGACTGAGTTCCCCTAGGTCTATTAATTTAGACTGAGTTTGTAGGTCTATTAATTTAGACTGAGTTGTAGGTCTATTAATTTAGACTGAGTTTTTGTAGGTCTATCAAACTAGACTGAGGATTGGAAATAACGTGTCAAATAACGTTTTAAATTGTAGGAGGTTTGTAAAATTAGAGAATGGAACTTTTCTCTTCTAAAGAGCCGTGTGAGGGCTACAGGAATTATGTTCCTCATGGGCCGATTGTAGAAGAGATGATTTGAAACATGGGGAATTATGTGTTCAGTATTTGTCACAGTGGCATATTAAATTTGGATTTCCTAAATCTCACTTGACCATTTACAAATAATGCAAGCACACACAGATACACTCGGAGTTTGGAAATAGAAAAAACAAAACAAAACACGCACAACAACACATATTTCAGATGGTTCAGAAAGCTGAAGAAAGAAAAAACATGAGAAATCAGCTGAACAAGATAAAATAAGAAAACTAATGACTGTTTTTTTCTCTCTTCCCAACATGTCAACCTGCTGCGATGAGCTTGCTCCCAGCGGCACCACAGAGTTCACCTGACGTCACTAAGCTCTATCCAGCCCTTCCACCTTACCAACCATTAGCCTCACTGAGGAAAAATCCTTTTTTTTTGGACATTGATGACTATTAGCCCTACGGCCCCAACCAAAGTCTGAAGAAGAAACAATGCCGCCCCTGGAAGGGCGAGGAGGACAAGGATGTTTTTACCCCAGATTCTGAAAACAACAGGATATTCTACAAAACCTGCTTCATCTGATCTTCAGTGTGCCATATCTGAACCGTAAGGTTGAAGAGACCCAACTGCACAATTCTGCCCACTCACCCTGCTTCATCAGGCTGCCCTGAACATCCACAGCCACAGCAAAGGACAGTATGGACATTATGGACAGATCCACAGCCACTACAGCAAGGACAGTATGGACCATATGGACAAGCACAGTATTGGCAGTCACAAAGCAACACACTGCCTGATGTTTGTTTTATCTGTGGACAATAAGGACATTGGGCCAGAGGCTGCTTCTAGAGACGATTCAGACCACAACCAGGAGGCCGGAGGTTGCACAGAAGCCGAGGAGGAAGATTTGATGGCAACCAGGGAGGCTTCCCCAGGGGGGTTGAGGCTTTCCTTTAAGAGGTGGATTTACAAGACATCGTGGAGGGCATTCCACCTAACTAAACCCGGTGCCGTTGGAGCAACCTCTGGTTCAGCAAATCGCAAGTAGCAACACACACAACACATATGTGAAATATACAATTGAAGCACATAAAATCTTACCCATGTTCATGGTGATTGTTGCAGGAACCCATCTAAATTTTCTTATAGATTCTGGGGCTACACTATAATTGATTATGAAAAATCCCTGCCTCATGCTCCACTGTCTGGGAAAAACAATTCATTCCACTGGAGCATCAGGCTCAACAATCAGTGAAACTATTTCTGTCTATTGAATGTTCAGAGACACGTGTCCAAAACCTCCATCTGACTTTAATTTGTTCAAAACACCAAGTCTGCTCTACATTTTTAAATGGTTGAATCTGAGGCCATTTCACAAATGGCTCGAAGAGTTCCTCCCACTTCCACTGTGATGTCACCAAAATGCCTTCATTGCACAGCTCAAGTGTCCACAGATCCAGCTGATGAGCTGGGTGGCTCCTTCCTTCTGACACGCCCTTCTTTCCTGCATGCAGCTCACATATGCTGGTCCGCCGAGACCTGTTTTTTTGCTGATTGGGTTATCACCTGAGTAACTGAGCTTCTTCACACTGACTGATTTTTTTTCCCCTCATGTCTCTTTGGCAAAAACATCCAGGGGACAGATGGAAATGCCCCAGAATCTATAAGAATGTGTCCTGGCCCTCTAGCATAAGCAACACGTGAAACAATTGATTGGATGTGTCACTCAGAAAGTATTTATTTTCCACCATCACTGAACATGTACAACCAATTTGTTTGTTTTGATCCCCTAAAAAGAGGTGGTTGGTGACAGCGGATGGCATAATTTTTTATCCCTTCCATCTGACCCTATTTTGAACTGCTGGTTCTGCTTCACTTTTCAGTTTAACGATAAACTCTACACATTTACAAGACTTTCTTAGGGCTACTGTGAGAGTCCAACCATTTTTCACCAAGCATTAAATGACAATCTTTTCACATTTGAAACTTGCACCACAGACAGCTCTTTTGCAGTATGTTGATGATTTATTATTGGCAGCTCCCAATCATGATCTGTGTGTTTCTAAAAGCATGAAATTACTCAATTTTTTTGGCATAAAAAAATTATTTTTTGCTCCGAAAAAGGGAAAAATATGATAACACACACACACACACACACACACACACACACACACACACACACACACACACACACAAATAAATAAATTAAATTTAAAAAATAAAAAATATATATCAGAAAAACAAATTGCAGTTTGTGCAGCCATCTGTGAATTTCCTGGGTCATGTGATTTCCCCCGAAGGCAGAGCTATCTCCACCAACCGCATTGAGGCGATTGTGAACATACCTCTCCCTAAAACAAAAAACAACTGATGTCCTTCTTAGGACTCTGTGTCTATTGTAGGCATTTCTGCTCCGGGTTATGCTGAGATTGAGAAACCTCTGAGAGAAGTATGTCATGACAAGGGATTAATGATGAGCTCCCATGTGAAATGGACGGACAATGCATTGAAATCATTTAAAGCGCTGAAAAAACAACTCCAAAGAGCCCCCACTCTGGGAATTCCCGATCAAACCGAACCTTTTATTCAGGCGGTTGATGAGAAAGGGGGTTGTATGACTTCTATTTTGCTCCAAAAACACGGTGACAGATTGCAACCAGTCGCCTATTTTTCATCCAAATTAGATCCTGTAACGGCTGCACTTCCACGATGTTTGCGCGCAGTGGCAAGTGCAGAAAGGGCTGTTATGGCGTCTCCAGACATCGTGCTATTCTAATCTGATTTTGTACGCTTCCCACGGTGTCACACTAATTTTGAGCACCTATCTGCTGTCAGATAGGCTGCGTTATATATATGTTGGTATACCATATAATATTTTGGTTGCATTTAAATTGAACAGAGGGCAATTCCTATAACATACAGCTGTGATAAATTTAAACTTAGACAGGTTAATATACCTTTAGTTGTCCAGGAACTATTAGTTATAACAAAACAGTTTTTTAAATTAATGAAGCACTTCTGCAGAAACATGATAAATCAGTTTCTGTAATTCAGAATTATATTGAGATCTCTTCTGTATGTGTAGATGTAGCTAAACTTTAAAACAGGATCCTGTACATTAGATTTGAATTTAAATATTAATATATGTTGTTAAAAATAATTTTCTCTATTTGAAGCTTCACGTAAAGTTGGCCATTTCAATTTAAGACCATATGTATATAAAATGAGGACTGACTGTGAATATTTGACTGTAATGCATATTGACTGACTCTGACTTCTGATGGCATGCTCAACGCTTTGTTTGTGTCTGTTTCATGTTGGAGTGAATGTTTACATGTAATGTTTGTCTACGTGTTCTGTGTTTAATGGACATTGAACTAACATGCGCATGCGAAGAAGATAAAAACACAATTTTATTTGCAGGATTTCCCAAACATTGAAATGGGACCACCGATGGAACCTGGAATTATTTTAATAACATGTAAAGGCAACATGATTAACTACTGAATTTCTCTAACAGATCAATCAAAGACAGCAGGCCCAAGGAGGACGACCTGTGCGAACAAACCATTAGACATTACATAGCCTACAGTCTGGAGATTTTGTGTTTATTAAAGATTTCAGGAGGAAGAACTGGCGTTCCCACCGCTGGATGGGACCGTTTCAAGTGCTTTTGATGACACAGGGTCAAAAGGTCGCGGAGAGGTCAACCTGAGTTCACGTTAGCCACTGTAAGAAGTTCACGAGGTTTACATCGTCACATCCTGCGGGACCAGTCCAGAGCCTAGAGAACGAGGCTCCACCAAGCACCTCTGAAAAAATAGAGTTGCCAACACAGCTCACTCAGTAGGTTGGACCACGCCTAGCTGAGGCAGCATTAAGAACATGGAAGGCCGAGGCAGCGTCGCAGAACACCGACGTGGATTAAGGATGCCATACTATGCTGGTGCTTCCTCTTGATATGTGAGGTAATGGCTCTAGTCTGGTACCTCCTGCCGATCCGGAATGCGACTGCAACAAATCACACACATGCAGTTCCAGAAGGCCCAGCAGTGCTCAACAGGAGCAGACGCTCTACCAACCGTGAGATACACTGGTGTGGTGAAACGCAGGCTTTGAAAGGGGCATTCAGGTGTGTGCCCCCTGATTCTTCAGTTGGCCTCATGATTCCATGGT
Source organism: Poeciliopsis gracilis (assembly GCA_911649635.1). NCBI lineage: Eukaryota > Metazoa > Chordata > Actinopteri > Cyprinodontiformes > Poeciliidae > Poeciliopsis > Poeciliopsis gracilis. Next base: position 620,837 of record CAJVRI010000585.1, read on the forward strand.
CAGCCTTGAACGCCAATACTGGACCAGATGAAGGAAACATCTAGTCGCCAGAATGGGGAACGACTCCCTATGCCAGACACCATATGAAACTTTTCACAATGGCTAAAACAACGCAAGGACTACACATCACGGTAGACACAGCGAAAGGTTCAATCATACCACCCTCACCTTTGCCCATATTGTTAAACTGTTGGAAGTTTCATCTATGTGCTCATTCATCAGGAAAGGATCTACAATTTCTTTTTGTTCTTTGTGAAGGGGGGGATGTTACTGTTGTCTCACCATATTCTCCCACAGGTATTACTGTTCTGCACAAACTTACGGCTGATGACTGGTACAGAGTAACGACAGGTATATCATTTTCTACAAATAATTGGTTGTTGTTGGCTGAAAGTGCTGCGAATGTCTCTAATACTGATTATTATGTGTTGTCTGCATGGGACCGCGTCCTGTGCTTAGGATAATCCCGGCCCTTCTTCCGCTTGAATGTGTTCTCGATGTCATGACTAAAACTAATCCATCTTCCCATTGTAGCCAGTGGGACAGTGTTTACCCTTTCACTAAAACTGATTTTAGAAGACTGGTGTTTCAGAAAAACTATAGGAAAGATTAATTTCACATGTCTTTCTATGACTGGGACTCTTAAATTAGGAAGTCTCAATTCACAACATTGTTTAAATATAATTAAATATTGTTTAAATATAATTCGGGTGCCAGCAAATTTTAAACCGACCTCCAGAAGCGATGAGTGGTGGTGGTGTGGTGGTGATGATTATTTGATGGGTTACCAAAAAAAAAAAAAACTCAGCTTGCCTGTGTGCACTTGTTACCAGTTTCTATTTATAGGATGCAGCTAAATGATGCGACTGATGGTCTGATCATTTCCAATTTCTCTTATCTAACTGGCAACGTACAAAACGCTCTGTTTACATTCCCGATCTTGACCCCACTTATATAGATCCCATAGGAGCCCTTAGAGGCGTGCCGGATGAATATAAACTAGCAAACCAAATTGCAGGGGGTTTTGAATCTATTTAACATCTATTTTTAACTGGATCACACCAAATAAAAACATTGATAGGATCGATTACGTACACTATAATGTCCAACAACTCAGTATCTATACCACTGCCGGATTTGAAGCCGTACATGAGCAACTTGCGGCTACCTCACTCATGTCTTTTCAAAATAGAATTGCTTTAGATATGCTTTTGGCTGTAAAGGGGGCGTGTGCATGATTTTTGGTTCTCAGTGTTGCGTCTTTATTCCCAACAATACTGCTGCGGATGGTTCCTTGTCCAAAGCGCTGGATGGTCTGCGATCTTTGTCCTACAAGCTGAAAGAACACTTGGGGGTGAATACGTCTGTATGGGGTAATTGGATGTCTGTGTTTAGCAAGTACCGCAGTTTTGTGGGATCTATGTTTGCCTCTGTTGTAGTGTCTCTCACATAGTTGTTGTTGCCTTGTGTGTCTGAGGGCCCTGTTAGATCGCCTGATAGCTACTGCTATTGCTCCCTTGCAACAAACTGTGCTGTGCTGAGGTTGAATTTGTTCTACAACGACCGATATTTTCTTATTATTCCAAGTACGTGTAAATTGGCGCTTCCTTTTGATTTTTATTTTTGATGTTCCAATTTTTTGCTTCCAGGTTTTTCTTTTACTTAGTGTCACAAGAGGTCAAAACACTTGCTGAAACACTCCTATGTTGTTCATATTTTCAACCATTATTTGGTGGCGAGGTAAACTGATGTTTTGTGTTTCTCAAACTGTTTTGCACCATTACTACATTATTATTTCATTTTATACTCACTTGATTTATCATTTATTGATTTTGTGTTCTTGACGATGTTTTGGGATATTTCATTTTATGCTTTTATTCATTTTATCCTTTAATTCATTATATCATTACATCATTTATTTCATTTTATCAGTCGTTTGATTTTATGGTTTGATTCATGTTATCATTGAACTCATTTGATTGATTCATTCATTTTTTAATTTTATCATTTACTCTGAGTTGTTCATTAATTAATTTTATCATTTATTCATTTTATCATTTAATTCATTTTGTTAATTTGATCATTTTTTCATTTTATCAGTTATTCAAAGTTATTGATTGATTCGTTTTATCATTTGTTCATTTTAGCATTTGCTTCTTTTTATCATTTAATACGTTTTATCATTTATGGATTTCATTCACTTGATGGATTTTGCTCCCTGAAAAAGGGTGAAGTTGTGAAGAAGTTTTATTCATATTAAATGATGTCCCTTTATGTGTCATATAAATGTAATGTTTTTTGTATCACAGTCAAGGTGTTTTCTGTGCAGCTGGGAGAGGGGTACAAACTAATGAAACAAGATGTGTCTACTGAAGTAAGTTTCCCAGGGTTGCTAACCTTTCCCCAGATAGTTGTTTTGGGAACTAGCTGTTTTTTCCCGTGGAGTTTTTAGTTTTCGCGTTCCATAAACATAACAGTGAATGAGCTACAAGGTTCCGTATGTTTTCCTTTGTTTCTCTTGTTTGGTCTTAGAAGATTGAGTCTCCGCCTCGGTAGTAGAGAGAGATGAATAAAGTAACTATGCATCTCTGAGTTTGTCAGAGCGAATCTAATTTGTGCCTAATGCAGTGTGTTTTTTGCTCTCCGTCTGCAGATGTATTAAAGATTGTTTTGCTCCCTGACTTTTGTCTGGACCTCAGTCTCTGAATTTTGTGCACTTCACAGATGTCACCAGGCGACCTTTGACCCCATCCAATCACTGAATAAATGCTTAGAACAGATAAATGTGTGGATGTGCAAAAACTTCTGGTTCTGGTTCTGCTCTGCATCCAGAACCAAAAGAGGAGAAGCAGCTTTCAGCATCTATGCACCAAAAATCTGGAACAAACTTCCAGAAAACTGTAAAGCAGCAGAAACCCTGACTTCCTTTAAATCTCAACTAAAAACTCACCTGTTTAGAGTTTTATTTGAAATGTAATATAGAACAATGTATTGTTTATTCTATGTTGCATAACTTTGTGTTTTTGTGTTTATGATGTAAAGCACTTTGAAATGCCTTGCTGCTGAAATGTGCTCTACAAATAAAATTGGATTGATTGATTGATTGTACATCTTTGAAAAGAAAAATTGGAGCCTCCTGCACAACCAACAAAGATGCAACAAATGGTTTGAGGAAGGTAAGTGAAAAACTAGACACTTGTCTTTTCCAGCAGCCATTGCACAGTGCATAGAGCAGTAAAACCAGTTGACCTAACATGCTGCCACTCAGCTTGGGCTGCTAGGTTACCGGCTGGGTTCTGCTGGGGTTGCTACATAACGGGATGGGCTCTGCTGTGATCGCTAGGTGAGGAGCAGTGCCTGCTGATTTATGGCATTACATTCTGGAGGTTTTTAAAACAGATCATTTTCCAGACACCAAAAAACATTGGTTTTTAACAATGTTTTTTTTAAAACAAATGTTATAAAATGTTCTTTTCCAAAAACATTTTACAATGTAAAAAGTGGTTGGCCACTTTTTAGAAGCAGTAGAGACTTTGTATTTCCTTCTTTATTAAAGGAAATACAAAGCTTTGCAAAATAATTAGCAGAATACAAAACAAGTCTCTTTTAAAACTGGAGACTTTCCTACTTTCTTTATTGGTGGCCACTGTGTTATGCATTAGAGACTACATTAGGGATCAGGGTAGCTGCATTCTTAGGGTTAGATATCCTAACCCTAAGAATGCAGCTACCCTGATACTTTTCTTACATCAAATGCAAAATCTAAGGTATTAATTAAGTGTTATCTGGCAATCCTTTTAAACAAGACCTGTTCAATGAAGCCTTTATATTGCTTCCGGGAAAACATTCTTAAATCTTTAATTTGCTAAGTTGAAAATAATCAGATATTAAAGGAAGCATGGTGGAGAGTAATTAGCTCATGTCTTTATGAGTCTAGCAGAACATTTTAACTGCTGATTGGATTGAGTTGTTAATGGAAACACAAAATGAATAAAATATTATTTGATGTCTTAGTCTAGTGGAGATAAAAATCAGGAGGGTTTCATGGTTTACTATGGAGCCGTCCTATAGCCTCTCAAAAGACTGCTTGTTCAAAGGCTCATCCAGCTCCAAGCACAGCATCATTAGATAGGATGGAATCAACACATTTTCCTCCAGTCTGTCACTTGTTTTTTCATCTGTATTCACTGCTTTCCTCTAACATGGAAATTGGGAAGCCAAAGTAATCTTGTATATTTTTTTTCTCAAAGTATGTGGTTATTACGACAATTATCTTGTCATAAATTCCTTGAGTGAATTTACAGAGAAAATAGAGGCAGAGGAGATGGTTCCATACAACTTTCTGTCCTGATGTTTATACAGAACTATAGATTCATTTTGTCTAATCTAAGTCAATTCACAAACTCTCAGCTCCTAAACAATCTTGTCACAAAGAGCCTGGCACTCAAGAGGGATGGAGGCATAAACAAGGAAGGAGTGTGTGCACAATATTTTCCTATGTATGCATATAAGAAAACAGAAAAACAATGTCCAGAACTCCTCTGAGAGGTCAGTCCTCCAATAAAAGCTGCACCACAGATGTGACACAAGGCAGAAACTTATCACAGGTTGGGCAACGACTGGAAGTTCACATGTCTGAGAGAATCAGCTGACTCAGCATTATTTCCGTGTCTGTCTTTTTGATGGACATGCCTCAGAAACGGCCTGAAAAGAAGTAGAAAATGAGGTGCTTTTGTCATTTTTCCTGATTGGTTTATTGCATAAAACTGATAAACAAATAGTGTATTTTATAAATGTCTCCACTGTGCCAGCATGGGTCAGGGGTTTTCCCAATGACCTGAGAAAAACTCTGGATGAAGTACCAGGAAAAACTGTTAGAATTCCATAAATGTTGAACACATTTTTGTAATTGATGCGCTTCCATTAAGAAACACAATTTAAATTACATCTGGACAACTTTGTTTATATGACGTCATTAAAAATGATGTAATAAATTATCCTCTAACGAGGTCCTGCAATCTCACATCATCCATATGTGACTTTGCTTCTAGCCAAGAGAAAGGGATTCCTGCCACTTTAGCCCACAAACAGTCGGACCAAAACATTCTCAAACAGAAACTTATTCCAGCAGCTCATGAACAGCTTGATGGTAAACTGAATTTTCAAGTATGGTGCACTGTGTCACAAGGCAAAAGTTACGACCGTGCAGGTGAGACCAGAACATGGATCTTCTCAGACAGTTTTCAGGAAACGGTCTACAGTAAGACGGTCTGCTAGTCCTTGATGAGGTCAGTGTTCTGATCGACTAGAAGGGATTAGCATAACTCAAAAACAGCAGTATAAGTTGACATCAAACAAATCAGCAAGAATTACAAACGTGTAGTAAAAGGGTTAGGGATAGCTCTACAAAGTTTGCCTTGGTTTGCCTGTTACAGAAACAGCAGGTGTTTGTCTTTGTGTTATTTAGTGTTGTAACTAAATCAGGTTTGTCAATGAAGTTTTTATCAGTCATGTTCTTTGCATGAACGTAAATCTCTTGTGGTCATCAGTTGCTCCCCACCATCAGTTCCCATCAGTTTCCTAAACAAATTGTTGCATTAAATTCTTCTGCTGTGTTGCCTCTTGGTTGGAGTCTTTTAACCTCAGTTTTTTTGTGTGATGTCAGAACATTTTGCTGGAATACTCAGCTTCTTTTGTGGAATGCAAGATCATTTACTGATTCATCTTGGTCCCCGTCTTTCCTTTCTGGCTCATTTTGCAGCATGTTTCTTCGATTAATGCAACATTTTAGTTTGTTATAGATTGGCTTCCAGTCTGTTTGCAGCTTATCTAACCATTCATTTGGGAATTGAATGTAAGTAAATAAATGAATGCACCATAGTGTAAAAATCTGCAGATGAAAAAAACTCATTAAAATTACAACTGTTGGTTGTGCTGCTGATTCAACAAGCAGCTGAATCAGTGGTACATTTAAGGTACCGATGTGTCTCCCTAACAGCTGGTACTTGGATACAATATGAAAGAGAGAAATCCCTCTGAAGCATTTTTTTATCAAAAGTCTCTATCCATATTTTTGTGGATCTTCAAATATTCCACACTGAATAAAATACACATGCTAATCTGAATATACACATAAGAGCTTGATAATTGATAATAAGTATTCTTTTAGCAAGTTGCACTTTGATTATATGCATTAGAAGATCAACAATCTATCACAGTTGGATATTTGGCCACTCAGTTAGACAGAATTGTTAGGGTTGAGTTCAGAGTTTCATGTGGAAAAATGATTAATGTCATGCAATATGGGACCAAAACATGAAAAACAGTTTTCTATGTATCTGTCTATTGAGCTATAGATCAATTATACAGAAATGACAAAGATCAAATCCAATCTGAAATATAATCCAGATGAACCAAATTCAGAGCCTTTGAGCCTCATGACATTAGAACACAAAGCAAATGTTGCATTCATGTAGATGATAAGTGGAAGGACACTTCCCACAGTCACTATGTGACAGGCTGCTCAGGAGATTTGTGTTGGTCCAAAAAATATGTATCTGTTACAGTGAAAACACCCAAAATGCAGAAAAGACTGACCACAGCAACACTGAGCTGAAAGAACAGCTCCTTCAGTAGAGCTACTGGAAAAGAATAAGAACCAGTTTGTCTGCAAAATTTGTTTGAATGTAATTAGATATAGAGCATCACTCTGAGGTCACTGCATGTCAGTAAATAATTTGACTTTTTGAACTAAAACTTTGATAGAAAAACAACATTTTCTGTTTCTGATTCTGAAGAAGATAGATGACGAGACTAGATTTCTTCTTCTCTGAGCTGAGGGTGAACTATTTTCTGAGGTAAGTGAAGTGCAGCTCCCTGTGAAAAACTTGGATAGATCAGACATTCTGATTGATCACTGGACTTACAAATACACCTAGAATCACAAAACCCTTTATCTCCAATAGAAATGAGAATCATCCTGCTGGGCTCAGCCTATTTAAATCCATGTGAGATGCTTAAAACAATGGACTGTTAATGTCAAAAATGAATTTCAGGCTTATGAACATTAACTCATTTTTAAAATTCTGTACAGTTTAAATTTTTAATTGTGAACATACACAGAATAAGATCCAAAGTCACATTTTACACTCCTTCCGCTTCTTTAACCTACTGGCAAAAATGATTTCCATTTGACAGATTGAACTGTTTCAAAAACTCCCTTTTCTGTTTTCCTGTTATTTGATTTATTTTTTCTCTTTCTCAGACATTCCTTCCTTTCTGTCTCTGTGTTTCCTCTGCAGTCCACCGTTGTGTGAAATGTAAAACAGGCTGGGCTCTGCCTCCTGTGAGACAGACTCTACAGTTGGAGTGGAGCAGCACGGCCACGTCCTTTCAGTGATTTCTGAGGGGGAAAAACAAACATTTCTCGGCGAGCTGCTGCAGCACACTCAGATTCTGTTAGCAGGAATTATCCTGAGCCCTGATGGGGTGAAAGGGTTGACAGCTGGTGTCACACAGCGCTGGAGCACCGCTCAACCTGAACACAGCAAAATAGATAACACCTGCTTTGCATCAAGCTGGATCTGGTGGTCAACTTAAGCTTCACATTATAAAACCAACCCAATGTTCTCCAATTCTCAGTGGAAAGGTAGAAAATTCCCTGGAGGGCAGCTTCAAAAATAATCCGTTTTCTTCTAGTTATGGGTAAATGAAGCGTCATGAAGCATTTCGACCCATAGCAAAACTCTATTGATACTGTGTCACTGAATACTGACACCTGCTGGACATTAGAAATCCCTACAGGCAATGCGGTTGACAGACTGATTTGAAGACCTAGTCCAGTCGTCTAGTTACCACAGACCGATCAAGACTTTGCAATTTTGCTGCAGTAAAAAAGTGTTACTGCAAGATAACACTTTGTGACAATCTTACAACGTCCTGCAGTGTGTGGTGTGTTACGTGGTGGTGTGTTGAATATGCCCCATCTAAAATCGGGCATATTCAACATTGTCTTGGTCCTTTTATCACAGACTGTGGGGATTTCCCAGACCGGGAGCAGAACGCAGCCAGTTGAATGTGACAGGTAGCCAATCAGAAAGCGCGCTGACGTAGGAATGGAGGGAATCCCAAACAGTTGGCATGGCAACTGAGAGTCCATCCATCGGACACGTAAAAGACATTTTTACATATGTTTATTTAGTTAAAAATGTTAACTACTAAAAACACAAGTCACCTCCAAATCAGAGTGCAGCAAATAGAGCAGCTGCTCCCTTTTATCCCAGGTCTTTTCTTTTTGTTTGTCTTTTATGGCTTAAAATGATCCACAAACTATCACTACTACTTCTACATCATCATCCGTGTTTGATTATTCTAAATCAAACATACTTGGTATGTTGGAGGTTTTACTGGATTTTCTTCTGGAATGGGGATGTTTGTGACTGGAATGGGTTGTTGTGGTGTGTTGCTCCTGCCGTGTGGTTGGACACACTGACCAATCGAACCTGTTTGTCTTTATCGGCTCTGTGGTCACAGAGGTTTGGAAAATCGGCCGACCATCCTTAAATCGTGCCGTGTGAACCAGACTCACAAGCTCTACTCCTCTCATCTTGTCTCGACCACTGCCCTAACGCCCTTTGACTCTGGTCGCTATGGTAACGTTTACACATCCCTTCAAAATAAGATACAGATGCACAATGAAAACAAACATTTTACTCTCGTGAAAGTTTTAACTCAGAAACACGACTATTGGGAGCCCTGAGTTCATGTCTCACATCAGGGAGTGATGAGAGACAATGACACCCGAAGTGTTGCTAATGCACAGCCTACTTGGTCTCTGCAAGGAGAGGCAGTTTGAAGCTTCATTGCCTCATTAACGATTTGTAGAATGGCTGAGTTTATCCAGGTGTATCTGGGATTCATTCTGATGCCTATGATGCCTCAGCATTGAGGAGCTGGATTTATTTAAATAAGACGCTTCTGTCAACACTTAACATGCAGAACATAATATGAATATAAACTAAGAGTGAATTTCAGCTGAATTTGGATTCAGATAGATCAAGTAGAAATTGAAAAGAACCAGATGAAACAACATTGAAGTGATAACCAACACCTTATTTTCCCATGTAATTCTTTTGGGAAATGCATTACGTTGACGCACTTATAGACACAGTTTGGGGCGCCAGTGTTATTTCCAAACAGCTCTTGCATCGGTCACGAGGCTTGCTGAAAGCAATACGAGCATCGACACGGGGTTTCGCCTATGGGTTTGAGGCATGCGCAGAAGCGTCGGTGTTGACGGACCCATCACTGTTTTTCTGAAATAGCCATTCTTTACCTTTTGTCCTTTCACCAAACTCAGAAGAGAAAGTTCAAATAAAGGAAGATGGGAGTTTTAGTCCAAGCACACAAACTAAAGGCTCTCTGGAGCTTCCAGTGGCGTCCAGGCAAATAAAGCAGGTCACAGTTTGCTGATAAAGATGCCAAGAAAATCCTACACAGCAGAAACATAAAATCATACCAAACATTGATCTAATTTCTTGAACAAATATCACAGTACATGTGGAATGAAACTAAACCAACTCACAAGTAACTTTTGTAAAGAAGCACTGAGATTGTCTCAATTTTTTTTTCATTCTAGAATGTGTACATGTGAACATTCTCTGTTAATGTGAAGATGAAATGTTTGTCACCAGATAAGCGGAAGAAAATGGGGGGATGGATGGATGGCTGCTCTCTTAACCCTTTGACCTCATCAATATGAGACTGTGTCCAGAGACAGAAGACATGTAGGTACGTTGTGGATTCCAAACCTGACCAGCTTCGATGGAGCAGGTGGGTGTGCCAGCGTGGCGAAGTGATCTGTAATGCCGTTGCCATACATTTGGCTCTGAATTCCAGTTTCAGGCCAACCAGCTCAAAACTCACTTGGATGGATCCTTATCCACCCACCAACAGAAATCCATAACAAAATTTGGTGGGTGTGGTCTCATTTCTCTATAGCGCCCCTTAGAACACTTTAAATGATTAGCCCCAAGCCATGCTTTAACCTAGAATTACAAAACTTGGTTCACACGTGTATCTTGTCAGGACGTACAAAAAAGTGTCTTGGAACCGTGGTCTAAACAGGTTCCAAGACAGGAAGTTGACCATTTTGGATCAAAGCTGTGATTTTGTCTTTTTTATAGAAGTCGTATCTGCTCAAACTCGTCCTACAGTTTTTCACATACAGGCTTCAGAATCACTCAGCACACTCTTGAGGCATCAAAGTTCAAAAGTTATCAAAAGATTTCTTGTACATCAAAGCATGTGGGCGTGGCTAAGTGCCAAACTTTGACTATTTGCCATGAAACATCAAGGTTCAATAACTTCCAAATGCAACGTCACAGCTGCATAACGCTTCCAATGTCTCTCTACAGACCAGTCCTGATCACATTGTCATGTACAATTGATGACATCACCTTAGCCCCGCCCATTTCCAACAGGAAGTAATTAGTTTTTTCACTTTTACTCTTATTTATATGGGTTTCGTCCTGTGCAAACCGACTTAAAATGATAAGATGTTTAACTCTGTGAATGCTGGCTGCTGGCTGAAGCGTGTGGGCGTGGCGAAATGGCGAACTGCAGTCCCTCGCCATGTGCAGACTATCCTCTCTAAATCACACATGGATCATCCGACTGGCGCTAAACCAGATATGTGTGACCTTTGTTCACCTGTGAAGAGTCCGACAGTATTGAAATGTAATTTGACTCCACTGCGCCCCCTACATTAAACCGTCAGCTATAGTTCCTCACTGCCTTGTCCTATTCGCGGCAGATTTCTTTGCATCATTGGGGTGCGCCGTCGAGCTCATTGATGCTTGACGCGCAGTGGGTGGGCGCAGGAACTTTGCGGGTGCGTCTGCGGTCGCTGGCGGGTGGCGGCCCCGGGACCCCATGGTCGCTAATAGGCCGCAGCGGCGCTTGGCTGCGAGGGCCGCACGACGCCGCTTACGGCTTTAATTAATTTTGTATCTTTTAATTTCTTGTAGCAATAAGTTCTTTAGCGTTATTTCAGTTAGTCCGTGCAATTCTCCACGCGGCCGTTAAGGGCGTTGACGGCATAGAAAAGATTGAGCACCCAGAAAGAATACTGTCAGTCTTCCGTGTCTTCTGTGTGTCTCATCTTTTCTCTTTTCTGTATCGCAGAAATCACACGATGGAGGAAGATCACTTGCTACATTACCCTCAGCCACACAAGATTGCAGGGGAACATACACATCATTAAAGTTCATTTCTAGTGAAAATTCATACCTGTCCTTTTAAAATATTAGAAATTTGAAAGAAATTTGAACACAGGATTTACTGTGTTGTTTTTTTGGCTTTATAGTTAATAATTTATTATTATTGTGTGAAACTATTTAGGGAGATCAAAATCTTGTCAGACAAGGAAAATTGGGTCCATAAGCTTCAATGTTTTGCAAACATGTGCACACACAATAAAATCATAAAACATGAAAATGTGATGGGTGAAAGAGCAATGTTTTACTGCCATGTATTTTGATCTGCAAGTAAACTGATGAGCCAGATCCTGAATCAGCCACATTGTGCGGCCCGTTTGCGTTTGAAGGATTCAAACTTCACACCCCGCTCCATCAACACAAACCTCGATACACTCTTCATAAAAATCCTCCTGGATCATTGAACACACACTCCGAGACCTCGACACAGAAGAAACATCACTAACTGAACAGCCAGTCTGACCGGCGGCTTCTCCGCTCACAATAACTATTTAAGAGCTTGTCTGAAGTAAATAAATCCTTCATATAAATGAAAGAATCCTTGTTCCACTGGCAGATTATTTTACTTGTAACAAGCACTAGTGTAAATTTCAAGAACTAGTACTACTTATAAATATTAAGGAATTATTGACTTTAAATAAGCTCCTATATTTTGCTCAAACGTTACATGAAAGTTAGTTTTGTCTTATTTCAAGTACAAGACATTTGTACCAGAAACGAGACAAAAATACTTGGAAAGATTTGTGCTTTTGCAGAGTGTACCCATCTCACAGCTGAAGGAAGGATTTGTAATTTTCTACTGTTTATAAATGTAACTTAAAGATCTTTCAAACAAATTAGTTATTTATTGCTGAGTTTTCACAGAAATGTGAGCGTGACAGGTGTGAAATTCAATTATATTAATAAAAATAGAGTTCTTGATGTAATTTCTTCAAAATACTTATTCCTAAAATGAGTTGAAAGTCTCTGAATGGACTCAGACTTCAGGTGTGAGAAGGCTGGTTTCTAAATTCTTTGTTTGGCCACAGTACAAAAAAAACACTTCCACTATTCTCTAAACCTCCTCCAGCGAACAGTCCCCAGAGCCTGAGTCCATTTATCGCTCTGCTCCCTCCAGTCCACATTTGCTGCCGTCGGCTGCACTCTTTAAGTCTACCTCTATTTACCCCAATCCTCCCCAAATCCCAAGCCTGCTTAACAAAGTCTGGAGAAAGGTCTGAAGAGCTGATCCATGACATGCAAGTGCAAACGACAGTAGAATGCATCAACCTATAACAGGTCACTCAGTGTGTCTGATGCCACAGCAGATGCAAGAAAATATTCCAGTAAAATAAACTTACAATGAACAGAATCCAAATGATTCAACATCAAAACTACAGACTGGTGCAATTATGATTAATAATCAAAATGATCTGCTCATTTTAGATCAGGGGTTTCGAAATCATTTTAACTTTGAGCCATATCAAGATCATTTATATTGCAGAATGTTTTAATAAAATCTGTTCGTAAACTGTCAAAATATTAATAAGCAGTTGTCTCTGAATCTTCTCAAAATTAAATATGATTGAACATCTTTTCATATTTTTGTAATTTGGTAGTATACAGGTAAAAACTGTTTTGATTTAACTAATAAAATGATATATAAGAACACCAGTGTTGTGTTTTGACAAGCACAACACTTGTGCTTGTGGTTATTCGTATAACCCTCCAAAACCCACAGAGCAAGCTGTGGGTTGGCCCCCAGGTCTTGACTTTCACATGTGTTTTCTTTAAGGAACCTGAGTGATCTTTGTTGCACAAAGTGTTTTAATTTATGTTGATATGAATTCTACAAATTGTGTTTAAATGCACACAATTTTACATATCTTTACGAGGTTTGCAGTGAATGGAGGCCACTGTGCATATGGAAACATGAAGCTGCAGTTAAAAGGCTCCACATCAAATGCAGCAAGATAAGTGATATATTAAGTCAGGGGTCTCAGACTCGCGGCCCGGGGGCCAAGTGCGGCCCGCAGTACAATATTTTGTGGCCCGCACCTTAATATGAAAGTATAATATTAGTGTGGCCCGCGGAGAAAGTGGACCTCCGAGGGGCCAATCAGCCAGCTCCCGCGCGCCGTACCTTGTCGGGGCTAGGCTAAGCTACACCAGCTTCGTGCACTTCACGCTTGCAACAACAGCACGGCGTGTGATGAACAGCCAGACAGCAGTCGCCTTTGCGCTTGCCATCTATCGTACTTTCTACCACAAATGTCATGATCGAGCGCAAAAAGAACGGCGACTGTTAGCGGGCTGTTTATCGTCTATGCTGCTGTTACAGATAGAAGCGTGTGACGGAGCACCTGTAGCTGCCATGACATTCAGCTACCGGAGCTCAGTGAGCTCCCGACCGGCGCCTCTCGCTCTGGCTCGAGAGCGCGGCAGAGCGCGCTCCCAGCATGGGCAATTTTTGAGGGAATTGCCCCCCAACTTCCCTGAGCTTTCCCGAATGTTCAAACGGACCATGTGCCTTTTTGGCAGCACATATTTGTGTGAAAAGTTCTTCTCCACCTTGAACTTCAATAAGTCCAAGTACAGGTCCAGACTTAGTGATGATCATCTTCAAGCCATACTGAGGGTCTCAACTGCTTCCTCTCTCAAGCCAAATGTGGTTCAGATTTGTGAGAAGAAGCGCTGTCAAGTCTCTGGCAGCAAGGAGTAGGCAACAGAAGCCATGTTCAGAAGAACCGTTCATGATTTTCACTCAATGTTCCATTCACGTTCAGGACACTTCATGTTCAGAAGAAAACTGTTAATGACATTTGAGGACTTTTTTTAACTTGTTTTTTGTGGAATCCCTTATGCGGCCCACCCTCACCCAGACTCTGCCTCCAGCGGCCCCCAGGTAAATTGAGTTTGAGACCCCTGTATTAAGTGCTGTCATTCATTGATGTATGCCGCTTTTATTATGTTTGAATGTGAATATAAAAGGTAAACTGGGATCAAAGTTGTGGAATTCGGTGTTCCAACCCTTTTGGGATGGGATAAGTTACATTTGATGTGACATCATGCTTGTTTTCTTTTGTTTGTTTTATTTTTCAAAATATTTTTTTGAAAACTTTATGAACTAGTACAGGTCATCCCATTGGTTTTACATGCATGGTGCTGCGTGAGATTAGCTAAATTCAATTTTAGTACAACTAAATTAACTAAATTTAAACGAACTAAATCTAAATTTAGATTAACTAAAATTTAGATGAACTAAATTTAGATTTAGTATACACTATCTATGCTCTGCAACACATGGACTTGCCACAGTCATGCTATATTTTTTAAACTAAAAAGTCCAGGGCAAGCTGGAGATCCAATTGCCTTTTTGCATGGTGCTAATGGCTCAGCAGTAAAGCAGCAGCATCATCAGACAGCTGCTCTCAGTCCTCGGCCCAAACTCAGGACATTTACTGCATGTCCTCCTCCGTTCTTTCCTCCTTTCTTCCTGTCAGGTAATAAAAAATAAAGGTCACTGGTCCCAAATCTACTTTAGAGTTCAGAATGAGCAAAATTGTGTTTCAAACAAACATGTTTTAGAAATTTAATTTAGAAATGCAAAGTTACATTTTTAAGTCAAGCTGAGGTTTGTAGAGTCTCTTGTTCATTCTTATTTATTTTAAAGGTGCTTATTTTCCATAGGTATGTTTTTTAGTGTTAAATATTTATATTCTTCGGATGCTGAAGCCTTTTTGACTTGCTGTACTTTTTTTTAGGACTATTATGTGTCTGTTTTCAGTAAAGGTGTTTCTCCCACAGTTGAGTTTGTTTAATGTGGATGTTTTTTCATGAGCTTTGGGACATAATAACAAAATAAACATACCACAATAAGCCTTTGCACCAAAATGCAATAAACAACACCAAATACACACTGTTCAGTGAAATAGGCTCCTGAAGAATCAAAGTCAAGATGTCTTCCCAGAGTCTTGCCCCCCAAAGAATGCTGGCTGAAGTATTTTTGTTCACAGACAATCTGAAATCTTTCCCACACTCACACTTCATCACACACTCACAGCTTTTAGTGGCAGCTTTTTTCACTTACAAGCATAAGTCATGGCAAAACTGCTTCCAATGTCCACCATGTCCACCTGTGGCACCAGTTTGGGGACGTCCTGATGTTGTGCCAGGGCGAAACGAAACACCTCGTACTCATGGGACCCAGTGGGGAAAAGGCCTCCTAGTCAATATGAAAGCACATAGTGAGTAGAAGATTTGGAAAAAACTGAACATTTCCCCTATTTTAAATTTTTCCGACACCACTTAGTTATAGAGCACTAGTAAGACTGGTACAATTCAATAATTATAGAAAGACAAAAATATGCACAAAAGGTGTACTTTGCATGTTTGACAGCAGCATTTTAAAGGTAGGAGATGTGAGATCCTGCCGTTTAAATGAATAAAAATGGGTCAAAGCTGACGACTCTACAGGAGCATCAAAATTGCACAATCTACTGCAGGACTTGTTTCTTAAAGGTGTTCAAGTAAAAATATATTCCCTACTTCAGTCCCTCTCAAAACAAATTTGAAACATAATTACAGCTGCAGGCTGGCAGAAAGTACAGTATATTTTGAAAGTAAAAAGAAATTAAATTTGGCTTTCCAAATTTTTGAAAGATAAAATTTTAAAGGATGTGTCTCATATTACTATTAAAAATATAACATTCTGCCACTACATTTCTTTTTCTTTGGGCCAGTGGCTCCAAAATGTTCAACTTTAAACTAGTATCTTAAAGTCCTAAAAGTCCTTTAAACAAAAATGTCATGGTAACACATGTCAGGCACCATGGTGCTTGTTACACTAGTCTTTGGTAATCATGTCAAAATTTAACCAATTCTTGAGATTTCAAGTCTACTTCAGACCTCTGAGTTGCCATTCTGATGCCTGCAGTTCTGAAACTGTACAAAACAAATTTTGACATTATAAATGAAAGGGACATCTTGCTTCATGATTCGTCCCTCAGTCAGGCTTCATCACTGTGGCTAAAAATCGTCAGTGTTTGGCAGTAATTGCTGTTAAAAGCCTCTTGGCAAGGCATTTATTTCTATCATTTGCCTGCCACTCACACCCACTTCTCATAATAGTTTTCAGGATCTCATGAAAATAATGTGAACACTTAAACTGCGACTGGTCAGCAGCTTATTGGTCCTCTGGAACAAAGAGAGAGAGAGAGAAAGAGAGAGAGAGAGAGAGAGAAAGAGAGAGAGAGAGAGAGAGCTGTTTTCATGATCATTTTATTCTGAGCAACAACACTGCAAGGTTTTGTTTTGGGGAACGCCGTAGTAAACGCTCTATTTTAGGTCCTCTACTTTTTAAATTGTACATGTTGCCACTTGGTGGAGTCATCAGGAACCACAGAATCACTTTTCAAATTGATGCTGATGACACTAAGTTATACATCTCACTGTCTCGGGACAACCCTCAGCCAATCACTGCACTTAAAGACCTGGATGGCACAGAACTTTCTCCAGCTAAACCAGGACAAAACAGAGGTTTTAATCATTGGACCAGAGGATTGGAAGGAAATTATAATTCAGATTGAACGATAAATTGGGAGCTTCGCTTTTTGGCTCAGCTCTCTCTACATCGCGACAGGTTATTGGCGCAGCGTCTATTGGCAGACGCTGCGCCAATAGACCTGTTGATCTCCCTCTCCATTTTCCCTAAATTGTGAACAAGATTATTTCACCAAGGGAAAACAATAGTTGAGGTATATATGAGACCAACAGAATCTAGTACAAAACTGTGGATCTTAAGGAATTGGTGGTCTCCACCTCTTTTACAACTTTAACACACTGGATGCATTTTTTACTTTAAGTCAGAGAGAGTGTGTTTAGTACCTTATGAAGTGTTACACATTGTGCTTCTTCTGACATCCAGAACGTTTCTGCTTGGTGTTTTATTACCATCCGTGACTTATAGCAAACGTAATAGGTTTCTTTCTTTCATCCATGTCATAAGGTGAGATTTGTGTTTGGCAGAAGTGGTCACATGGACAGAACCTCCCCCTGCTGTGCATCTCTGCAGCTCCTCCTGATTCAACACTGACTGTCAAATTTTTCTATGTCAAACAAAATGCCAATAAATCACAGCAGAATTTGTTTTTAGGTGACAAAATGCCAAAAGCTTAAGGTGTTTTAAAACACAGTAACTTTTGAATTTTGCAAAGAGAGAAATAAACATCCAATCCATTTTATCCAGAATAAAACTTCTGAATGTCCTGTGATTAATAAATCATGACTAAATAAAACATCAGAGGAACAGAACACTTTCATTTAAAATGTGCAACAAACTTTAGACATGCTGATAAACCATGTAATAGTGCATAATGAATGAACCCAAGTTCTAAAAGGCTGGAAGTGGTCCATCTGCTGTGACAGAAGGCCAAACCAATTCAGGAAAAAACATGCAGAAAAAAAGCAGCGTTTCAGAGCCAAAACTGCTGAAAGCTGTTTGGTATTCAGGCTCAGACTGCAGGAGGGGGTTCGCTCTAGAAAAAAAAGTTCAACATGATGCCTCATCAGCATCAAACCTGGGAGCAAACTACAGCAGGAGTCCAAACCGGTTGGCTCGATGAGTCATGATAATGATCCACTGCGCAGAGCACAGCTGCAGGAGCCACACCAACCAGTCTGACTGCAGCGCAAAAGAAATGAGAGGAAATACCCCTGAAACTGGATCCAGCAGGTGGACATGGACTGTAGGGAAAGTTTTGTCAATAGTAAAAATGACTAAAAACGATATTACTCAAATTATCTCTGATGATATATAATATAATTCTCTTTTTGCTATCAGGTTTATATTAAAGAAAATTTACAAAAGATGAGAAACTATTTTATTTACTTAAGAATGAAATCTGTGATAATCATAATGAATTTCTTTAATTACCTTTTTTATTCTCATTTGACATTGGAACACTGACATTTTACCTGAAAACATTATAAGCTGAATAACAATTATTTACCAATCAAATAACTTATGTAATTAGATCAGCTCCTAAAAATACTTTATGACACAAAGTTTATTACTTTTTGTTATTTCAAAAGTGATACTATAGTTTCTAATAATATGGATGGCTTTTGATGATTTTTAGAGGACGGTGGACGACTTGCAGCTAGTTAGGCAGAACTTGGAGCTAATCTGACTGAAACGACGACACCACCGCCTTCCACTCATGTTCCAACTCTGGTCAACTGCAGTTGCAGGTACAACACCAAACCTGGAAGGAAGACACTGTACTTTTGCTTTTGACCATCTCCACACTAATATCCCCAGATGTTGGCAACTAACGTTCTAAATGACTAAATAATGGGCTTGCTTGATCCTGATACTATGGTGCATTTAATCAAAGTAATAGATACTACTGTTACCAATATCCTGCAGAGGTGCCTGCAGGATATTATTAGAGGATATGCAATACAATCACAGCACCTAACCCACAAGGGCACAGTCATATAACCAGCCCACATCATATCACACAGTTTCCACTAGATTAACTGTTTGACCCTCCCGCTGTCTCAGGAAGAGTGTGTCAGATGTCATGATATCCCAACCTGGTGACCCGTCAGCTCTTCATTTCGCAAACCACAAATAAAGATGCTAAACCGGCGACCCCAGTACAACCGCAGACGGTGAAAAGCTCAGGCGGGGTCCAACCAACCCGAAAACTATGGAAGGTTTAAATCTCTGCTTGTTCATTTTTACCTAGCTTCACTGCATAGTCACAGTTACTTACAGAAGAAACACCAACCCACCAAAGAAACAAAAGTGAACTGAACAATAGCATTTATGTTCAGGATGTACATGTGTCCAACCCCATAAATTTACACACAACCAAATGTTGTGACAGAAGATGCTTTTTTCCCCATAAATGTGGTTATATCAAAAAGTGACAAATAATAAAAAAGCTAATGAAAAAAAAAAAAATTCCCTTCTCACCCACCGCGGGTGGTTCTTATCCTCTGAGCTCAGGTCCTCTACCAGAGGCCTGGGAGCTTGAGGGTCCTGCGCAGTATCTTGGCTGTGCCAAGGACTGCACATTTCTGGACTGAGATGTCTGATGTTGTTCCTGGGATCTGTTGTAGCCACTGCTCCAGTTTGGGGGTGACTGCCCCGAGAGCCCCGATGACCACAGGCACCACTGTGGTCTTCACCTTCCAGGCCCTCTCCAGTTCCTCCCTAAGGCCCTGGTATTTCTCCAGTTTCTCGTGCTCCTTTTTCCTGATGTTGCAATCGCTTGGTATTGCTACATCTACCACAACGGCTTTCCTCTGTTGTTTGTCCACTACGACAATGTCTGGTTGGTTCGCCATTACCATTCTGTCTGTCTGGATCTGGAAGTCCCACAGGATCTTAGCTCTGGCATTCTCCACCACCTTTGGGGGTGTTTCCCACTTTGATCTTGGGGTTTCCAGTCCATATTCTGCACAGATGTTTCTGTACACTATGCCTGCCACTTGGTTATGTCGTTCCATGTACGCTTTCCCTGCCAGTATCTTGCACCCTGCTGTTATGTGCTGGACTGTCTCAGGGGCCTCCTTGCACAACCTACACCTTGGGTCTTGTCTGGTGTGGTAGATCTGGGCCTCTATTGCTCTGGTGTTTAGGGCCTGTTCCTGGGCGGCCATGATGAGGGCCTCTGTGCTGTCCTTGAGTCCAGCTTTTTCCAGCCATTGGTAGGATTTACTGATATCAGCCACTTGGGTTATTTGCTGGTGGTACATCCCATGTAGGGGGCTTGTCCTCCCATGATGGTATCTCTGGCACCTCAACCTCCGTTCCCTGTTGTCTGAGACATTCACTGAGCACATTGTCTGTTGAGGCTTTGTCCCTGATGTATTTATGGATCTTAGTTGTTTCGTCCTGGACAGTGGTGCTCACACTCACTAGTCCTCTGCCTCCTTCCTTGCGGCTCGTGTACAGTCTCAGGGTGCTGGATTTGGGATGGAACCCTCCATGCATTGTTAGTAGCTTTCTAGTCTTAATATCTGTGGCTTTTATCTCCTCCTTTGGCCAGCTAATTATTCCAGCAGGGTATCTGATTACTGGCAGGGCATAGCTGTTTATCTCACGGATTTTGTTCTTGCCATTGAACTGGCTTCTCAGGACTTGCCTTATTCGTTGGAGGTATTTAGCTGTGGCTCCTTTCCTTGTGACCTCATCGAGGTTGCCATTTGCTTGTGGTATACCTAGGTACTTGTAACTGTCCTCTATGTCTGCTATTGTTCCTTCTGGGAGTGAGACCCCTTCTGTGCGGATCACCTTCCCCCTCTTTGTGATCAGCCGACCACACTTCTCTAGTCCGAATGACATCCCAATGTCCGTGCTGTAGATCCTGGTGGTGTGGATCAGTGAGTCGATGTCTCGCTCACTCTTGGCGTACAGCTTGATGTCATCCATGTAGAGAAGGTGACTGATGTTGGCCCCCATTTTTTGAGTCGGTATCCGTAGCCAGTCTTGTTGATAATTTGGCTGAGGGGGTTCAGGCCTATGCAGAACAGTAGCGGGGACAGAGCATCTCCTTGGTATATGCCACATTTGATGGACACTTGTGCAAGTGGTTTGCAGTTGGCTTCAAGGGTGGTTTTCCACAGCCTCATTGAGTTTGCAATGAAGGCTCTCAGAGTCCTGTTGATGTTATACATCTCTAAGCATTCAATGATCCAAGTATGCAGCATTGAGTCATAGGCTTTCTTGTACTCAGTCCAAGCCATGCACAGGTTGGTGTGTCGGGTTTTGCAGTCTCGGGCAACTGTGCGGTCTATGAGGAGTTGGTGTTTGGCTCCTCTGCTATTTACACCGATACCTTTCTGTGCCATGCTCATGTGTTTATCCATGTGTTTGCTTATCTTGGCCGCTATGATGCCTGACATGAGCTTCCAGGTTGTGGAGAGGCAGGTTATTGGTCGGTAGTTGGGTGGGTCTGGACCCTTTGATGGATCCTTCTGGATTAGGATTGTCCGCCCTTCAGTTAACCATTCAGGGTGAGTCCCACTTTGTAGCAGCTGGTTCATTTGGCCTGCCAGTCGCTCATGGAGGGCAGTGAGTTTCTTTAGCCAGTAGGCATGGATCATGTCAGGCCCTGGTGCTGTCCAGTTTTTCATACCTGAGACTCTTTCTTGGACATCTGTCACAGTGATGGTTACCGGGGGCTTGCTCAGGGAGGTTGCTATGGTCCTCTCGTGAGAGATCAACCACTGTGCATTGCTGTTGTGGGACGCCTCCCTTTCCCATATGCCTTTCCAGTATTGTTCCGTCTCCAGCCTTGGTGGGTCTGCTCTGTTATTATTACCCTGCCATTGAGAGTACACCTTAGCTGGTTGAGTGGAGAAGAGCCGATTAATCCTTCTGGATTCATTCTCCCTTGTGTATCTCTTTAGGCGGCTGGCCAAGGCTTGGAGCCTCTGTTTGGCAGTTTCGAGTGCTTCAGGTATGGGCATCTGTCTGTACTTTCTGGGTACTGGTCTTTTCATTGTACCCTTGTGGAGCTCTGACAGTTGGCTCACTTCCCTCCTTGTTACCTTGATTTTAGCCTCTAACCGTCTTTTCCATGGTGGGTATTGGGTCTCATGGTTGTTCTTATAGCCAAGTATCTCAAGGATCACTGATGCTGAGTTGTAGATCAGCTCATTGTTTCTGTTAAAATATATATATATATATATATATATATATATATATATATATATATATATATATATATATATATATTTAGTTTTTTTATTATTTAAAGAAAAATGATATTCTACACTCAGTGCATACAACCAACCGTACAGCTGGACCTGTATAATGGCTGGCTGCTATGGAAACTGCACACAAACTGGACATTATTTCTGACCAAAGAGACATTTAACTGAAAAACAGCACATCTTGCTGTTTGGATACCAAGAGAAGTGGACATCCTGTTTGATCTGCAATATCTGAAGAAAGACTCCACACTATTTAGTCTTTTACTTTTTGTTATAAATAAAAAAGATCATCTGTTTTTTGTTGTTTGGTAACAGACTATTTTTATTTGATGCTTTGCTGTCATTTTGCAGGCCATTTTATAACTTAACCATAACCTTTAAAGTATGCTTTATTTAAAACAACAACGGTTTCTTCCAACTGAATGAAGACAAATTTGTAATCAACAAAATGGTAAAGGTGCATCATCCCAGTGCATTTAGAACATGTACATTTACACTGTAAAATATTTGAAGGTGGTTTAACTTGAAAATGAATGTCCACCAAAAAGGAAATTCTTTTGGTTTTAACTGAAAACTTAAAGTTCATTAAGTTGATTTACAACAACAGACAAGTTGACTAAAGATTGTTTTTTAAGTTATTTAATCTTTAATTGTGAGTTTTAACTTAACGCTTCAATATAAACCAAATAATTATTTCACAATATGCAAGAAAAAACAAACTGCCCTCACCTACTGGAAGAGCACACATTTCTCTATTACTTTTACTCACAACATCAAGTTAAAGAAAAACTTCTTATTTTACTTTTGAATATTTAAATTCCAGTTTGAAATTGCATGAACAAACTTTCTGATCTGATAATGAATTTGATTAAAAATAGTAATAAATTCTGCTCACAAACAGTATGAACGACATTATCCTCAAGCTTTGCTAACTGTCAGTTGCATAAAACAAACATTTGCCTGAATAACACACAAGAATCAGATCAATATAACACAAGAATCAGATCAATATAACACAAGAATCAGATCAATATAACACAAGAATCAGATCAATATAACACAAGAATCAGATTAATATAACACAAGAATCAGATCAATATAACACAAGAATCAGATCAATATAACACAAGAATCAGATCAATATAACACAAGAATCAGATCAATATAACACAAGAATCAGATCAATATAACACAAGAATCAGATCAATATAACACAAGAATCAGATCAATATAACACAAGAATCAGATTAATATAACACAAGAATCAGATTAATATAACACAAGAATCAGATAAATATAACACAAGAATCAGATCAATATAACACAAGAATCAGATTAATATAACACAAGAATCAGATCAATATAACACAAGAATCAGATCAATATAACACAAGAATCAGATCAATATAACACAAGAATCAGATCAATATAACACACAAGAATCAGATCAATATAACACACTTCCATCTAACTCTACACAGGATACAACATGCTGCTAAGCACTCTGGGAAATAGTTCCCACTCCTGTCTTTTTCTTCTTTCAGTTTTTTTTAAGTGCTAACTTAAAAACTCAAATTTATTCAACTCTTGGTAGTTTGACAAAATTGATGAAAAGTTAACACAACTTATTACTGGAAGTTTATGTTGCACAAACTCACACATTCAGGTTCCAAATCAAAATCTGGTTAAATTTGCTGACTTAAAGAATAGAAGATAGTAGACACAACTGATTGGGGGTCAAATGTTTTGCAGTGTAGTCAGGTCACTGCCAATGCATTTTCAGGAATGAAAAAGAGCTTGAAGATGCCAGATGAGGCAAATATTTTGTGCTGATAGTAACTTGCAGAATAAGATGTTAGGTGTATTACATGACTTGTGCAAGTGACCAGGTTACTGTTGTAAAGGAGAACTAGTCACCCTGAGTGTCAACTTGCAAAACAATGGATGTGTCAATAATACAAAAATGTGTTGTTGCAGACGAGATGCCATTCTAAATGTTTACAGAAATCAAATGCGGTTCAGGTTCAGATCACCAGCTTGCAACCTTGAATAAAAACCAATAAACAGTAGAAACGCATCGAGGCTTCAGAAAGGGAGAACAACTGGTTTCCACCCACAGGAGTGGAAAATTCAAACCCCAACAGAGTGTTTGATGAATCTATGCTAGACTTTTTAAACTGTCTGTCAGATGCTAAGGTAACTGCCTGACATCACTGAGGTTTTCACTTCTCACACACTCTATTGCATTATTCTGCAGCTCTGTCATCATTCTCATCTCCATCTCCAATGTCTATGCAGACAAAATCACAACATTTCCCAGAATTCCACTGTCTGCTTATGTGTTCACTGCAATGGAGCTTTACTGTACAACTTTACAGCAAATGTCATTTAAGCCAGATTAATGGAATATTTAATCATTTCTGTTTATTTATGACTTCATTACAGTTGAGTCAAACAAAAATGGATTTATTATAAAAGGATTTCTAGATATGATGTCATTAAACACAAAATACTATGAAGAAATAATGATAATTATAAAATTGATACCAATATCTGTAATTGGCATTAATTACCAATTATAGGAAAGCTGTATTTGGTAATTACAGGGAAAAAAATGATTTGACCTGTAATTCAATGGCTAGTAGACAGATTACATATTTTTTTTCACATATTCACATACATTTCTATTTATGGTTCTGGATCACAGTTTGCTGCTGATTATATTTTGGAGAAACATCATCAATAACGTTCGTTAACAGTAGATTGGAAGTGAATGCAGTAAAAGAACTTTGCCAGTAATAAGGTCAATGGGATTCTGTCTGTCTGTCCACAACTGACTGTCTGTGATGCTGGGTCTCAGTTCAATACCACTAAGGAATGTAAAGACACCTCGATTATTGATTATAACTAACCATAATCTGATCAATGCCAGTGGTGGAATGCTGGTTACTAAAAACAGAAAGATATTCTTTTGAATGTAAAAACATTAACCCTAAAAACACAGACGATGCTTTACATTTTAGACATGTTACTCTGCTTGTTGCAAGTAAATGAGCGTAAAATGCTTCAAACCACAAGCTAAATAATGAATAAGACTCTGAAAGTGCAACACTGAGCACTTTCAGTGCTGTCTGAACTCATTTTGCTTTCCAATGGAAGGAAATAAGCTTGCATAAGTTCTAATGCATCTAATAATAACAACGGAGATATTATTGTGTCAAACGAGAGGCAGGAGAAAATGTCAATTGTCCTTTAAAATGAAGAGTAGTATAAGAAATCTGACAGACAGAATCAGCTGAGACTCACCGATGTTTATGTTACTTGGGAAACTTGTGCCGCTGCAAATCCCAGTCAGCAGCAGCAGCAGCTGCAGCAGCTGCAGCAGCAGCAGCAGCAGCAGCGGGGGGACCGGAAAACTCTGCAGACGCATGTTTCCTGCAGCAGCACCAGGAGCAGCAGCACCGTCAGGGGATCTGGAGCAACCTGAGGAATCCCATTCACGCCGTGGACGGCAGGGATCCACCGCAGCCCGGCCACACGCACCGCACGCACCGCCCGCGTTTATTTCTCTGGCTGCACCGCCCGCGTTTATTTCTCTGGCTTATTAACATCCATACAGTTGGAGCGCAGCGCGTTGCTGCCGCGACGGCTCTGAGTCCCGAACTGCTTGATGAGCATCCTCACCTCCTCCCTTCCTCTACCATCCTCCTCTCTCTCTCTCTCTCTCTCTCTCTCTCTTTATATATATATATATATATATATATATAATATATATATATATCTTTCTCTCTCTCTCCCCCTCTCTCTCTTTCTGTCTCTCTCTCTACCTCTCTCTCTCTCTGTCTCTTTACCTCTCCCTCCCTCTCTCTCTCTCTGAGAAAATCATGAATTTTCTGCCTTCTTTAATGTAGATATTTCACTTCAAGTCAAACAAACCAACCCAGCAGCATTTTAACAGAATCTGCAGAGACACCCAGAACACACCCTTTGTTCTAAACTGATTATTTTGACATTTATTGCAAAAGTTATTTACTAAGCACCATCTGGAGGGCAACAATCTATTTTTTTGGCAAAAATATCAGAAAGTGAAATTCATATGACAATTGGTTTTTTACACATAAAGTATTTGAAGCTTTTATATCTTGTCATTTTAATATTTATCGATTCCAGATAAAAACCCAAAATTTAGTATGTGTAAAATTTAAGGTTAAAAAAGTTGCATTTTGGAAACTTTGGTGTCACATTCCATTCATCTACTTAACTCAAAGCAACATCCACAAATGTCTCTGATGCCCAGAAGAGAGCCACTGATCTGTTCAAGGTGCTTGATCACAGAGTTCTGGATCTAAGCATATTCATAGAAAGATGGGTGGAAGCAAAAAGTAGCAAAAAATCAAAGTCTTTCTTTCAGATAATGTAAAGTTTTCATCTCAGTTTGAAATTAAGAGAGTAGAAGCTCAATTTGAGTCACAATGACACCTGGACTTGTTATTCTGATAAGCTCATTGACATAAATACGTACGTTAGTGCTGTATAAAGTAGTGAAATCTCAGAGTCAAGTAAAAGTATAGAAAATATGACTTTAGTAAAAGTAAAAGTCACTGACTGAAATGTTACTTGAGTTAAAGTATTAAAGTATCTGAATTGTCTTGTACTTAAGTATGGAAATTACTGTAAAAATGGATGTACTCAAGTAATGTCATGAAAAGTATCAGTAAAAAGTAAAACAAAGCAAATGCAGTTTCAATGACATTTTTTATATTTTGGTAAATTTGTTAAATACACTTAAAATAATGTACACAATCAAGTGCAGGCAAAATGAAACCTACTAATAGATAAACCTGCAGCATCATTTAGTTAAGACAATTAGGAGGGTAGGCCATGCAAGGCAAGCAGGCTTTGTTGCAGTCAATCAGTAGGTGATCAAAACAGTTGCGTTTCTCTCTCGCTTTTTTGTAACGAGTAACTAAACCACACATTGAAAATGTATCAAAGTATGCAATTAAGTTCGGAAATGTAGTGAAGTAAAAGTGAAAGTTATTAAAAATGTTCATCCTGGAGGAAAATATGAAGTATTCCAAAATATACTTAAGTAAAGTAGTGAAGTATTTTTACTTCGTTACTGTACAACACTGCATACATTTGCTACAAATTTCACTTAATATTCTGCAAATGCCCAGTATAATTTGAGTAGTGCACCAAAGCAAGAGAGAAAAACTGTATTGCATGGCCTCTACAGTTCATGCAATGAAGTACGCTCATCGGCCACTTTATTAGGTACACCTGTACAATTAATCTTTAACACAAATGTTGAATCAGCCAGTCACTTGGCAACAACTCAGTGCATTTAGGCATGTAGACATGGCCAAGAAGATCTGCTGCAGTTCAAACTGAGCATCGTGTCAACGCCACAGCCTGCCTCAGTAACGTTACTGACCATGTCCTTCCCTTTATGACCACAGTGTCCCCATCTTCTTATGGCTACTTCCAGCAGGATAACATGCCATGTCATAAAACGCGTCTGTGGAACACAACAATGAGTTCACTGAACTCAAATGGCCTCGACAGTCACAGTCACATCTCAATCCAATAGAAAACCCAATAAAGAACCTTTGGGTTTTCTATTGGGTTGCACATCAAGGATGTGCAGCAGACGAATCTGCACAAGTGTGTGATCCTTATTGAATGTATGCAACAAAGGATTAAGGCAGTTCTGAATGTAAAAGGGGGTCCAACAAAGTACTAGCAAGGTGTATCTAATAATGTGGCAGATGAGTGCATATGGCAAAGTTTTATAATATGTAAAACAAAAAAAGAAGTAAGGGGCCACTGGGGTACTGAAGGAATTATACTAAATAATAATTCAGCTTTTTTTTGCAACATTCAGTGGTGGATGTTTTTTAACCTTCACAATTTAACTTTAACAATAATTGAAAATTATAGTGCTGCACTTTTAACTATCGAGATGATCGTCCTCTCCATCTGCTAGATCAGGGACGGCAACCTGTATCTGTGGAGATGCTTTGCTTTATATGAAATGATGAAATATAGTTTTGTTTTTTTGTTTCATTCTTTTTTAAGTGTCAAAATGAAAAAAACACCAGCTATCCTGGACCCCTGTGCTAAATTTGGTCTGTAACCAGCCTCCGAACCAAACTCTTTGTTTCTATAAATATTTTGGAAATGCTCTTTAAAATACCAGAATTTGCACATAACTTTATATTTCTTCAGCCAGAAAAAAGAACAAAAGAAATCTGGTGTGTTAGTATTTTTTACATTTGCTTAATTAAAGCTTAACTAATTCATTGGACGGTTCTTTTCTACTTTTACTCAATTAAAAATATGTTGAACATTGGAGTACAATCTTGAGGTAGTTTACCCTTTATGTGTTAACTATTGCTCTATGAACCACTTTTTTTTTTTACAGAAACACTGCATCACTGCAGCGACCAGGACAATATTTGCTCTTGATTTTTTTTGTTTTAAGTTTTATGAGCAAATGCAAAGCCATTACCACCATGACCCTTTAAGATTCTACCCTAACCCTAACCCTAACCCTATGATTAATAGGTTTACTGTTATATAAGACAAAGAGATTTTAAACTCCAGTCAAGCCTTCTCAGTACTTCTCTTGAGAAAGATATTTTTCTCTGGCTCACTCATCTCTTTTTCTCCGTAGCTTGAGGTGGGCAGACTGATCCAAAATACTGACGATTGTTTAGGAAAAAATACAAACAAATTTATTCTAATTTGTTATTTCTGATGTTCATGCTCAGTTATTTATAAACTTTTTCCAAATTCTGTTCTAAGATTTAATCAAGACTGTTCAGTGTATGTGATTCTCAAAAGAAAGTGGATGTGATGTGAATTTTAGACAAAAACTGTAAAACCTTTTAAAATTGTATACATTTTCCAGCTTGATTTTCAAAAATTATACAGTTTTTAAACATTTTTGTGCACATTTTGCAATATTACTTACTTTTCATCAAAAGAGACAAAAAGTACATTACATTTTGAATTCATAATAAATAGGGTTTGTCTATTTACCAGCCTTTTTCTGTGAGCTACTTATGACAGCGTGGGGTCAGACTAAGTTTTTTTGTTTGTTTTAAAAACAAACAAAAAATGTTTTTTGAATGTTTCAAAATTCAGGCTTGTATCTTCAGCTCCGTTTCCACCACTGTGTTTTAGAATAGAATAGAAAATACTTTATTGGTCCCCAAGGGGAAATTACTTATTTGTTGAAAGCTACTCCTTCTTAGGTAATAAATACAAAGTTTGTAAAATATTTATATATCTTAGAGTGATCATTTCAAAATGACTAGATACAAACAAACAAACAAATAAATAAATAAATAGCAAGCAATCACATGCAATATGTTAATTAAGAAATAACCTAGAAATGAGCACAGAAAAAATTGAGTCTATTAGCACCGATTTGGGCATCGTAAAGCCTGATGGCAGCAGGCAGAAATGACTTTCTGTGGCGCGCTGTGCTTCATTTGGCAAAACGAGCCTCCGGCTCAAGGTGCTCCTGCATCCGGCTGAAGGTGCTCCTGCATCCGGCTAAGGTGCTCCTGCATCCAGCTGAAGGTGCTCCTGCATCCGACCAGCATCCAGCTGAAGCTGCTCCTGCATCCGGCTGAAGGTGCTCCTGCATCCGGCTGAAGGTGCTCCTGCATCCGACCAGCATCCAGGCTGAAGGTGCTCCTGCATCCCGACCAGCATCCAGCTGAAGGTGCTCCTGCATCCAGCTGAAGGTGCTCCTACATCCAGCTGAAGGTGCTCCTGCATCCAGCTGAAGGTGCTCCTGCATCCAGCTGAAGGTGCTCCTGCATCCGGCCAGCACGTCATGGAGCAGATGAGACTTCCTTCTTTCTGATACCTCTGTCAGAGAGTCCAGCTACACTAAAACGATGTAACTGGTCTTCCGGATCAGTTTGTTCAGTCTGTTGGTATCCTCTACCTTCAGCCTGTTGCCCCAGCACAGCACAGTACAGAGGATGGCACCGCAACCACAGAGTCAAAGTCCAGGAGATGTTGAATGACCTCAGAAAGTAGAGGAGACTTTGGCCCTTCTGGTGCACAGCATTAGTGTTCTTGACCCAGTCCAATTTTTTGTCAGAGAGGACAGTCCCTTGTGGAGCTCCTGTGTTGCTGACAACACTGTCTGAAACACAGTGTTGCAGGTGCACAGACTGTGGTCTACCAGTTAGATAGACCACAATCCAGGACACCAGGCGGGAGCCACCTGCATCACTGTCTTTTTGTCACCCAGTAGAGCTGGAGGGATGGTGTTGAATGCACTCAAGAAGTCAAAGAACATAATTCTCACAGTGCTCGCCGGCTGGTCCAGGGGAGCGCATGCGTGGTTCAGCAGGAAGATGATGGTATCCTCAACTCCAAGCCTGGGCTGAGGCAAACTGCAAGGGGTCCAAGTGTGGTTGGACCAGAGTGCAGAGCTGCTCCAGCATGAGTCTCTCCACAGACTTCATGACGTGGGAGGAAATGGACCGTTGTAACGTTCGGCTTGATTAAAGCGGAACTCACAAAAACACACAAGGGGATCTTGTCTCAAGAAAACAGGTAATAAGTGTTACATAAGTTAATTTAATAAAAAACATAAATATTCAACCACTCAATACGAAATTAATAGATTTTTACCAACAATGATTTATTCAGAAAACCCGACATTTGAATGCTTAATAATAGTTATCCTGATACCTGAAGCATTAAACCAAAACCCTCCAGAACAATCATAGGTCTGATTCTCCGTGCTTGGGTTGAGTCATCAGCCAAACTTAAATAACCGACTGTCCCAATAGTCCTGTTCCTTTTTTGGGAGAATTTTGTCCGTAAAAGAGTCAAATCAACGTCCTGTAGCATTAATCCCATCTCCATCCCGACAGAAAATCCCAAACCCCCAAAACATGAGGAGAAAGAAGAGTGGTTCCACCAAAAGCCCAACAGGAGAATCAAGTCCAGATCTCAGCGGGAGCGTCCGCTTCCTCCCGGCGGCTTCCTCCCGGCGGCTTCCTCCCGGCGGCTTCCTCCCGGCGGCTTCCTCCCAGCACTGGCGGCGTTTCCAAGGCGCAAATTTCGCTCCAGGCTCTTGGGCTCGATCTGCGGCGCTGCATGGGTGAAACTTAATGTTTTGATCTTTTTTGTTAGTTTTTTCTTGGTTTAAACGATCAATAAAGCTAAAACTCGCTGCACAGATCTGAACATGAGCGTCTTATTGGCTGATTGCGCCGCGCCTTGCGGACACGCCCCCTTTTCATTTTCCACACACCTGGAACCAAACATGATTTACATGATTTACCCTAAATCACTTTCTAACTGGGGAAACTGGAAATATTTTTTAATAATGAAATTCCACAACAGTTTGCTCCTTTGAACATTGAATATATTTATTGAACAAAACAATCATAGTGGTTATGTTACAACGTCTGAAGTTTGAAGGCACATGTAATGCTAATTAAAGAACTTAGTTTAATGGTCCATGTCCCAATGGTCAAATTATTTTCAGTCTTTTAACAACCACTGAGTCATCTGCAAATGTGAATATTAACTGACATGATAATAGTTCATATTCACATTTGCAGATGACTCAGTGATAATTAGCCTTCCACATAATGATGAACATGCCCATGGCCCTGTGCTCCATGAGTTTGTTGACTGGTGTGAGAAAGCTTTTCTTTTCTTAAATGTACAGAAAACAAAGGACATGTGCATTGATTTTAGACTGAAACGCCATAACACAAATCATACAGTAATTAACGGGCAGACAGTGGAGACAGCAGAAAACTATAAATATCTTGGGACTATTTTGGACAATAAGTTCAAATTTAGCTGCCATTCAGAAAACCTACAAAAAAGGGTCAGCAAAGATTATTTTATCTAAGGAGACTCGAAAGTGGACAAGTCAATGATGCACTTATTTTATAGATCATTCATTGAGTCGATGTTGACTTTTTCTCTACTATGCTGGTTTGGAAATGTTAGTATTAGGTCCAGAAACGCCGTCAGCAGAGTGATTAATATTAGCAATAAGATAACAACGCTCACTCACAGAATAGTGTAAAAAACAAATCCGTAGAAAAACTAAAGCTGTTATCGCTGATATTTCTCATCCTCTACATGCTGAGTTCCAGTTCCTGTCTGCTGGCATCAGGCTCAGACTTCCTAGCATCAGAAGTAACAGGTAGAAATATTCTTAGTTCCTACAGCAACATCTCTTTAATGCAGGTGAAGGTGGAGGGACTTGAAGCTGATCTGGTGTTTGGAGCAACTGTCAGTCACTGATGAAATCTCTTGCTGGGCTTTTTCCATCATGTATTGATTGGTCTTCTGTGTCTTTTTGACAGTGTTGTATAGTAACGAAGTAAAAATACTTCACTACTTTACTTAAGTATATTTTGGAGTACTTCATACTTTCCTCGAGTAAGAAAATTTTTGATAACTTTCACTTTTACTTCACTACATTTCCGAACTTAATTGCATACTTTTACTCCGATACATTTTCAATGTGTGGTTTAGTTACTCGTTACTGTGACGGAGGAGCGTCACGAGTTAGGACCTAATTAAAGAGTCGCGTTAACACACGCCAACACACGCAAACATACACAATCGCTAACTTACGTTTTGTTGCAGTTTAAACTGGCGCGGTTCATCGTGGGTCACACGCGGTGTTCCCGCTTCAGTTCACATTAATCCTTATCTGTCATTTTCAAACATTTTCCCGGCTTTATTTTCAATTAGCTTTATTATTTCCGGATCGTGACGCACCGAGAGAGAGCTGCACTATGTGGTGACGTCATCAGAACGTACTGAGTGTTGGCTGTTTCATGGATTATTGTATTTTTTGGATTACAAGTTTATTTTTTTTCTTCTCTTATTAATTATTTAAACCTTGTGGTTTAGGTAAAGCTCCTAATTCTCTTAACTAAACAAAATGCGTCAGCAAAGAGAAACTAGGAAAAAATGTATGGAGCCTTGCAGCATTTATACCATCTTCAGGTTTTTTAATTACCATTACAACAATCTTTCAATAAAATAACAGCTGCAAGTTTCTAGGGTATATTTCTGCTGACATTACACATGTTGAAATTAAATTTTTTGTAGATTTTTCTTTTTTTTTTTTTCCTTTTTTTTCAAATTAGGTCAAGATGAAAGATTGAAGCCACAGCGCCTGTGGACCTGAATTTTCCAGCCATGCCACAGATTTGTAATTGGATTGTTTGTTCTGTCTTGGTCTAAAGTGAAACTCTGCCATGGTTTCAGCTGCTGCGTCTCTAACAGGTTTTCTCCAAGTACTGCCTTGCCATTCTGTCCAGCTTCCCTCAATAAAAGCTTGAGCAGAGATTTCCCCCAGCATGAGGCCTCCGTCACAATGTTCAGGTGTGTTTTGCATGTAGACTAAAGCATGAAATCTTAGTCTCATTATATCATATCATCATATTCTGCCCTGCATGCCTTGCAGCACGCAGTTTCTGCAACTTCTCCACTCAGACCAGAATGCACTGTGTGGACATAGATATTCCAATTTCACCTTTAGTTCGATTTCCAGGAATGCTTTCCGGAAAGGAAATGTTTACAAGTGTGAAATAAAAAGTGAGAAATAAAAAGCTTAATCTAATTTCAAGTTGTTTGTTCATTTTTCTTTTTTCCTGACGCCATTATTATTTTCAAGCCAGGTCTTCTAAACGAATACACTCCTCACTTGTTCTTTTACTCTTTAATCCATGTTCAAATCAAAATTTCATGGTATTTCATAATGTTTTTTGTGCTGCGAGCTGTTTTGTCTGACACAAACAAAAAGCACCAGCTGCTCTTTAAAAGGCTTGTTGTTGCCTTCAGCTCCAACACGCAATATTTCTATACATTAAATTATAAGAAGCAGCCAAAGGGTCCGTGGAAGAATGTGGTGTCTGAGGTTTTTCCATAAAAGAGGCTAGGAGAATGAATAAATTATTGATGCATTGCACACACAACCATGTTTTAGCCATGGAGAAAGAATGTCCTGAAATTTGTGCTAATCTGGCTCATGACGTTGTTTCCTGTTCTCTGAATGTAAAAGTCACAAGAGAGGAACGGCCGTCTGTGCAGAGATGATGCTGAGCCTTTGTTGCTGTCAGTGTCTAACCACTGACCACTTACTGCAGATGGTGAACCAAAATATTTGTTGAACAAAGAGATCTTCTTCTGTTTAATACTTTACTTTTGTGTAAAAGTGACAATGAAAGCCTTCAGATTTTATGCAAACTGAAAAAGAAGTCCAATATTTTGGTTCATTAGAGAAAGTTGTCAGTATATAGATGTATTTATACGTATATATGTATATATATAGATACATCTGCACATCTGCAGGCCAGTCAGGCTGCAAACATTGACACCAGTCTGCCACTGAAAGCACTTGAAATGCTACAAAACATCACATCCACTAGCTTGACGAATCCCATCAAGCTATGTTTGCCGTTTGCAGTTTTCCGGGGCTCTACAGTCGTAGCATTGTTGCTTTGCAGCAAGAAGGTCCTGGGTTTGATTCCCAGCCTGGGAACTTTCTGCATGGAGTTTGCATGTTCTCCATGTCATGCCTGGGTTCTCTCTGGGTACTCTGGCTTCCTCCTGCAATCCAAAGCTATGACTGTCTTATTACCTTATTTCTTTAAGTTGTCCGTAGGTTTGGGTTAGTGACCCCGCCTGTCACCTGAAATGTCTTGCTGGAGATAGGTACCAGCACCCCTCCGGACCCCTCTGGTATGAAGATGTAAGAAAATGGATGGATTCGGTCATTTCTGTCAGAAAACCTATTTGGAAGTTCATTAACTTAAATATTTGTAATTTTATCACATCATTTTTAGTGCTTATTAAGATGTATTTAAATGAACACCAGACATGTTATGACATTACACAACATACTTTATGTTTTCTGTTAGAATATAGAAAGCTGGGCGTGCTGTGGTGATGTAGGGGGCAGGGCGACTTGCAGGGCAACTTGCAGGGCGACTTGCAGGGCAACTTGCAGGGCGACTTGCAGGGCGACTTGCAGGGCAACTTGCAGGGCAACTTGCAGGGCAACTTGCAGGGCAACTTGCAGGGCGACTTGCAGGGCGACTTGCAGGTCAACTTGCAGGGCGACTTGCAGGGCGACTTGCAGGGCGACTTGCAGGTGATTTGCAGGCGACGTGCAGGTAATTTTCAGGTAATTTTCAGGTGATTTTCAGGTGATTTTCAGGTGATTTGCAGGTGATTTGCAGGTGATTTGCAGGCGACCCACGTTCAGAGGCCTTGGGTCCTCGACGCGGCGGTCACAAGTTCAGTTCCCAGACCCGATGATATTTGCCGCATATCTTCCCCTCTCTCCTTGCCTACCTTCATATAAGGGACACTAGAGCCAACAAAAAACCCTGGAGGGGAAAAAATAGAATATACAAAGCTTCCACAGCAGTTACATAACTTAATAACATGGACAGACTTTCACAAAAATTAAAACAACTCAGGGAATTCCTCCATAAGAAATATTTGTATCTAATAGTAATAACAGTAGATGTAAAACTCCTTCAAATTAAATGTTATTTTTGTTTCATATTAATAGATAATTTTATCTTCAGATCAGCAAATCAAGGACTACCTTTCTGTAAATCTAATGAGCATGAACTTAGAGAGCAGTTTCATATCTTTCTGATTGTACCAGATATGATATTAATATGAACAATTTAAGAAATATTTCCTCCAAACAGTTGTTTTTGTTCCAACTTCCTGCATGCGCAGCAATACAGAATAATTAGCCTTCAGTTTAAAGTATTGCCTTTCTTATTTTGCGCTTTAGCACAAATGTTTGCATCCATCCCTGCCAACATGCACATTCATAATTAAATCTAGCTGTTCTTTTAGTTTGTGCTCGTTATTGATTGTGCCCTCTACCTGCTGATCTTGGAAACTAAAGTGAAGCAAACTGCAGAGCTCATGATGTTCTTCTCAGCTCTCCTCTTTCTCTTTATTGCTTCAAAGCACAAAAATGGACAGAGATGAAGAAAGCTTCCTGGAATCTCTGAGTTAAACTCAGCTGCTGCAGGTCATGACATTAGCAAAGCAGAGAAATCTTGCCTGATTGCAGAGGCAATTACCAATATGAAAAATGTGTTAATCTGTTTTAGAATAAAATCAGACACTAATGGAAATAATTGTAAAAGAATTGGTCCTGATTGCCAAGACTTAACAAATATCACAGGACATACTGGCTTGTCGATTTCTCCAGTTCACTGAAAAAAGTCTTAGTGTTGCAAAATTGTTTTAACTGCATTTCTTAAATTCTGAACGTACTAACAGTGGAATGAACATAATCTCACCAAATACCTCCCGAGGTCAGACACTCCTCTTGAGATGTCTGACAAATCAAGCAAAATGACCATTTAAGAAGTTGTCCAAGAGCCAAGAATCATTCTCACAGAGCTTCAGATGCTCTGCTTCCAAGCAAATAAGATTTTTCCATCAAGACATAAATTAAACACCTCAACCTAAATGACCTGCATGGACAGTCATTGTGCAAGACTTGTCTATTCTTGCCGTTAAATTAACTGAAGGAAGGATGAATGGAGAAATGTTATGTGATTCGAATCCAGACCGTCTCACCTCTTGTGTTTCATTACTGTTTTTCATTCCTTATTCTTGTATAAAACTTATGCGTTGTCTCTCCCTGGCAGAGCTTTGCGAGCTTTTCATCCAGACTGGCTTGATTTCTGATTGTCTCATGAGTTCCCTGAGTTGTGCACAATTCATGAATGAACCTGATTGAGTGATTTTACCTGAGCTTGAAATATTTTTTTCCACGACAGCAGACACTCTTTTTTATTGTTAAGCTTTGCTAAATAGATGTTAGCTATACTGTGCGGGATTGAAGCTGTGTAATATCTGTGTAATATTAGTGTATATTAATTATATCCTATTGTGGATA
The DNA here is from genome assembly GCA_911649635.1 of Poeciliopsis gracilis. NCBI lineage: Eukaryota > Metazoa > Chordata > Actinopteri > Cyprinodontiformes > Poeciliidae > Poeciliopsis > Poeciliopsis gracilis. The sequence goes on from CAJVRI010000585.1 coordinate 657,779, forward strand.
CATTGTGGCTGCGCTGCGTTTCATAAAGTCTGTCATACAACAGATTCAATTGTTCCAATGCTAAGCTGAGCATGACTGCTAAGCTTCCACTTCAGTCCCGTCACTCAAACAATGTTATCCAATATATTTAACATTAACACAACCCGCTATAGTTTTTGGCTTGTAAACATGAAGTTAACAGCTTTGGAAGCGTAGCACTGACAGATAGACTTAGCTACCTACCTGTGCTACAGTAGGAAAATCTGACGAGGTAGCACTGATAGTCAGAACACGGGGAATTGAACCCAGGACCTTCTTGCTGCAAGGCAACAGTGCTACCAACTGTGCCACTGTGCAGCTCCACTTGGTTTAAATAAAAGGAAATTACAGTGCTGTACATTTCATTTTATTACACTGAAGATTTACAGAAAGTGCATAAAAACAGAGTCCATACAAGACAGTTTTGTGAGAAAATGGGCCAAATCACATCTTGTATATTCATATACGTAGTATATGACTAGTTTCTTCACAATTAAGATACTTTGAAGCTAACACTGGAGCTTCTGCATGTGTGGAACACCTGAGCTGTTGCCAACATCTACAATAAATTTCATCTTATTAGAAATATAGGTATTGAGAAAAACTTTGCTTCTTGTCCTTCTTCTTTGGCGTTTACTGGCAGCTTACAGACTTGGTGTACTACCGCCATCAACTAGTGTAATCCAGAAATTCAATTTATTCTATATCTTTACAACCCTGAAAAAACCTATATTACATACACTCACAGACACATACATACTAAATCCTCTCATCAAATGTTGTAATTTTTAAATCTCTAATAAAAACCTCGCTTATTTGACCTCTTTATGTACATGTAACTTGTAAGTGTGAGGATTTGGTTTTGTGTGTTTATTGGTCCCTGTGTTGTCCCGTCTACCCTGTGATTGTTTCCAACTGTCCCTTGTTTTCCCCTCAGTGTATTTAACTCCGGTTGTGTTACCTGCTCCCTGTCGGATCCTTGTCATGTTTTGACTCCTCAATGCAGCTTTTGTCCTTTCATTTGTTTTTTGTTAAGTAGACGTTACTAATGTCACTGTTCCAGTGCTACCATTACCTGAGTTTCTAGCCTTGTTGCTCACCTGTGCTGCCTGGACTTCTGTATTCTTTTGTGATCATCAATAAACCACCATTTTGCACTTCAACCTGGATCCTACCACGTCCATCCTCACCACCAACAACTCTAAGTCACGACAGTCAGCTCATTTTATTTATATAGCACACTTTCAGCAACAAAGCATTTCCAAGTGCTTTACATGAATTAGAGAAAATACAAAGAAAACAACTAAAAAACTGAAGAAAGTGGAAGAAAAACAAAACAACAACAAAAGTACTTCCCAATTATAACTTCAGAGTTTCTCTAAGGAATAAGAATAAGTAATCCACAATTTATAAACTAATAGGAGTTTCTCTGGATAAAGAATAAATAGGATGAAATGACAACATTGGGAAGGATACGGCCAAGCTCGATTCCATCCCGCTAATGAGCTCTGAAGTCCAGCAGCTCAGCAAGAATTGTATTCAACTTGCACCTATGTCCCACAGCATGAGTGCTAGCATGAGTGTTCAATAGCCGCCCCAATCCACCAAGAATTTGGTGAAATGCCAGGTGTCCATCAACTGCAAACAGCAGAAATCTTGTTGTCATGAATCCAAGTAAGTCCAGGACGAATCCCTCTGGGTGTGTCACTGCAGAACAAGCAGGCTCTTCTTTGCCCCGTCTTCTCTTTGAGAACATTTTCTCAATTGCAGTGAGAGACTTGACCAGATCCATAATTTGTAGATCAAATCTGTTGATCAATAGTATTTTTTTTTTCTTCCAACTGAAGCACTGTTGTAGTTCAATTAACTGTATTTTCATGAACTCTGTGTTGATGTACATATTAAATATGGTTTTACAATTTTCTGACATAAAAGAACTGTTAAAGAGCAATACCCCTAAATTTTGTAAAATATTTAAACAAATTATTCTCTATCATTTAAGATTTGAATTACAGCTTATGTTTGGCTGGACAATTGTATGCTAAAAAGTTCTGAAAACTAACAGGATTATTGATTTAAAACTCAATAGAAGAATAAGATTCAAGTAAGAAGAACAAAATAGTTGTAACTCTCCAGTTCATTCTCTTAATGAATGGCCGAACACCTCAAACATACCAGGAAATCTGGCCTGTTTTATTGAGGAACTTGATAAGCCATAAAGCTGTCATGGAGCATCAGGGGTCTGCATCAGGGGTCCGTATCAGGGGTCCGTATCAGGGGTCCACATCAGGGGTCTGCATCAGGGGTCTGCATCAGGGGTCTGCATCAGGGGTCCACATCAGGGGTCTGCATCAGGGGTCCACATCAGGGGTCCGTATCAGGGGTCCACATCAGGGGTCCTATTTGTTTAACAAAACTTTTCAGGCATGAAGAGTTTTGTTTCTTAGCATGGAAAAAACACATTTTACTTGTTCAGAACACATTTCTAGTAGATGAGCTGACTGGATGAGACGAAAGCTATTGCAGAAATGAAGAACTTTAAAGAAAAATGTTGTCTCACCTCATCATCATTTGGTGTTTGAACGTTTGTTTTAAAAGGTTTTGTTGGCTCTAGTGGCCTTTATTTGAAAGTAGTTTGAAAGGAAACGGAAACAAGAGAGAGAGAGAGGGGGGGGCAGGGGGGGACATGCGGCAAATGTTGCCAGGCCGGGAATCGAACCTGTGATCACCACTGATGTTATGTTCCGGGGTCCTTAGTTTCTTTGTGGAGGTTTTGTGTGTGCACTCGCTTATCTCCACCACCAGATGGCGTCCAGTCCGTCGGAGGGCGTGGATGACGTCACCCCACACCTGATGCGAGTTTTGGCTCATCAGGGAGGTGTTCAAGAGGAGCTGACTGCCAGTCCTGAGTGTTCGCCAGTCACGGTACCTCTGAGCCCCTAGGCCTAGAAGCTTGCTTCTGGTTTCCTTATTTAATCTGCTCCTAATGAAAGTTTCTTTGTTGCTTCTCCTGCCTCCAGGTGTTTCCTCCTGGCTCCTTGTTTTTCCAGTCCATCCTCGTGACGCCGTGGAAAGTACCCACAGGTTGCCCGAGCTCCCAGACTCACCTTCCCCGTATGACAACCAGTTCCTCCGGAGTTTCCACGACTGGCAGTCGCACCGCTCCTCTACACCGCTGATCCTGAGCCTACCTGTCCGCCCTCCGACCTACTCCCGTTGCCTCTTGGATCTCCGCTGTCAGACAAGACGACCACCTGGAACCTCTGAGAACTAAAACCCTGGACGCTGCAGTTACCCTCTCACTTCGTCAACCTACTGATCACAATGAACTGTTTGTTCCCTGAACCTGCCTCTCTCCCTGGACCCGACCCGAGCCAACTTTACCTGCCAGCAGTGTTTTCAATAAATGTATCTTTTATTTCCCATTTCTCTCCTGTGTGGTGTTCTGCATGTGGGCTAGAAAAACACTCCCATCATGACAACTGAGGCTTCAATATGAGGGTTGTGCTGAGCCTCTGCACCACCACAGCACCACTTGAATGTTTGTTTTTCTCTAACCCATCCCACCAACAACCTGTAATATCGTTTCCTTTTCCTTCAGTTTCTCTGTATCAGGATTAAATGTTTTTTCTCATTCTGAAGCCAAAACAGAAACTGGTTGATGTCTGGGTTGAGAATTCGTTCTCTGCTTCAAGCGTTGTAGGTTTCAGTTCTTGGTGTGAGTCAGGCTGATGAATTGCAGTTCACAGGCTCCTCTCTGTGCAATCTTACTCTCTGGATGTGCAAAGCTAATAGACACTCCCAAATGTTGGCTTGGAGTTGGATTACAATGTCATGCCAGTATTGTTTGATTTTGTGAATTATTTTCTTCTTATTTAACATTCCCATGCCTCTTTGTATTGGTCATTAACTCCTAAGAAAATACATTGAAATTTCTGATTGTAATACAATATAAAAAGAAATTAGAATACTTTTGAGAGGCACTGCAGCTCCCACATGATGGGTATTAAGCACATTAGATTCAACTCAGGAACACCAGGCATTCTTTGCAGGTGGTGCCACTTTTCGCACATCTCAAAACCAATTGTTCTAAAAAAACTAGTCTCTGTCCTTCTCCCTCTTCCACCTACAGGAAACAACGAATGGGAAAAACCTTCCCCCCACTCACTTGGCTGTCAGCAGGAGTTAAAGCCCTAGGAGATGCAGGGAGGGTAGAGGAGGACACATGGAAACAGTCTGTTCATATTCCTGAGTGTCTCTTAAAAGACAAAATAGTAACACAGCTGTCATAACAAGGTGAACTTTAGGAATGGAAAATCATTTTTCAAAGCAAAAAGTGAGAAATGGTTTCATCAACAACTTCTTTTATTTTGTGAAACATCAGAATAATCCAATTTCTTTTCCTGTTTAATTTTGTGTCTCCATAGTAACAGGATGCAGGAGTAGGACTTCATCCTACAAAGGAACAGATCGCACAAGAGTCTCTAACATGGTAGACTCTGAGATGTGCACCAATGCTATCTGTAAGTCAGAGGAAGTGGACAATTGTTGCTAAATGTGATGGACCTCAGACCCCTCCTGTCTGACCAGAGCTCAATGCTGCTGGAAAATATTACATTTAAAGCTGGGATTTTTAGAGTTTATACTCAGTGCTGATGTGGCGCAAAGCAGGCGAGCAGTCAGTCAGGATCAACTTACCACTTCATTTCCCACAGCATGTTGTCAATTGGCATGAAATTAGAGACTGCTGATCAATTCCACCAGGCAGCAGTGTCTTGCTCAAAGACGCTCTGAGCTTCAAACAGTCAGAGTAGAGTTGAGGCCTACAGTTTCTGTGATTATTCAGGAAATTGGTCCTGCTCCGTTGTAAGAGGCTGAAACAGCAGCTCAACAATCCAACAAGTTTAGTGCTTTCTGAGACTGAATAAAGGTGTGTCTGGTCATATTTCAGCTTTATTACATGTTGCACACATCTAGGTCACCACACACATTATGCATGCATATATTTCTCAGTTTCTGCCTTGTTTCATGCTTTATTGGCATTTAATCATGTGTGAAGGAACATATTTTTTTTAGCACAGCAGAGACTTCTTGTCAACACAGCTGGTCAGGGAAAATGAATGGGACTGAAAACAAGATAATTCCATGAACAAAAGCAGTTAGAACAAGTCTTCAACCCTAGTTTGGAGACCTACTGTCCTGCAAATGTTAGATTTGCCAACACAACTAAACTGAATGGCTCATTATGAGGTCTTTGCCAAGCTAGCTGGCATGCTAAGACATAAGTCATTTCACTCACATGTGTTGGAGCAGGGACTCCTCTGAAACCCGTAAGATGTTATAACTGAAGAGCTATGCTTAGACCCCTCCATCAGAGGCTCGCAAAGATGGGAAACCAGGGCTGAGGTTCACCTTCTGTCAGAATAACAACCCTAAGCATACAGAGAATAACTTGCTCTCTGACAAGTGTCAATTAAAGGTCTCAGTTTAAGGCTCAATCATGACAGTGAGATAATACTATCTAAATCTATTTGTGGATTTGAAAGAAGTTTGAAAATCATTATGCTGAATAGATATGGCATTGAAGAAGCTGATATTTTGTTGTGTATTTGTTTTTTGTGTAGTTAGAAAAAGGCCTTAATTTTTAACTTAATGGCCAATATTATTTTTATGTGAATAGATGGTGCAGATGTTATGAATCTAGAATTTGTTCTGCTATTTCATCCATGATTTCTCTTAATTGTTGCATGAACTATTCATATTTTTTTAATAAAATAAAAGTTTTCCAAATATCACCTTGATGGCAGGTCAAAAGTGCAACACAATTTATGAAAAAAAACAAACAAAAAAAACCCAATGTACTTGCTTGATTGCTTGTGGAAAATGAGATAATTATTATAATCCATGTTTGCATATAAATTAACATTCTTAAGTTAAGAGTTGCATAAAAAATCAAGTTTAAAATTTCAATGGGACACCTAAGACATTACTCACCAATACTTCAGAATTTATTACGACTGCCTAGCATTTAATGTCACAATAGCTGCACAAAAAAATAACGTGCAAATGTGTGCACATATATAAACTAATACAGGAAAAATGACCCACTTTCAACCACTTCATTATAAAACCCTAGAAGAAATAGTAAGTCAGTTAAATTAAAGCTCCTGCTGTCTGGATGTTCTAGATCTATAACTCTAGAACATTTCTTTAAGGAAGTCCTGCCTGTTATTGCTACTGATCTGATCCAAATAGTAACTCATCACTCTCATCAGGCGTTTTCCCCCAGGCTTTGAAAACAGCAGTTATCAAACCAATGCTAAAAAAGAACAATCTGGACAAATCACTACTACAGAATTACAGGCCGACCTCTGACCTCTGACCTCCCATTCATCAGCAAAGTTATAGAAAAAGCTGTGTGTAAACAATTAAATAGTTTCCTCATGATGACCAACTGCTTTGACTCTTTCCAATCTGGTTTTCATGGTTACCACAGCACGGAGACTGGCCTAGTCAAAGTATTCAATGATATTCATATAAATACGGACTGTGGGAGAACCACGGTACTGGTTCTGGTTCTGGTTCTGTTGGACCTTATTGCAGCTTTTGACATATTACTGAATCGACTGGAGAGCTGGGTCGGACTCTCTGGTCCAGTGATCAACTGGTTTGAATCTTACATAAAGAACAGGGATTTCTTTGTTTCAATTGGAAACTTCTCATCAAAGAGGTCAAAGGTCACATGTGGGGTACCCCAAGGTTCAATCCTAGGACCCCTTTTATTCAATATTTATATTCTCCCACTCGCTCAGATTATAACAGGAAATAATATTAGCTACCATAACTATGCTGATGATACTCAGCTCTACATTACGATGTCACCAGGTGACCTTTGACCCCATCCAATCACTGAATAAATGCTTAGAACAGATAAATGTGTGGATGTGCAAAACCTTTCTCCAGCTGAACAGAAACAAAACTGAAGTCATTATTTTTGGACCTAAAGAGGAACGATCTAGAGCTCTAGATCTAGAGCTATAGATCTAGAGCTACAGATCTAGAGCTATAGATCTAGAGCTACAGATCTAGAGCTATAGATCTAGAGCTACAGATCTAGAGCTATTGATCTAGAGTCAATGCACAGCTTTAGTTATTACAACTAAAAACTAGAGATCAGCCCGAAACCTGGGAGTAGTGATGGGTCCGAACCTGAACCTCCAGAGCCACATAAAGACAGTAACAAAATCGGCCTTCTATCACCTGAAGAACATCTCCAGGATTAGAGGACTGATGTCTCAGCCAGATCTAGAGAAACTCATTCATGCGTTTATCTTTAGTCACATTGATTATTGTAACAGCGTCTTCACAGGCCTGTCCAACAAATCAATCAAACAGCTGCAGCTAATCCAGAAGCTGCTGCAGCCGATCCAGAAGCTGCTGCAGCTGATCCAGAAGCTGCTGCAGCCGATCCAGAAGCTGCTGCAGCCGATCCAGAAGCTGCTGCAGCCGATCCAGAAGCTGCTGCTCATGTTCTCACTAGAACCAGGAAGATAGAGACATAACTCCAGTTTAAAGTCCCTCCACTGGCTCCCTGGAGCTCAAAGAATAGACTTTAAAATACTGTTGTTAGTTTATAAATCACTGAACGGTTTAGCACCACAATACATTAAAGATCTGCTGTTGTTGTATCAACCTGCCAGACTCTCAGGTTCTGGTTCTGGTTCTGCTCTGCATCCCCAGAACCAGAACCAAAAGAGGAGAAGCAGCTTTCAGCATCTATGGACCAAACATCTGGAACAAACTTCCAGAAAACTGTAAAACAGCAGAAACTCTGACTTCCTTTAAATCTCAACTAAAAACTCACCTGTTTAGAGTTTTATTTGAAATGTAATATAGAACAATGTATTGTTTATTCTATGTTGCATGACTTTGTGTTTTGTGTTTATGATGTAAAGAACTTTGAAATGCCTTGCTGCTGAAATGTGCTCTACAAATAAAATTTGATTTGATGTGAATGTACAACATGTTGAACCTTGAGGTGGATTGACTGCAGCAGCAGAAGACCACACCTAGAGCCACTCCTGTCAGCTAAAAACAGGAATCTGAGGCTATGATTCATTCAAGCGCACCAAAATTGGACAATAGCAGATTGGAAAAATGTTGCCTGGTCTGATGAGTCTTTATTTCTGGTAGGGTCAGAATTTGGCGTCAACAACATGAAAGCATGGATCCATCCTGCCTTATATCAACTGTTCAGGCTGGTGGTGGTGGTACAATGGTGGGGGGATGATTTCCTGGCATCCTTTGGGCCCATTAGTACCAATTGAGCATCGTGTCAACGCCACAGCCTACCTCAGTATTGTTACTGACCATGTCCATCCCTTTATGACCACAGTGTACCCATCTTCTTATGGCTACTTCCAGCAGGATAACATGCCATGTCATAAAGTGCAAACTATCTCAGACTGTCCTGTTCAGTAAAGTGAACTGATTTTCATGTTCACTTGAATGACCTCTACAGTCACTAGATCTCAACCCAATAGAGAACCTTTGGCATATGGTAGAACAGGTGATTCACCGACAAATCTGCACAACTGTGTGATGCTATCATGTTGACATGGACCAGATTCTCCGAGGAATGTTTCCAGTACCTTATTGAATGTGTGCGACAAAGGATTGAGGCAGATCTGAAGGCAAAAGGGGGTCTAACCTGGTACTAGCACGTTGTACCTAAGAAAGTGGCAGATGAGTGTATATCAACAATGAACTGGTCCAAGTTACACTTTTTAAACACACTGAAATATCCAAGACGGTTCAGGGAGGTATTTGTATCCTTTTTACAACTGTCTGTATTTTGCAAGTTTGAATTTATCTCAGTTTTGTGGAAAATGTTTCCGGCAGAGAGACATTGTTAGAGTCAGCTCTACAATGCATGTGCTATCATCACTTTGTCTCCAAAGCAGCAGTTATCTGCTCCCTCTTAAACTATACACAGCCAATCAGTTTTTAAATCCCCTCCTAATTGTTTTTTATGCCCATTGTCATGGCAACTGTGATAAAGCCTTTGGGTGGGTTTTTAGGGCTGTGTGTCTTACTGTATGTGTCATTGCTGATTAATCAGGGCACAGAATTGTATTCAGAAAGGAGTGCAGCGACTCAGCCACACACACAATCTATGTTCACAATGCAAGCTGAGGCAAACTGCTGCAGGGCAGTGCATTTTAATCCTTGGATCAACAGGAAAATGTGTTTTGTCTGACTGAGACGCACAACTTGAGGAAACAGACCCAAAAACACATGAATGATTACCAGTGGGAAAAACAATTCTAAATCCTACATTTATTTCAATTGATTTAAATTTTAAAAAGATGTCAGGATTTTCTTCTCACCTAACAATGTAAAACATCAGGTTTTTCTTTTTGTAACCCTGACTTGTTAATAACCCTTATGAAAGCTTAGAGGAAGGTCAACAATAAATGAAAAGAAAGCAGAGGGACTAAAGTAGTGCTGTAGTACTCATGGTTAGAAACTGACTGAGATCCTGAGCTCAAAATGAACGTAGAAATTCAGTGAAAGCATGTTCCTCAGAGCCATATGGTTCAAAACATGACAATTCATCACAGCATGGCTGCACCTGGAAATTAGGCTCGAAGAAGGGGTGGTACGCTCCCCTTCAGAATTCAGTGGGGAAACATGGGAGGGGGTTGATCATTGGGACATCAAATTGGATTGCAGAAGTTGAAAAGCTGAAAAGAATCTGCAACTGTGGTTTTGAAAGCACTTTGTACAAAAAGCAGTAGTTTGACAGAATGAATTATAGACGGAAATGGGGGAGGATTAAAGTCATGCAAATCACAGGGTGAGACTGTAATGAGGGGAGGCAGTCAGGGAGAAGTAAATCTACCAATGTGAAAAGCTTCTGAAGTTGAAATAGAAAACTCACAAATGAAGAACAAAGCCAGGTAAAGACGTGATGATATGTGCGACAGGAAGAGCTCAGGGACTTCCTTTGATCAGTGCACAGATTTTATTTAAGTTATAAAGTGAATTTCATAATATTTATCTGTAAATCAATGTGCAGATCACATGCTGAAGGCCTGCCTGATTAATTGAAAAAACAATCTAATTCAGAGGATATCTGAATATCTGGGCTCAGTCCAAGGAATTAAATTACTTCAACCTGCAGCTTCTGAACTCCTTCATCAGGAAGTGGATTGTAAGAGCTGCAAAACTGAGAATGAAACTATTCCTCTTGTTTCATTTTGGATGACATCTCATTATCTTTGTTTTGCAACAAAATCGTAGGCCAGGCTGTATGATGGAGCAGTGTTGGTTGGTCCAAGAATCTTTCTAAATGGAGACTGTATGCTTTTCCCGTGTATGGATCTTCCAGTTTCTTCACCGATTCTGAAAATATAGCCTTTGTATTAATTGGCTGCTGTTAATTGCCCATGGATATGAGTGTGTGTATGTGTGTGCATGGCTGTTTTTCCGTGGATGTCAACAGGTTCAGTGTGAACCCAGATTCTCTCCCAATTATGCTGGAGATAGTCACCAGCTTCCTATGATTCTGCAAGCAGAAGGTGACACAGTCTCTAGATGGATGGACTTCTGAGTACAGCATTCACCTCCTGCCTCTGCCAGAATGACATCCAGCCACTTATGCTGCCCTTGATTTGCCTCAGGACTGTTCAAATCTAGTCTTGGTAAATCCATAGAAGTTAAGTCAGCATGAGTATCTCATTGGGGTAATAAATGTTTATTTATGAAATCTTTAAATATTTATGAAATCTGTCAACAGTCGTTCCAGTCAGCCATTTGCAATTGCAAAATTCTTGATGTGGATATTGATATTGCAATGATAAAGTGTTTTAGCTGAAAAACATATCACAATATAAGCATTTCAAATCATCCATCCATCCATCCATCCATCCATCCATCCATCCATCCATCCATCCATCCATCCATCCATCCATCCATCCATCCATCCATCCTCCATCCATCCATCCATCCATTTTCCGTCACCCTTCTCCCTAACGGGGTCGGGAGGTGCTGGTGCCTATCTCCAACTGCGTTCCGGGCGAGAGGCGGGGTCACCTGGACAGGTCGCCAGTCTGTCGCAGCATTTCAAATCAGTCTATCAAAAATACTACCAAACTAGTGATGTGACCAGTAGTTATTGAGGCATGGTGGAAAAACTTTAAACTGCTGCTGCACAACTTACTGAACAGGGTGTAGCTAGACAACCAAAGAGAAAGTGAGTTAGTTGATGCCATCAACCTTGCTTGACTAACCGTGAGAGGTTGAATAGTTAAAGCCTTTCCAATGCCAATATTTCCCAGAATCCTGTGCAGTTCTGGATCAGACTTCAGATATTGATATCAGACATATCAATATCAATAGGTAGTATGTGTCTTTTGCTATGTATATTGTTATTGATTTATTGTCCAGCCCTACGTAGAGGTCCATCTATTCTTAACGCATTCTGAAACAATCTGCCTTCATCTCTTTTAAGTGTCCCATATTATGAAGAAAAGCAGTGAGCAGTCAATCGCATCGTATTTCAAAGCAGAAGTTACCAGGAAGATCGTTAAGATGTTGAGCTATTACAGAACTGCTTGAAAAACTGGTGATATTCTGACAAGCTGACACTATTAAAAGCTCAAAGAGTTTCAGATGTGTGTGTTGCATGTTATGGTTTAAACCACTGGATGATGGTAAATCCTCCTAATCAAGAAGATTAGGGCCAAACTCTGAATTCAAACTTTTTCAATGAGAATTTTGACCTTAATCTCAGAATTCAGACTTTGTTCTGAAATCAAGTCAAAATTCTCAGATTAGCATCAAAAGTATGAGAAAAAAATCTAAATTCTGAGGAAAAAGTTGCAATTTTGACTTTTTTCTGAGAAAATCTCACAATTCTGACTGTAATTTCAGAATTCAGACTTTAAAAAAAATCTGAATTCTGAAAAACAAGTTGGAATTTGTGTCTTTTTCCCAGTGGGCCTAATCCTTTCCCGTATTCTCCAGATGAGATGTCTAAAAAAAGAGAAAGAAAATCTCTTTTTAAGAAAATTTAAGACTGCATTCTGAACGTCACTTAAAAAGCAAGCATCAAAGAAGGGAATTAAGCAACAATCACTCTTTCTGTATCAATCATAATCTGAGTTACTGTGTGCCTTCTTTGTTCTGATAGTCAAGCTCTTAAGATCCCTGAGTTGAGATGATGAGAGATTCACCTGACTCACGAGTCATTGCTGGTCTCCATTGTGGTTTCCTTTCTCCTTCAGATCAAAAGTGAAGTGGTATGAAGTTTAATTTCTGCTGAACAATAGAAAGTACAGCCGAACATAATCTAACAAGGTCTCTGGGTGTCCAGTGTTGTTTTAATGCGAGGTGAGCAAAGCAGTGGGAGTGTACGCCTCATTTAACTCCTCAGATCCTAATAGATGGAGGGGCCCCGACAGCGCATCTCTGCAAACTCAGAAAGCTTAATCAGCCGTGAACCCATGCGTGCTTCAGCCCACGCAACGTCCTCCACATGACGAAATGGGCTTTTCGTCATTTCCGAAATGACGAAAAGCCCAAATCATCCACAGAGTTTCACCAGAGACTTTCAACTTCTACATAGTTCAGAATGAAAGCTTCGTCTGAGGCTTTTGAAAGGCCAACGTTAAAGAATGCCATGTAGAGAGAAGTGATGGAAAACTGAAATAGAAGCAATACAATGGATACAAAACGTCTACAAGGATGGAAGGTGTCCAAACATGTGAAGAACCTGATCTAGAATAATGGCAAGCAAATAAAGGCAACAGAGTACACACTCTATTTTGTGACCTTTTTGAAAGAACCATCTCCTTTTGAAGGGAGACAGTTCTCTCTTCCCTTAGAAGAGAGTCTGATGTAGTAAAATCACTTCAACCTAGTAAGTTATTCATTTTTCTGTTTTTCAATTTATTTATTTATTTTTTTTTAAGAAAAAATAAACTCAAGTTCCAGATATATAAAGGGCATTTTTCAAATGGGCAAGAGACATCAATTAACCAGAACGAGTACAAACCGAACAAACCGTGTATGTTTGATTTGATTTTACTCTGTATTTTATTCTCTTTCATTCTAATCAAGTTAGTTCTGAAAAACCGGATTATGACCATTCATGACTGGTATTTGTACAAAACAAACCTGCTCATGATTAAAGATTTAATGTTTTGGGACTGAAGAAAGTAGAACTCTTCACACCTCATTGGTCTTCTGTATATAATAAAATCTGGAGCATGCTGCATTGAAGGACAGTCCCATCTCTTCCATTGCCTCGCCTCCCTGGGACATTAATAAATCATCAAATGAGGTGATGAATAATTTCAGACAGGTCACCTAACACTGCATTATCAAGTTTCTGTCATGCTGAACTGTCACATCTGGATTTCAAAGACTAATTCTTTTCACAGCCTGGCTTTTGGATGTTACTGAAGAGATTAGGAGGTGAAGCATGGTGTCTATATTTCTGCTTTCCCAGGTACCGTAAATGTGCTTCATTTCCCTGGGAAAATGATGCCCAATCAACTCAAATGGGTTCAAGTTGAGGCTCTATATACATTTCCCAAAAAGTATTTTTTTTTTAATTTAGATTAGCTCAAATATTTTTAAACACACTGGACACAAATATTTGCTTAGTGTTTGAATGGCATCATGGTGATTTGAACATTATTAGGGTAACCCTAACCCTAACCCCAGTCAATTAGATGTTTTAAGTTACATGTCCACTGGAAAACATTTGAAGGCGGTTTAACTTATAAATGAAAGTCCTCCTACTGCCTTGAAAATGCACTTTAAGTCATGCATGTGGGCCAGAACAACCAAAGAAGAATGAAGAAAAACATTCTTTGTTTGGTCACTTTATTGATAAAACTCAGTTTCCTTTTCAATATTTTTAAGAAATCATTTTCAGCTATAGCTAATTTTGACTCCCATGTGTCTGGACCCAGAAGAAATTTGTTTTTGAGATTGATTTGCTTTTTTTTTTCTCTTGGTGTGAATCTCCAATGAGTTCTGTTCTATAGTTAGTTTGGTTGGCTATCTATAAGCCACTAGTTAATATTTTGGTGCTATGTATTAAAGTTTGATTGTAATTTAATTTTATAGTTTCAATGTTAAAAGGGGAGAAACAATCATAGTTACTTGTTCATGGGAGAGAATGCAGGTTCTCTGCACAATGTTTTGTATGTGAATTAGCATTGCTTACTAAGGCTAACTCACAAAGGCTATTCTGATGATATTGCACCTTTTCCTTCTGAAATACTGACACTGATAAACTACATAGTGACAGTGAGTCAGTGACATTCAGTTAGGAGAGGCAGGTGAGAATTACACAACCTCTCGCTAACTGCGCTGGCTGCCATTTGATGGGAGCATGTTCCTCCTGTCTGTCTGTCACCAATAAAATGGTTAAAAAATATTTAATATATGAATTGATTTTCCATACCATAGCTGCTGTATACAGTGTTTGTTGTCACCAACTCTGTGTGTTATGTGTTTCATGTGCTGAGGAGCGATCAGAACGGCAGAGAACAGATTCGAGGTGAGGCAAGCAGTTCTCTGGCCTCATGGCAGGGGGCGCTCATGATCCCAGACATTGGCCTTGTGACTCCATGCCTGCAGAATAAGAGACAGCGAGTTAGCCATGCAGTACATAAGTCAAGTGCAGCGATATATTTCTCGTTTTCTCCTCTCTTCTGACATCAACATGGATGACTGCATTTCTACACTTAAACTGTTTTCTAAAGTGGATTTTCAATCGAAACAGAAAATAATCCTAAAGGATGACCAATACCAGAGCTCAAATGTTTGCTTCAAACTATGAGACGGAAGATTACTGCTTGTTTCAAATGGAAAGAAAAGGCAGGCTTTATGGATGATCTGACTAGAAACTGCGTTTTCTACTTTCCTTCCTTCTTTTCTCAACTTGTGGCACTGTGTGGCCTCAGATATGATTTTGTGACTAAAACCAAACATGAGCAGTCGACCACTCATATTCGAAACCAGGTTGTACTAAAAACGTTTGTCATGTCAATGAGATTTGGCTTTGGATATACTGATATTTGTGTGCAGAATGAGCGGCGCAAGGACTTCATTTATAAGTAAAGGTAAGATGGCAATAACATTTTTTGTTTAGTTTATTATTGACATGTGGTTTTGTTATCTACAGTTTATATATGTAAAGAATGCAGAAAAGAAAGATAAGCCACAAACTGCTGTGTTAGGTAAACTAATAGCAGTGGCAGGTCTGCCACAGGGAACACTTATTAATAATTGCAAAATAAACATTTAAGCCTAAAACCATACCACTGCAACAGACTGAATGTTCTCTTCTTTGTGTGGGAAACACTTGAGTGTTGAATCCTGAAATAAAGAGCCATTGTTGTCAGTTGCTATGGCAACGAGTCTGCGTATAGATTGGCCTATACAGAGAGTGAAAAAGAAATGATTTTGAGTTGTACTCCAGTGGTTTTCCCTTTGCTGTGGAGCATAGCACATTTCTGAAGAAATTTAAACGGGGCCTGCCAAAGTGTGCCTGTCGGTTGGAACCCAGTGTTCTGATGCTAATAGTTAGCATCAATGCTAAAGTAAGCTACAATGTACTCGAGAGCATGTGGAGCGTCACAAGCATGTTGACTAACATAGACTTAGTCAGTCACTGCCCTCCCTATGCATTGTGTTGAGAATATAAGTTTAGATAGCATAATTCTAGAGACAGGTAATATTAGATGTAGCATGAATTTTTAGGAGTAGACTTTACGACTGGTAAACTTAGATAAAAACTCAGGCTAAGACACCTGGTGACTCTCTGAGCTTCAACCTTGTACTCCCGTAAGGAGGGTTTGCAGACAGGGGGTGTCTGTTATCAGGAGAAATAAATTCTTTGGTGCTGGTTCAAGAGTTCAGTGAAACATTAAATGTATAAGAAAAGTCTTCTCCAAAGTATAATCAAACGTATTAAGCTATTTCCTTAAGCATTAACAGCATGTTTTGAATTAGTTAGTTTTAAATCATATTACTTGCATGCAAAGAATATTACTAAGATACAATAGGATTATTAAACCATTATTTTTACTCTTAAAATTATTTCAGGTATTTTCAAAAAGAGCTTTTCCAAATTAGACAATCTTGCAGTTTTAAATCCGAACGTATAGTTAGTATTTGTAGCATTAGATTTTGTTTCAGTACACTAAACACTATCTGCTTGGGACAGAAACCAAAACAGACCTTGGTGGAGGTCATAAATTCTGGTCTAGGAGGGTCTGCAGGAGACACCTGGTATGGAAAGACCCAGTTTGACAATCCATATATTTTCTTTTGGGCTCTTTAGCAGGAGGTAATAAAATTAACATTGGAACAGCCATGCAAGGAGAGGGCACACCTTCTAATGTATATATTTAAATGAGGGGAATACACATTCTTATAAAATGGTTTGTTTTACAGAAGAAGTTCGAATCTCTTTGTGCTGAGTGAGAGATTCCCAAAATGCATTTTGTTTATTTCTGTTTCTGTTTTTCTGTTTCAACTCATGCAGGTAATTCTATGTTTGTCATGTGTTGGACTTTTTGATAATCCGGTGTAATGCTGTTGTAACATTCTGTATTGCATTGAATTCTTTGGATAAAACTCTGGAAATATCTGAAGTCAGTTGTCGTATGATTGTTCTCTGAAACTCCACTGAACACGCAGAGTTCCTGGAACCCAGAAGATCAGAGGAAAATAACGAGCAAGTAAATATAAGTAGATTTACTCCTCTGATTTTCAACAATTGCTATGGCAGGTACTAATAATACCTACATTTCCAAGTTTCATTGAGTTAACAGAATTATTCTTCTCTGGCAGTGCGGCTATGGATGGCATGTAAAGGAATAGTCTTTTTTGGCCTCCAGCTTTGTCCACATGCGGGAAATTTCCGTATATAGACAACAACATGGAGGGGGTCTATATTTGAAAACCTGATTTTGATTAAGTCAGTACCTCACCAGTCATGACAAGCCTCTTATGCAATATTTTGGGGAAACTGTAGTGGCGATTTTACAGAAGAGCTACGGATGCAATATTTTACAGAGAATAATTTTAATCAATGCAGTTTCTAAATTTCAAATCTCAGAGAAAAACTTGTGAAGAAGTACTTTTTTATTTGCCTTCTCACAATTTTTTAACAGTCTGACTGGAGGCTTCTAGTGTGTTTGTGAGTCCCTGGTATGGGAGTGTGCGTTATAATGCAGGTGGTTCTCCACCTGCAGCTCTCAGGTCAGTATGTAACTGTGTTAATTACTTCCCTCGCTCTGCAATTCTGTTTTATGTTGGTTCATTAACCTGCTTCAAACTGACACCTTCTGCTGCTGCCTTCTTCCTCTGCGCTTACTCTTGCTTTGCTCTCTTCTCCAAACTTTTACAGCTTCAACTTCTTTGTGTTTCTGAAGTTTGTGTTTTGAATTTCATCAACCCATCTGTCTACCCTGCTCTCTTGCCATGGCGATTGAAGTGTCTCATTTGGTGTAAAGGCTAAAATCTGCAGTAAACCCAGCTCTCATTCCTATATCTCCCTCCCATCAATCTCTTTGAATTTTCTGACACAAGCTGATTTGCATATGCTAAATATTCACTCTCAATGTCTAACCTCCACCTTCTGTGAAATTCATCCATGTTTCTACCTTACAGTTCTCTCAGGTTTGTTTCTTATTCCTTATTTATCTTTGTGAATCCTACACCAATTTAAAATAACAGGATAGGAGCTGCAGTCTCCCAGCCATTAGTTGCAATTTTCTCTGCTTCAAATATTGACTTGGGCTGGATTTCCTCAAAAAACGAAGGAAAACAATCCTTCACAGAAATGGAACCATTACAAAACCTTTTGATGTTACAAGATATGTATATTTTTTGTGAAATAAAGTAAGGCTGGCATGATTTCCCAATAGTAACAGACAGAGGTGGTGGTACAGAGGCACCAGATCCTCTGTCCTCTGATAGAGAATCTGTTCCTGATGAAGGATGCGTCAAGACGTCAGACATAGGATACGAACACAGCATTGAACTTAATTGTTTCAAACACTTTTGAGAGGGCACGCTAAGAGTACTGTAAAAATACACTTTTTTAAATATTTAGACAATTTTAACATAAACACTATTTTCCTGTGCCATATGGCTCAAAAGAGAAACAAATTTCACTAGACAAAGTATTTTCTAATACATCATAGGCAGTAATGTCAGTAACGGGTTACTGATATTATTATTTTTGTATAAGCAGAGACATATAATCAGCCCCAGAATTTGTCTGACATCCAGTTAGTTTTAGTCAGGCCTTCCACGTGAATCTATTCCCAGATGATCCATCCCACTGTATCTTTGTTAATACATTTGCTGTGACTGATGTCGAGCTTCGCGCTGTACTCCCAAAGACCGCAAACATCAAAACTAATATGAACAGCACAATAAATGTGGAAACAGCCATGGACGTGTCCATAAAGTTCCTCAAATAAATGCTATTATAATTATAATCGTTATTATTAAGATAAGTGTCACAAATCTATGCAGCCATCTGAGTTGTGGAGTCACAGGAGGAGTGGGCTGTAAAAAGAACCTGGAGGATGGGGAAGGTAGGCTGGGGGATCTAGCCGTATTTAGAGTTTTCCAGACAATAGTGGGACACATACGGTGGAACCTGAAGTGGATTGAAAGTCCATTAATCCAGAGAGCAGCGTGGAGACCTGGGGATTTGGTTAGGACGGGTCCATAAAGGTCAGAGCTGGAGCAGTTTTTCTTCAGACTTTTGTTTCGCAGTTCATCTCCACAATTTCTGTGTTTAGATGCTAAGTCAAAGCCCAGATATAGTGAAGATATATATATATTTTTCCTCCTGAATGTGAATGAATCAGGGATGTATTTTCTATTGTTAGATCATTGTTATCATTAGCTTTAGCCTGTGGCTAGCCAGATGTCTCAGAAGGCCTGGTCACCGAACTGCTCCCAGTTCGACCAGCAGACTGAACTGAACCCCTGCCTGTCTGTGTTACCAGTATAATATAAATTTGCAATGTACTGTGCACTTTTTTTTTTTCACTTTTTGTGTATTTTAAGTGAAATATCTCAATTTGAAGTATTAGAGCATTATAACAGTTTATGTAAGGAAATTAAAAATAATTTAATCTGTTAGATTTCATCCACTGCTATCTATGGCACAGTTGACATATTACACTGAAATAAATATTTTTAAAGTAAAAATATGTAGCTAAAGTTCGACAACTATTATCAAAGTTTGTCTTTACAATAAAAGGCCTAAAAATGTTAATTAAGTTATGTTTCTTTATTCATATCTTGAAATAGCAAATGCACATTGAATTATGAAATTGTGTTAATATGTTCATGAAGACATCACTGTAAGTGTGTGTGTGTGTTCATCAATAACAATCAGAATCAGCTGTATCAAATGTAATTATTCTGCCCCAAAACAATTAAATAATCACATCAAAAAGTTCAAAACGTTTGTTTTGGGTTTTTTTCATTAATATATATAATAATGTGTGAGCGATTGTGCCAGTGGCATTCATTAATTTAAAGTACTTTGCAGAACGGCACATTACGAAGTTCAGTCCATTTATTTGTATTAGCCTGATGGCAGATTAGCCACTTTCAATATGGCGGACGCTATAACGTATTGTAACAACGGGCCGACCCGCTCAAGCACTAACTTCCGGTTCAAAAGCGCTGTTGTCCAATCAGTGACCTCTCAAATTTCCAACTGGGACACATCCTTTCCGTTTTGTCAATTGCTGTACTGTTTAACTAATGTTGTGTTTTTGAATTTTTAATTGTGTTTTGTTAATGTTGAAGTGGTTTGCACCTCAGGCCCACCGCAGAAACAGAAAGATGCAAAAATTACTAAAGGTCTTTTTTTTCTTATACTGTTGTAAGCATTTTGACTGTTACATGACATAATAGTTTATTTTGTGTTCAAACAGACTCCCTGACCCATCTGCTATTTGCAGACTGCAGAACATCATATTGTGGGAATTTAGCTGGTTCTCCTACTTTTTCAGCTGACTGTTTCATTGAAGTTAATCTTTATTTAGAAATCTAAAAACACTTAAAGAAAGTGGAGGCAAGTGCTGATTAAAGACTCCGTTTAAAATAGATCCAGTGATTTTATTTTGGGAAGCAGCTGTAAACTCCTGAAGCAACACAAGTTCAAAGGACTTTTGTGTTGCTTGATTCAAAGGAAACAATAGTTTTTTCTCAGGGAAGCCTGAGAAGGCTTGTATGGTTGGCTCAGAGGCTCAGAGGATTTAAAGAGAGGCTGTGAAGTGAGCGACCTCACATGACCGTCCTCTGGTCATCATGAAAAACGAGGAGTCTGCAAAAGAAACATCTGATGTTTCATCCCCCATCTGGTCTGTATCAAACACACGCATACAGTCATTCGTCTTCACACCAACACACACGCACACGTGCATACATGCCAATGCACTTGCTTATACACAATGTTGGCAGTCAGACATGCTCACAGATGCTCCTTCCGATACGCGTAGGCAGCTACTGTTTGGTGAGTTGAATCCCTTTGTTTATGTATCTGACCACACAGTAACAGGCCATAGTTATTTAAAGACACACATTGTTCCTTTGTACATTTATATAGGTAGATCTCCACTGCATTTTTTCAAACAGAGACAGCAATACAACCGTGACATTTTTTAGGCAATTGATGCATTTGGACTCCTTTTTTTCAGCATGGAACAATCATAGAACTTTAACCTTTAATTACCTTCAAAAACAAGACAATGTTCTGCCAATTAAAGCTGTAAAAATACATTTTCAGAAAAATGGACACACTTTTATCTAATAGTTGGTTAAAGCTACAGATGTGAATTTTATGTAAAAAAAAAAAAAAAAAATCCACATATTTATTGAAACGGTCATTGTGCCGTGATTGTATAGCGTGAGAGAGATACGCTGTAAAACAATAAAGCTCCCGTCCCTTTTCCAAGTGCTAACTCAGTGCCAAGAGGAGGGTCTTAGTGCTGTTGGTCATTATCAATAAAATAAGTTATGTTCTTAATCTCAATGAACCATAAAACCTTTCGTCATATGGCATTTGGTTTGTCTGTAAGGGCAGTTGCAGATTTGCAGATTTATCGCTGAACAATAGTCTCTTCTAGTCCATTCACTGCCGGAACTGAAAATGATGTCTACGCTTTCAGGGAGATGCTACTTCTTTGATTTCTCAAATATATATTTTAAAAAAGGTCACATTAACGTTTTGCTGATGTCAGCTGCTCGACTTCAGATCATGGCACACCCACCGAAGCAAAGCAGAATCATCAGAGTTTGAATTAATAACAATATATGCAGTATGTGTGTGTGATATCTGCAGTGTAATTTGTCTGTGGTTGTGGCATGATGGTTGTTCAGAAGGCTTCACTTCTGCTTCGGGGTCAAAGATGTACGGTTGTACTACTGTGCATCTATTTGTAGCCATTTCCACACGTCTGAGGTGTTAATGTTAGAGCAGAGCACGGCCAGCAGCCGCTCATTTGCACAATCGTAGCTCGAAAACAATTCATTCATAAACTAGTTCAAAATAGGCAGAACTCATCAGGTGAAATTTCAATTTCTGAGAATGATTGTTTTGTATTAAATCTAATTAACATGTTTCGTATAGCTCACAGGCGTATCATAACTTGTTCAAAGAAGTATAATAGTGGGCCTTTAAGCTAAAAACAAACCAGTGAAAATGACTGACACTAGATGATAAGTTTTATTTCTTTCTACGTTTGCTGCAGAAGCAATCCTTTGTGCCAAAGCTCTGAGCAGTCTTTGGCTGTCTGTCAGAACACCTTTCTGCAGAGGAAAGCAACTTCAAGGTACCAACCTGCTGATTAATGACAGACTGAGAGCAGAAAACTTGCAAAGCTGAGCAAATGAGACATGAACCTGACACCTGCCCAGGCAGCATTATAAAGAGTGTGAATGAAAATAGATGAGTGCAGAAAAAAGAATAATCAAGTAACTAAATTTCCCACACGAAGGAGTTTGATTACACAGTGCAACTCGGGTTAGATCTGAGAAAATTTCACTGGAAAAAGTGACGTCGAGAAAGATTTATCTCAATCTGGCTGTCAGTTGTTAGAGGGGAAATACTATTTATGGAGTTGTTTTGGCATTCCCTTTCAGGTCAGCCTGAGCTGATCCCCTCTCTTTCCTGGTATAAGAAGTCGAATTGGACCAAATGGAAAGAGTGCTGTTTGGACAGATAAGAACACCACCTTTGTTATTCGGGACTTCTGAAATGGAGCAGAAGTTGAGGTCAAGAGGTCTCAAATGATTCCAGGAAGTCCAACACACATCAAGTGCAAAAGGGAGCCAGAATTCCTACACAAAGGAAGGGCAGTAACGCCATTCTACATTTGCTGCAGAAGCTTCCCGATATACAGAAGAGCTGAGACTATGAAAAACACTAATGTCAGAAGCAGAAGTCAAGAGATTTGGGATTTCTGTAACGATGTAAATGCGACGTTTTGGTTCTGGAGGTGTGCTTTAAATCTTTTCCTGTTTTGGCTATAAGCAGAAGGAACTTGAGTCCAGTGTATCATTTCTTTATTGATATAGTCCATGAGTTTAGGCACCTTTAAATTCCTCCATGCAGTCAGGCAATGACAAAGTACAGATTCAGCCTGCGCGTGCTCAACTCAAATGTTTTTATATGACAAATTCAGTTCACTCACATTTGTAATAGAGAGAGACTTAGTGATGTAAACGTAGAATGTGTTTAGGAGGCTGGTCAAGTCTAAAAAGTCTAAAAAGAGTTTATGAAGAGAAGATTCTCCACTCAAGTTTCAGAGGCAGGTTGAACAATCAACATGCATACAGCAAAGAAAAAAAAAGTTGATCCTTTTCCTCTGTCATCATAGTTTCAGTCTCAAAGTTACTGTAGTTCCTTTCATGATGCCCTGTACATCTTGCACCCAGTCAAGATATGGTCTACACAGAGCCATGTCAGCATGAAACAGCTTACAGTACCCTCCTCACCTTTTGGTATAGAGGGTTCAACCAGTTTCAGTTCGTAAAATGTCTGCTTGAAAAACCTTCAGGTCAACTAGTACTGATTTTCTCAGCCTCTCATAGATTGTGTAAAATTCCTCCTCCCAAACATACTTCAGTCTTCATATTCAAGTACAGCTAAAAGCATAATTCTTGCTGCTATTACATTAAGTGATGCCAAAACGAAGGTTGACATTACAGTTTAGTTTATAAAATCAAGTTGGACTTTAAGGTGCTATTTCACTCACTGCCAAAAACAGTGAGTTTTATTTGTTTTGTTCATCTACTGAGGTGAAATTCCTCACCTGCTGATCTTAGAACATGTTCCCAATAAGCCCCCAGCCCTTGTGTTATTTCTGCTTTGTTAGGAATAAATTTAGATTAAACTCATTTCTCCTTCAGGATCTGAAATGTTTATGTTATTGTAACAGAACTGCATGAGAATATTTCCACCATTTTCTAGTCTAAATATTTCATGAAGTCACTTTGGGGTCTGTTCTCTTTGATGATTTCCCCTGCATAATATTCCAGCAACAAACAGAGATGAGAGATTGTGTAATATGTATTAATTCTTAACAAAACTGATTTATGTATGTTTGAGAATCTGATTTTCTGAAGAGCATAAAGTCCATCTTTGCTGGTGTATCAGAAACAAAGCATTTGTCAGAGAAATTTAACAACTTCATACATAGCATTCTGGTAAAAGTGCAGAATTGAACCCATCAAACTAAAAACCGCTATTGCCAGATCGCCAGTCCCTTAATTAAATGTGCACTGGGACATCTATGTGCCCAGTGCACATTTAGGAGGGTGCTGGTCATTTAGCCCTACTCAGTTTGCAATAAATCTTGTTGTTTAATTTAGATATCAGTCTCTTATATTAAACTTCCCAACTGAAACAATAAAAATTGAGTGTAATTTCCATTAAACACATTGAGCATATTTAACAATTGTACATGAGATGCACAACAATTCATGAGTTTAGCCATTCTTGTTTCCACAATAAACCAAAGTAACAGTCCAGAGAAATAAAATATACTAGTGGTGATTATATGGGTATGAAATGGTTTGTTTGAAAACAGAAGTAAGAACAGACAATATAGCAATAAATGTATAAGAGTTGGCAAAAGCAAGAAGTGAGAGGAGCTAATATAGAAGCCCCCAATTATCCAGCTTGCATGTTTTGGACTGGAAGAGAAAACTGAAATGCCTGAGGAAAAGTGAGAGAATGCAAACACGACACCTTGCTGGGATTTGAAGCCAGTGCTTTCTTGTCATGAATCAACAGAGCAAGACCCTTCACTATTGTGCCTCCCAATTTTATTATTTCCATTTCATTTAGATTTTAAAGCCTCAATTTCCCCTTTGGCTGCTTTATAATTTCACCAGGTTTTCTTTTCGGGTGTCAGCTGGTTATCTTTTGTCACCAAAGTCACTGTGTAATGGGGTAAAATTTCTCTAGGTGAAAAGCACATTTCTAGTTCTGTTTCTTTCACTACACTTATTACATGTGTCACATTATAATGCTATTTTATGTGTTATGCAATTTTGTACATTTTTATTTGAAATACTATAAAATATCCTACAGAACTGTCTTCTTGCAGGCCACTTCAAATGCCCTCATTGGTTTAGTCAAAATACATTCTAGTATGTGACAGCTCTGGATCTCAAAATATGAGGGGTCTGTGACCTCGGAACGTTATTTTGCTATTTGTTTATCAAAATGCCTGACAGTACTTAGTAAAGTTTCTCAGACAAAAGCAAGCAAAACATTTCTTAGGTTTCATCACACTAATTTATTTCATTTGGAACTCTAAAAACTCCAAGCTCTAAAACCCAGATATAGATTAGCTTCGTTTTGGTTCATTTACAAAATTACAAAAAAAGAAAAGAACTTGAAAGCTCCAAAAATAAAAGACAATTATATTTTCAGTAAAATATTTGAAAATATCAAATATATTTGATATATATAGGGAGGAAGGTGTTGCGACACCCCCCCTCCCCCTTTCCTTCACTCTCTCCTCTCTCAGTCACTACTTCCTCTTCTGAGGGGGGAGATGTGCTACCAGCTCTCCGTCTAACGGGTGAATTGAGTTTCCTAAATCTGCTGGGATTTACCCGGTTCTGTCCAGAACTGAAGTAAACTCTGTTTAAGCTGGTTTCGAGAAAGGATTGGCCTGGTTACTGACGGCCTCCATCCAGATGTTTCTCCTTCTTCCCCCTGTGAATTAGCCAGACTGAGCAGCATACAGCCAACTAGTTCCACAGAGCACATGTGTTAACGGTCGCTCCTTCTCTTTATTACAACTTGCACTTGTTACTGAATCAGGTTGGTTTTAGTGACTCTGGCGAGTCCCAAGGATGTTGTTTTAAATTTGGGCTAAAGCAACCTATAAAATATTACCTACTTTTCTTCCTCAGAATCAAACATAATAGTTATTTTACTACCATCAAAGAACTTTGAGGTGACTCATTAATTGAATGTCAACATCTTTTAGATTTTCTTAATGCTAAATATTTTTATTAGTAAAGCAATTTTGCAAGGGTCAGTACAGCTTTCTTAAACCTGTAGCAGAAATAATCAAATAAGTCAAATCAATCATCTAGCCTGTCTTTCCCTAACACTGATACTAAGAACTAAAAAGGGAACTTTTGAGAGAGACGGATGGAGTTTGGTGTTTCCAACCCCAGAACTGGTCTGATCATGAAGAAGGTGATGCAGCAGCAGCAGCAGGAGGAGGATGATCAATGAAGGCAGGGATTTCTGTGGGTCTGATGAGCTTCATCTCTGCAGGGATGGTGAAGTCACACAGGACTTGGGTCTTTATCTTTATCTTCATCTTTTCCTTGGTCTTCATCGTTTCCTTGGTCTTCATCTTTGTCTTTGGAGTCTTTAGGGTCTGAACCCAGCTGATGAGAGAAGTGCGATTTGAAGCCACATTTTGCAGGGCTGATGGGTTGGTCCCCATGTGCAGGACAGTCTTTGGCTCTGTGGCCCCGGCTATTCTTCAGTTGCAGAGTTCTTCGTCCGTCTCGGTCTTGACTCAAAGCTGCCTGGAGGATCCAACCAAAGATTCCTCTTTTGCTCTCACCTTTTATAGGGATTATCCATCCTTTTGGTGCATTTGCATTGGCTAACACTGTTGCCAATGCAAATGCATTGGCAAATTTCATTGGCTGACTGCTTCATTGTTTCATTGGCTGACTGCTTGGACAGATGATCTCATGTCCATCACTGTCTTAGAGACATTATGTCCTCATGTCTGTACTAATGTCTCAGGGTTGCTCAACATTCCTCTCTTGGCTTTTTGTTTAAGTTGTTCAACAATCTATCTCCAAATAAGGCATTGATCATCTCTGCTCTTCCATTAGTCCCCATTTTACCCCTAACCTTTCACCTTTCACCTACTATCTACCTCCAACACATCATCAGTGATCTTTAATAGCAGTTACATGTTTTACACCATTACAAGTTCAATGTCAAAATCACATTCATAACCCTTTTAGTTTCTTTGATTTAGTATTCATTTATAAGTTTATGATAACCACAACTTATTACTCCTGTAATATTCATAATGCGAGTTATTACACATGTTCTGAAAAGAAACCAGGAATAATCTATTATTGTAATTATTTGATACCAAAGTTACAGTTACTTGTTTTACTTGTAAATATTCCCACAAGTGTAAGTAAGTATTGTTATAAGTAAACCAATATTAATATAAGTACTTTACTTTGAATCTTATCTAATAACTCAAAATGTTTAGATTTCATCCTTTAAAACTTTTATGCTTTTAAATAAGCTAGTTTTATAAATCTGCAAGCTGGAACCTTACTTCCTCTTTTTCCAGGAAACCTGCTCTTACTGACTCATCTCTCTCTGACTATGATTTCTTATGATTAGATAGAAAAAATAAGTTTAATTAAAGCTAAGTTTGTAGGAGACAAAAACAACACACACAACCAGATTTATTTTATTGCAGTCTGGGTCGACTGTTGGGTCTAGATGTGATTTGTGTGACTTATTTTAAAGGGAACTTTATTTATTGTTACTGTTAACTAAAATCTCCAGCATGGGGAAGTGGGATGATCTCAGATTTTCTTGACAATGGAGAAAAGTTGTTACATTTTAAAGTTTTGCTTTGAACAAAAGCCTACCAGCTATTTTTTTGTAACTTAATTTATTTTATTTGCAATAGCATTAACTTCCTTGCAATGAGCAAAAGCTGAACATAAAATCAAGTTTTTATGTTTTCTGCAATACACCATGCTCCCAAATATCTTAAAAAAAGGTGAGCCTCTGCTTTGGTGATGTGTGGCTATGAAAAAAAAAATATCAATAATTTCTAACACACATTGCTTCTTTAATAAATATAAACACCTCGTAGATATTCAGATTAAGGCTGAAATGTTCTCCTTTGAATCTTAGAGAAACAAACTGTTTTTCTTACAGTTTTATGACTATTAAGGGGTATGCCCATTTTCTAACTGCACCAGCTTTATTCTGATAAACTGCTTCTCTTTTCATTAAATTAGTTGATTGTGCAATCCATCACTTGTTTTGTTTAGAATCAGTGCATATGTGGTGCATTTACTCTTCAGCCTTCTGACAAAGTATTACATCTGCTCCTTATGATAGAAAAAATTAGACTAGATTGCACATTAACATATATCAGAATATTAACATTCCATTTGCGCATTGTTGAGCCACACAAGAACATATTTGAATTTACTTGTGGTTGTAAAGCCACAAGGATGCTTTTGTAAAAGTTCTGAAACACATTAGGCAGATTTGGTTGGGGAAGAGACACCATTAAATTCACTCTTTTTGTTTTAGAGACAAGTAATGGACACAAACATAATGTGCATGACTCCACATTCATCAGCTGCATATCTACACGACTATTAGTAGGCGTAAATGTCTCCACCTGATGAATCTTCAGCCTACTCCACCTCCTCTGGGAAATATGTGGCTCATTTTTTTTTTTTGGTAAAATGTTCCACTGTGTTCATCAGCTCATCTCTAACATGCCTCTGGGATGTACAGTGGCATTTTAGAGCCCTCCCTTTGAAAATAGCAGCCAGATGCAACTAAAGTAAAAGCAGGATGAATGAAGCTGCTGGCTGGCAGCATTAAAGGGAAAAGATGCATGCTGTTAAACATTACTCCTGTACAGTGATAATTGCTTGGGATCATGTCATAGCAGTCTCATTCAATATGCCTGATTAAATGTCTGAACAGCTCTAATTGGGTGGGACAGACCAGAGCTTTTGTCATGGCAGTGGCACAGGCACACAGTCATATAAAGGTGGTTTAACCTCCAAGCAGCAGAAGTGTTTAAGCCTCAGCGGTTGTTGAAGTTCCTCTTAGGTTTCATGATGTTGCAGAACTGAGCTTTGTTCACTGAGATATGTTGACCTTAACGGCGACCAACTCTACAAATCTTATTCCTCTTTTCTTGAGATCACTTGTGTTTAGTCAACTAATTATTTGCAACAATCCCTCATTGTAACAAGTGTTGCCTCTTATGAAGAAAATGTTGAATATGTTGTATGTGACCTTAGATGTGATACCATTGAACATATAATTGTGCAATTTGACATTTCAAAAATAAATTTGCTATAGCATAGTTTAGTTAGGAAACATGCCAATTTCGAGAAAACTTGTTTTATAATGAAAGGTTTTCATGCTAGGTGAGTCGGGTTTTTTCAAAATTGGCTTATTTCACAAAACTGCAATAAAAACACTCCCTCCACCCCCCCCATCACTCAAGCCATATGATCAACAACTAGATGTTGCCACTGGCATAAATGATAAGGATGAATAGAAAAGGAAGTAGTTGGAGGATCATGGCACAGCATGTTATTAATGACCTACTGTATGAATAAATTAATTGATTTTAATTTTGAGTCTGATATAACACAGTCATTGCAAAATTGTTTTTTCTGACATTAGTAGAATACTGACAAAGTTTTGTGCACATTTGTAATAGAAACGCAGCAAATGGGAAATGATTACAGAACCTTTAACCATTAAAGAATAACCAATGCTATTCTATTTTGTCTGGTGGCATTTATTGGATTGAATGACAGGTTTGAAGAACCGATTTAACAAATGCAAGTGTATTATTTTTTTCTTGGTTGGTCTTCAATAAAAGAGACTTGCATACAGTCATGGCCAAAAGTATTGAGAATGACAAATATATTTTCACAATATATTTTCTGGTTTTTATGCGTGTATGTCAGATGTTGTCATCACATACAGAAATACAATTGCAATCATATTATGAGTAACAAAAGCTTTTATTGACAGTTAGAATGAGTTAATGCAGCAAGTCAATATTTGCAGTGGTGACCCCTCTTCTTCAGGACCTCTGCAATTCTCCCTGGCATGCTCTCAATCAACTTCTGGGCCAAATCCTGACTGGTAGCAGTCCATTCTTGCACAATCAATGCTTGCATTTTGTCAGAATTCCTCGGTTTTCGTTTCTCCACCCGTCTCTTGATGATTGACCACAAGTTTTCAATGGGATTAAGATCAGGGGAGTTTCCAGGCCATGGACCCAAAATCTCTATGTTTTGTTCCCTGAGCCAGTTAGATATCACCTTTGCTTTATGGCAAGGTGCTCCATCATGCTGGAAAAGCCATTGTTCATCACCAAACTGCTCTTGGACGGTTGGGAGAAAGTTGCTCTTGGAGGACATTCTGGTACCATTCTTTATTCATGGCTGTGTTTATAGGTCAGACTGTGAGAGAGCCGACTCCTTGGCTGAGAAGCAACCCCACACATGAATGGTTTCAGGATGCTTTTACAGTTGGCATGAGACAAGACTGGTGGTAGCGCTCACCTCGTCTTCTCTGAACAAGCCGTTTTCCAGATGTCCCAAACAATCGGAAAGGGGATTCATCAGAGAAAATGACTTTACCCCAGTCCTCAGCAGTCCTCTCCCTGTACCTTTGCAGAATATCAGTCTGTCCCCGATGTTTTTTCCTGGAGATAAGTGGCTTCTTTGCTGCCCTCCTTGAGACCAGGCCTTGCTCCAAGAGTCTCCGCCTCACAGTGCGTGCAGATGCACTCACACCTGCCTGCTGCCATTCCTGAGCAAGCTCTGCACTGCTGGTAGCCCGATCCTGCAGCTGAAACACTTTTAAGAGACGGTCCTGGCGCTTGCTGGTCTTTTCTTGGGCGCCCCTGGAGCCTTTTTGGCAACAATGGAACATCTCTCCTTGAAGTTCTTGATGATGCGATAGATTGCTGACTGAGGTGCAATCTTTCTAGCTGCGATTCTCTTTCCTCTTAGGCCATTTTTGTGCAGTGCAATGATGACTGCACGTGTTTCTTCAGATGGTTCACAGAAGAGAAACAATGATGCCAAGCACCAGCCTCTTTTTAAAGTGTCCAGTGGTGTCATTCTTACTTAATCATGACAGATTGACCTCCATTCCTGTCCTCATCACCAGCCACACCTGTGTTAATGGAGCAATCACTGAAACCATGTTAGCTGGTCCTTTTAAGGCAGGGCTGCAATGAAGTTGAAATGTGTTTTAGGGGATAAAGTTCATTTTCTAGGCAAATATTGACTCTGCAATTAATTGCTGCTATGCTGATCACTCTTCATAACATTCTGGAGTATATGCAAATTACCATTATAAAAACTGAAGCAGTAGACTTTGTGAATATTAACATTTGAATCATTCTCAAAACGTTTGGCCATGACTATAGTTCCTAAAAACCACATTTTTCTATTTTATTTGTTAATGTCTCTTAGCGTTATGGACTGAAAAACATCTCGCGCCCCTTAATATTTCTGGTGCGTGCTGCAATAGTGTATGTACTATATAAGCATGTTTCCTCTTCAACACTCTAATGGTGCAAAGCAGGTTTAATATCAGCCTCACAGGCTGAACAGAGAGGGAACTGAAGAGGTTGAGTTCATACCTTTAGACACTGTTCAAGCTCTGTGGCTCTGAGCGGTAAGAATGAGCCTGCTTTCTGTATCTCAGACATCCAGCCTGGTACCTATGCTGCACTGTGACCAATGTTTCCTCCAGTAGGAAAGAGGCTAAAGGACACAGAGTCAACCATGTCAATACCTAATGCAACACATATTGGCTAGGCAGCTAACTGCAGCTACAAAAGCAGCATCAGAAGAGGGTTAGGTTATATATATATATATATATATATATATATATATATATATATATGTGTGTATACACACATATACAAAGGAAGTAAATATTAAATTTGGGCATTTGGTTTATGCATATTAATTGCAAATGCAATAATCAGATTCCTA
Source organism: Poeciliopsis gracilis (assembly GCA_911649635.1). Taxonomy (NCBI): domain Eukaryota; kingdom Metazoa; phylum Chordata; class Actinopteri; order Cyprinodontiformes; family Poeciliidae; genus Poeciliopsis; species Poeciliopsis gracilis. Next base: position 689,168 of record CAJVRI010000585.1, read on the forward strand.
ATAATTAGACAAACATTTCAATAATCAGATTACTTTAACTATAATTTAAATAAAAAATCAATTTAAAGTTAAAGTGCACTTTCAAAATACCAAGAAAAATAAAATAAATTAATTATCAAATACTCAAGCAGAGTGAAAGAAAAATACATAAATAAATCAATAAATAAATATACTGCGCAATATCAAACTTAAGTGTAGCTCCACTCTGTTCTGATCAGTTTTTAACTTCACTGCCTCAGCATCAATATCAACGAGTCAGAACACACAAAATCAACAACAAGTTACCTTCTGAAAGAGAGAAGGGCTTCTGAGCCTCAATCAGCTGTGACTGCATCGCTGAGGCTCCAGGTGAGCAGTGCCAATCATTCTACTCAAACAATCCTCCAATGAGCAGAAGTTTCACATGAAAAAGCAATACTGCTAATCAAATCAGTAGGTTTAAAGATTTGGATCAGTTTGTTTGGAAGACAAACCACAACCACAGTGGAAACAGGTGAGAATGTTTAAAGTGCGCTGGAGGCGGGGCTTTAAAGAGGCTGGCAGAGTTTGGGCAACATCGGAAGTGGGCCCGCAAAAATAAAAGTCCTTCACTAATTGCTGGTTACACTAACCACACTGGTCTGTTATCAACCTTATTCAGAAGGATCTTTTTTTGTCTTTTAACTACCAAAAAGACATCATGGTATGGGAAATGGCAGTAATCAATCCAGTAAGAGTGAGTCACTTTGATGCACATCTATCTGGCATAAAGAGTGAGGAACCACCAGGTTCCCTCTCTTTCTTCTTCTGCATCATGCAGTCATTTAAGGTTTTACGTAATTATTTAGTGAGCTATTATTGTTACAGGTTAGTTTTCTAAACTATAAAAAGTAACTGTTAGAGATGCTCAAATATGAAAAATTGGACTGATATTGATATCCAATAGAAACACTGGTGTTATGCTAGATTTACCAATATTTCATTTGATCAATTCTTTTATCCAATTACTCAAATAAATCATAAGAATAATCGATAGATTACTTGATTAAAAAAATATTTCTTTACAAGAACCCTACTTCCATTTATGTCTGATTTTAGTAAAGATTTGAAATTCCTTTCTGTTCAACAATTGTATGCATTTATGTATTGAAGACCTTTATCTATACCTGTTCAGAATCCGTTAAGAAATTTGAAATGATCATCTTTTTGGGTCCAAAATGAGTTGTGCTGGTTAAAAGTCCTGCCACTATAATAAGGAAAAAGCCCTCTGATTAAATTTCATCATCCAAGATCTGCATCAGTAGTTTTGTGCCAAGTCATGCCGTGAATCCCGTCAGGAAGAGACAAGCAGAATGTGTCATTTACAAGACAGAGCCCACTCCAGTGGCTCCCAGAACTCTTTTTGTGAGGATTACCTCCAAGACCAGCGTGGTTTGTTAACTTGTTTGCTAAAACACTGAGGTGTTTCAGGGGAATAAATAAATCTGAAACAAACAAAAGAACATTTGGAAAGTATTCCATGTCAGTATCTGCTTAGACTGAATCAAGTCCAAGCAGATACACAGAACTGAGTCTGCACTCTGTTCTTTACACTTTCTGTTTACTCACACTTCTGTTCAACACATGCTCAGCAGACCAGAGTCATCAGACAGTTAATGTGAGGAAATAAATTGTCACATCGGCAGTCAGATTCAGCTGTGCTCAGACTCTGTTGAGCCCAACAGAGACTGTTGGACTATTTGTCCTCTTTGCAAAATATTGCTTTTTAGAGCAAAAACATTGCTCTAAAAAGCAATATTTTTTATCTGTATATGAGAACATCAACATCAAACAGGAACACCTCGAGCCAAACTAAAATAGGGTTTGAATTAATATTTTTTATAAATCATAACTTTTATAATCTATTCTTTACCTTTATTTTCTTGTTTTATTTTTCACAGCTTGAAATTTTGCTCAGTAATCCAGATACTTCAAGTCACAGCTCTTACTGGTGCTAGGCCATTCTTTTCACCTTGTTTCATTTCTCTAAAAATTGCATTTTTATATCTATTTCAACAACTATTGTTTCCTTGAAAGAGCATTTGCTGCTGAACCTACATGCGTGTCACATGTTTAACATGCTCATACTCACATGTTTGAGAAGAACCAAGTTAACAAGTTATTGAATTTTACAACTTTAAACCAGTATTCTGATTTATGAAGCACAAGTAGTTTGGAAGGTTTTCTCCACACATGAGTGGCTGGAAATAAACTGAAATATGGTACAGGTGTATGTAGGATACCAGCTCCCGTGTCTGTCCTCCAGAGTTGGTATCTGTTGAAGCTTGTTAGTGTTCTTGCTGACTTTCTGTTGTGGGCGGAGATTTACACAGGTGTGTGCAATCTGTTAATAAAAGGCCACAGGTTGCTCTGGTGAGCTGAGTGCAGCTTCATTTGCACTCAGGCCAAATGAAGCTGAAGGCTGTGTTGTTTTTCCTCCGTCACTACCCGGCCTTTCCAGCCCTTTAAAGATGGCAGCGTCAACAGTATCCTACATATTTTTAATTCTTCCCTTGGTTCATCACACCTGAGTCAAATGAAAAATGCCTGTCTATTCAGAGCTTTATGACATGCATGGAAGATTTTAGACCATGTACATCTATTGTGATTGAGTAAAGACACATCTAAAGCTGACAGTTCATTGGCTCTTGAGAACAGGAGATTGGACATTTATTTTATGCTTTGGATAGCAATCAGAAATATAAAAACAGAGTAAAAATCCTGATTTGATGAGAGCTGTTCAGCAAACTCCTTTGCATGCAAACATTATTAGCATAAGCAAGATGTGGGAGGAAGTTAACAGTCCTACCTGATGGATTGTGAGAACCTTACAGATCAATTGTCCTTGCTCCCAGTTTTTTGATATTTGTGAAAGTAATCTTTGTGTTTTATCACCTATGTGCTGCCTCCAAAATTCATTTTTTTCTTAAAAACTCAACACCAGAAAACAATCTTTGGACACATGCTGATGTTATAAACATCAACAGTTTCTGAAATAAAACATCCTCCTAGGTAGTTTTGTGAAAAGAACAAACTGAAGAAGCAACTGCAACATGGAAGGCATAAAGTGTGCATTCTGTGTTTTCCCTGACCTTTTCCTGCTCTTCCTCCACTTCATTTTTTTCTCATTTCGTCATAAAATGTTAAAATTCCTAATATGGTTTCTCCTGTTGTCAGATGCCCAGCCTTGGGGCATCACAGCTGGGGGACACGTCTGCACAGCCCTGGGCCTGTTCTGGAGCAAACCCATCCATCCATCCATCCATTTTCCGTCACACTTCTCCCTAACGGGGTCAGGAGGTGCTGGTGCCTCTCCAGTTGCGTTCGGGGCGAGAGGCGGGGTCACCCTGGACAGGTCGCCCTGGACAGGTCGCCCTGGACAGGTCACCAGTCTGTCGCATCTGGAGCAAACCATCAGCAGCAAATAATAACTAACAACCCAAACCTTTGATGGTTAGTCTGCCGGTGCCACTGTCAAGAATAATTTCTGTATTGAATCACAAAGAAAACTAAGCCTCATAATATTACTGTCAACTGGGAAACTCAGTTTCCAGCACAACTTTGGTCTTTAAATTCAGACCAAAGCTGATTTAATTATTCACACCACTCAAAGTCTTTTGGCCTCTTGATTTCTGTTATCTTCTTTTACAACAGAATGTAAAACTATTGCCAACATGAATATAACTCTTCCTCTGTTGTCTGCTCTGCAGTCATATTCCTGACTGTCTCACAATTTAGTTGTATTTTCTTAAGTGTATGTTGAGATTTCCAACTATGTTACGTAACCACTCTTATCACATCCACTGAAAAAAGAAAGTAGTTTAACCAAATTAATTGAATAGCTTCAGTTGGTAATTCAATGTATTATCATCTAACTTAATGAAATAAGTTTATGCAATTCAACCTACCAAATTTTATTTAACTGAATTCATTAAGTGTGTTTAACTTGAAAAATTTAAGTCACCCTTACTCAAATGATTTATTTTTGTCTAATACATAATTCAAATCTCTTTGACTTAGTTGTAATTCCTGACTTTCTATGACATTGTCATCCCCTATACTCTTCCTGCTTCCTGCCTTTTGCTCTTGCAGTGAAATAGCAGCTTTATTAAGCGCTGTTCTGACTTGGATTATTGTTTTCTGCATGATAACAGCTGTCATCTTTGAGGACACAGCGGTGGAAAATCGTTCCACGCCTGTCGGCTCACTGTTAACTTACAATGTGGGGGAAGAAAGGAAGCTGAAATGTAAACATTAAGGAATCTGCATATTTTCAAACAAAAAAATATTTGTTTAGCACAGTTTGAAAGTAAATGTTTATTGATAAAGCTGTGTCTTGATAAGTCAACAGACATAATCAGATTATAAATGGGTTCATGTAAAATAAAATTCTATTTAAATTGTAAAGATCAAAAAAATTGCCAAATTGTCAGGAATAATAAAGAAAATATGTAATACATGACAATTTTTTATTTACATGACAAAATCCAGAAAACATGCAAGTAAAGCAACAGGAGGATGAGGAATTTGCTGACTGCTGTCTTCTAATCAACAGTCAGCGATTAAATCATTCACACTCCTGCTAAACTTACCACATCTCTGACAGTGAATCGCACTGTTGAGAAAGGGTTTGATTAGGTTTTTTAGGTGTATTTAAAATAATTTTAGAACCCAGTTCAGAACAAATTCTTGTATGATCATTATGTCCTAGAAGTGAAAAGAGGGTGTACTTTGTTTTTACAATGTCTCCAAATACAAACTGAGGGTTTGTTGTGGTACTCCTTGTATCGGTAGAGCTAAAGGCGGAGATGATGTTGCAGGGAAAGTATGCCTCATGGTGGAGAAAAGATGTTCTGATGGCACGGGGAGACTATTGGAGACTCGAAAGGCGCAAAACTCTCAAATAAAAGAATAAACAGATAAACTCAGAGACGAGTTCTTACTGCCAGCCACGACGGGTTGGGAGATTTATTAACACGTCTACCACGGATACATCAATACAAAAAACATCGTTTCATCTCCAAAAATCCCGAAAAATCTCCTAGTTCTTTGTTCGTCAGCCTTTTTTATACTTCTCAGTGACGCAATGAAAGTCGGTTTTGCGTCAAGACTGGCAGCCCATGTATTGGAGTTTCCCCAGAATTCTTACTGACCTCTCATCTGAACATCTGCTCCATCTCAGAACTGCAAAATAAGCCAATTAATCACAATTGTTGTTCTTATCTATCTAAACAGCTTACTTCCCAACCCGACTTTTGTTCCAACGTTTGTGCTTGCCAAGCCAGACTTAGGTCAGATCGACCTTTTAGGCGCCAAGAGTCTTGCCGAAAAAGCAACTCCTTAGAAAGTATTTCCGCTGTAACAAGACTTGGTCTGACACGATCTAAGGAATGAATAACTGTAGAGAATCTAGCGCGCTTCAACCTCTCTGTCTCAGCCTTCCACTTCCCATGTCGTCACAGCAAACAGTCCACTACCTTAGTTTCAAATTCCATAAATGCTCTTCATGCTTTGCTCCATGGCCTCCACATTTCTATCCATGTATGTCCTGATGTTTTGCTCCTTATTCAAAGCACTGTCTATAGAGGCCCAGAAATCTTGTTCCAATGAGGTAAGCCTAAGTCCCATGTTAGTTCAATCATTCCTCACACCATTAATATCTGACATAGTGAGATATTCTTCCTCGTCGTCCTCTTTCTTCAACTTCATTTTCTGACACATAAAAGGAGCTAATCAGAGAAGTTATTTCACCTGCAGGATTTCTCCTTGTATCCCAGGCTTCTCCCCCTGTTGCTAATTTCCTCTTCCTAATTGACAAGACCTGCTTCACTTTCTTCCTCGTTGTGATTAATATCTCTTTCCTCAGCATGTTTTGTTTGAGAAGTTATGTTATCCATTTTGAAAAGGAAACCACTCCAAACAAATACATTCAAATCTACAATAGGATTCTCTTTAACTGTATCACTTACTGTATCTCCAAAACGTGAAAATATATTATCCTGGTCCCCATACTGGCCGCCATTTTGTAAAATTTGGCTTCATCAAAGTGGAACTCAAATACACTCAAGGGGGATCTTGTCAGAGAAAATCAGGGAAAATGTGTTACACAATTTAATTTGATCAGAAACATAAACATCCAACCACTCAATAATACATTTATAGATTTTTTAGCAAAAAATATTTATTCAGAAAACCACAATATTAAGAATTAATCACAGTTATCCTGTCAGATTTAAATCACTCGGATTAAATCAGCAACCAAACTTAAATAATTAATTGTCCAAATATTCCTGTTCCTTTTTTATGAGAATGTTGTCCGTAAAAGAGTCCCATATCCTGGGAAACAACGTCATGGAAGCGTTTCTCCTTTTAATCCGACGTCTCAAAACGTCAAAAAAGATGGGAAAAGAGCCAAATAATAAATCCAGTCTCTTTCAGAAACAGGATTCTGACCTGGGCTTTATTTTATTGCAGAAATTCTCAAAGGACAACATTTATTCAAAAGAAAACTGATGAAATGGATTTCATTTAACACAGTTTTATTTATTGAGCATCTGATCTAGAAGAAAACCAAACCTGCAGAGCTTCAAGTAAGGCTCCTGATTGTATTGGAAATATTTAGGTCTGGGAGTTTGGGAGTTTGGACAAAGCCAACGTTTTCCACAGATATATGTCAACTCCATCCAATCTGCCAGTGTTTTATGAAACCTCCCAGACAGCTGTCAGTACATAGCATCTCATCTCAATATGAAGCCCACAATATTATGTGCATTCAGTGAATCGTCTTACCACCCAAACTTTCAATATCTGCTGCTGCACTTGTTCTGCAAACACATTCAGATATTCATTTAGAAACTTCTTGTTTATTATTTCTGCTTCAGACATATGACAAAAATAGTTTGTGTTGTTACAGTCTTCTGATTGGATGTATGTATGTAAATTGTGGAGAGAAAAAAAGATATGCTGTGTCAAAACATCATGTAGCCTACATAGGGTTAGGTTTAGGCCACATATCTGTTTAGCTGGGTTACTGTATTAGCTGTTTAGGAGATCTGCTGAAGGCATTACATTTTTCCACACTCCGGTTTTGAAAATGGAACAAAGTCTATTCCATCCTCTAAATGCTCTGGGAAAATGTGCCCTGTGCATATTCCCCACTGACAACTTTTAACCATTTGTTTTCCTGATTAATTTCCAACAAATCTCTTTGTTGGAAAGAGACTTAAATGCAATCAGCAAATCAGTAGCCAGACCGCAGCGCATTATGTCAATTTCCTTTGGTACCTGGGAACTTTGTCCTCTAGGTGAAGGGCATTTACTTTGGGGCGAATTGAGACAAACCCAGTGGATTGATTGACAGGTGCCATTGTGTCAATTGAACATGTGTGCGCACCTGACAAAGTGCGTCACAGAGGTGATGAAACTCCCCCTCAGCCTCCACCCTCCTCAAAAATGAATCTGGCACTTCTGATGCAGCTACATCTTCGTTTTCCCTCTATTAGGAAGAAATTATTGACTTTAATTTGTCCTCTGCATTCTAAATATGAATTCCCTTTTTTTAAAATGCACAATTTTAGGGAAATCCCCTTTAATGTCCCTTCATTTATTGCTGACCATGTTAGTCTTATTTGGAGGGACTCAACATAAATTATTGAGAGCGGATGATCTTACAGAGGACAAATAGCTTTAATACTCCTTGGACATGATTTGGACTCGAGTCAGACTCCAGTCATTAATATTAAGACTTCAGACTTGACTTGAAAAATTGTTCAGAGTCTTGAACTTCACTTGAACTTTTACACTAATACCTTGGGACTTGAATTGGACTTGAACTTGTTTACGTGGAAGGGCTTGATATTTTACCCAAAATTTAAAGTGTAAAACACATTCTGTATAAAGTGGGGCCTTTTAATTTGTTATACTCAGTCGTAACGTGTTTTTCCGAGCAGCCTTCAAACACAACATGAGCTCTAAGATGCTCGCACTGGTGTGTGGCTGCAACAGAGACATGCTGCTGCAGGTGTTATGATCATGGCAGCAAACCAGCAAAAAGCAAAGAACTTTGCACAGTTTTTTCCCCCAAAGCTAACTGAGTGAGCTAATTAATGATGTTAGATACAGGTTAGATCAGGGGTGGGCACTCCTGGTCCTCGAGGGCCGGTCTCCTGCAACTTTTAGATGTACCTCTAAATCAACACACCTGAGTCAAATGATGAGGTCATTAGCAGGACTCTGGAGAACTTGACTGCATTTAGGAGGTGATTCAGCTGTTGGATTCAGGTGTGTTGGACCAGGGAGACATTTAAGAGTTGCAGGACACCGGCCCTCGAGGACCAGGATTGCCCACCCCAGGGTTAGATACAGGTAATATTAGCTATATGATGACTGACTGATGCCAATATATCATGTTTCGGTTGTCAACAATAGGCTTCTATTGTTTGTGTACAAAAGTGGGTAGAGCTGCTTACATTTACTCTTTGGGGAAAAAAAGGTAATTACAAGAGTAGTTTAATTGGACTGTACTTTATTTCTTTAACTTGAGTAATATTATTTCTTCTCTTACTTGTGTAGATTGATTTTTGCATTTAAAGAAACCTATATACCATGCAATGATAATTAGCGGCGGAACTGAAACCAAATTTTCAGTCACTCTCACCATTTTGTTGTTTGGAATTTCAGCTCCTGATAGCAATTTGGGAGCATAAACTAAAGCAGACAAAGATGATAGTATACAGGACGAGGCTTCCAAATTCAACCAAGCCGGGGCACTGTCCAAATCCTTTGCCTTTAACCAATAAATAAGAAATCTAATATTGGATGCCCAACAATAAAACGTAAAGTCTGGCAACACCATTCCACCCACACTTTTTGGTCTCCTAAGATATGACTTACAAATTCTAGAGGGTTTATGACCCCAAATAAATCCTGTGATGATTTGCTAAAAAAGGAAACAGGGATTAAAAAAAGGGACACACTGAAAGAGAAAAGAAAACTTGGGAAGCACGTTCATTTTAATCGTATTAATTCTCCCAGCAATGGATAAATGAAGCAAAGACCATCTATCTAGATCTTGTTTGACCTTGTCCACCAACGGCTCAAAGTTACATTTAAAAAGTTCGCAAAATTTACATTTCACCTTAACCCCTAAATATGTAAAACCATCAAGAGAAACCCTAAATGGAAGAGAAGCAAGTGAATATTTTCGAGCCACCGAATTTAATGGAAAAAATTCACTTTTACCAAGGTTTAGTTCATAGCCAGAGATGTGGCTAAATTGATCAAGAGTTGAAAGTACAATAGGAACTGAAGAGGCTGGTTTAGAAATATAGAAGAGCAAGTCGTCGGCGTACAAAGAAAGCCGTTGTTCAATGCCTGATCTTGTGACTCCACTTAAATGTATATTGGATCTAAGTGAGACGCCAATGGCTCTATAGCAATTGCAAAAAGTAATGGGGACATGGGGCACCCCTGTCTAGTGCCTCTGAAAAGAGGAAAGTATTTAGAGTAAATGGAGTTTGTTTTGACAGAGGCAAGTGGGGAAGTGTACAAGAGCTTTATTCATGAAACAAACTTATTACCAAATCCAAATCGTTGGAGTACATAAAAAACGTAACCCCACTCCACTCTATCAAATGCCTTCTCCGCATCCAGACTAATCACAAATTCAGCTTCACTGAATCTGTGGGGTTATAGAGCACATTAAATAACTGTCTAACATTGGACAAGGCGTATCTCCCCTTAATAAATCCAGTCTGGTCGGGACTGATCAAAGGAGGCAAGAGAGTTTCTAAACGGAGGGCTAAAAGGTTGGCGAGAATTTTATAGTCTACATTTAAAAGAAAAATTGGGCGATAGGAACCACAAGATAAAGGATCTTTATCTTTCTTCAGGATCAAGGAAATAGAGCCTGTAACAGGGATGCTGGGAGAGTTCCAGTTTCTAATGAGTGCCTAAACATATTCAGCAGGAGGGGAGCCAATTTAAGACTGAACTTTTTATAAAATTTGACAGGAAATCCATCCTGTCCTGGGCATTTTGAACTTTGCATATTATTAAGAGCACATAGAACTTCTTCTGCAGCCAAGGGCTCTTCCAGTTTAAGACTATGAGTTCGGTCTAGTACAGGAAAAACAAGGTTGTCACATAAAGGGTCCAGAGACAAAATATCAAATGGACATTCAGACATGTATAATGATGAATAAAATTCTTGGAACTGGTTATTAATTATCTGTGGATCCGTAGAGATGCCATTGTGAGTTTGGATCTGTGGGATAAGATGTCTTCCTGCCGCATTGTTACGAAGTTAGTGAGAAAGTAGTTTACTGGCCTAGTCTCCATATTCATATTGGGCATGCTGCGACTTCAAAAGCATCTCCTCCACCTGCACTGATGCTAATCGGTCAAACTCTGCCTGTAAAGACAACCTGACATTGTATGCCTCGAGTGAGGGGGAAGCTGCGTATGTTCGTCCAACTGCAGAATTCGAGTCATAAGTTCTGACAACTTTGCCTTTCTCTGTTTAGTTTCGAAACTACTGTAGGATATAATCTGTCCTTGTATAAAAGCCTTAAAAGTCTCCCACAAGAGAGAGGTTGATGTACCTGGAGTATCATTTGTGGAGTAACAAAGGCAACAAACTTATCATCAGACAACAGACGTGTGTTCAAGCGCCAAGGAACGGGCTGGACAGCATATTAACTGCATGTGCGTCACTGTAAAATAAATAGAACCTTCTCACTACTGAGAAGGATGCGTGACTTTTTTTAAAATCATTATTGTTGTTCAGTTAGAAGCCCTGAATATTTTTAAACGCAGCCTGAGTGATGAATTAGCAAGCATGTGAATAGAATATGCGAGTTCAGAAGGCCATAGATGAAATAAAAATGCCTGCTTTTCCTAGAGTTGTGAAAATTGAAAAGTATATGTGTATGTACATCTTACCCAGACACAGCTCAAGGCAGGCTAGCCTTGAGAGGTGATGTGGCTGAACCAGATCAGGGATCAGGTTGGAAAGGAGATGCGATGAACGATGCCAGTGGAAGGGAGGGAAGATGAACCATGAGCCGGGGGGTACCACAACGTTGGAGCTGTAAATCGGTGCGGCAAGACCTTGGCAAGGCCAAAGCCGGGGGCCTGAAGCAAGGAAGGACAACTCTGCTATGTTGACAGTAGGCGGAGTAGGCAGCGATGGAGGAGGAGACAATGACAATACAGGCGAGAGAGTGACTGGAATTGCTTCTTGAGTTGATTTGATACCTGGGCTGGGAGAAATTCCCTTGCATCTGAGGAGCATCAGCTGGAAAAGAGGAACTGAGTGCGCAGCTAAGTGGCTCTTCTGCTTGCAGGATGAGAGGTAGAAGTCAGGGATCCTCGAGAAAAAGGATCGGGTCAGATATCAGGCTCAAAAGCTGTGGTGTTTGGATGGACAGTTCGAGCAGGACTGTAAAGTGGATGTAGCCGTGGAAGAAGGTCCTTATAAACAGAAGCTTGATAGGTGATTAGCTCTGACGGGGCATCGTCCAATGCTGATAGGCTGGCAGTGGATTCACCTCGGATGTGACGCAGTGATTGGATGATGCAGGTGAGGCTGGAGAGTTTTCCAGTTTGAATTTACACCTTAACCATATTTCAGTCTAACTTCTTATATTAGAACCTTTACTGAGTAGTTTCTCCAAACGTTTCTCTGAATTGAAACTTATTTCAGTTTTTATTTCTGATCCCTGAGGAGCTTCAGTTCAGAATTTAACGCCACTTTCCCACAGTCAGAAACTTTTCTAAGGCCTTTCCTTCTTGAAATGTCAGGAGGCAAGACTGAGACTTAGCTGCTGAAAGAAATTTTGTTTCTCTTCTGTCTCCTTTCCTCCCTTCTCATCTCTTTCTTTCCTCTATCTCTCCTCTTCTTTTGAAATTTAATTTTTTGTCCCAGGTTTTCCTCACTGCCTTTTCTTTGTAGTTTGCAGAGCTCAACTTTCTTGCAATTCCCTGCAGCGAGCTTTAATAAGACGTGATGATGCCGCCATTTTTTGGCTGAGGTCATGTTTGCCTTCATCTCTCTTCCCTTTGTCCTCTTCCAGCTTTCTTATTGCCAGCACTAATATTTTATCCAATAGTTATGACATTTTCTTGGCCACAAGGCTGCTTTGAGAGAAAATCTTGAAACCAGACTTTACATGGAGATTTACTCGCTTAGTATCTCATAACTCCAAGTGTATGCATTTAATTGCTGAAAACCTTGCAACGACTGAGCGACAGCTCACCTTTAAAATTCCTGCCATGACTTGCTTTAAACGTAAATGTGAAAGTATTTGCTCTGCTGTGATTCATGAATATTTAGCAGCATAGTTCAATGAGCTTTTGAGTTTCTTTTCGGATGCTGTCCCAGGATTTATCTCTTTGTTATGCAATGCAGCAAATAGAAAGTAGTATTTTATAGAGCACTTTTTTTATTATTAAATGTTTGCTTGAAATTGTCGTTGTTCTTTAGACTGACACTACTGTAGGGTTGACAGAGTTTCATGAACAGTTTGTGACAAACATTTTTGAAATACTTCAGAAAACAATAATGTAGCAGAAAAGGATTGTGGATAAATTTGAAAAGATGTAGGTTTCTACTTTGCCACAAATCTGAAATAAAAAGTTTAATTGTTAAAAAAAAAATTCTGATGAAGGTGAATATTAAGTGCAACATCTTCAAAACTTCAGGAAGACAAAGAGGAAAACTTATTGTATATTGACTACACCAACTTTTTCAAAGTTAGTCAGCTGGCAGAGTGGATCACTAAAGCTACACTGAATAAAGATCAGTTCTTATAAAGGACCAGTGCAGCTATTGTCATGTTTCGTGTGTTTATTTGACTTTTCTGTGTCCTTGTCTCCTCGTTGTCCTGTCTTCCCCTTGATTACTCCCAGGTGTGTCTCGTCTCTGTGATTACCCTCTGTGTATTTAATCCCTCCTGTCTCCGTTGTTTCTCGTCGGGTCCCTGTCGTTGCTTGTGGTTGCTTGTGGTTGCTTGTGGTTGCTTGTGGTTGCTTGTCGGCAGTTGTCGTTTCGTCCACTCGTATGACCTGTTTGCTAGCGGTGTGAGCCCTGGCTCGCTCAGCCGTGCTGCCTGGCCTGTGGACTATTGTTGACTGTGTGTTCCTGTTTTGGGGTTATCAATAAACCACATTTTAACATCTACCCTGGGTCTCCAAGCGCCTGCCTCACCACTCCACATCACGTTTCATGATAGCTATAATCATTTGTGCTCCAATTTTGTTTTAGCCAGCGAGCTTACGTAAGACTTTGTTATTGCTCAATTTAGGAGCTAAAGTCCATTTTTAAAACCAAAATGTGTGCATTTGTTTTAATTAAAAAGATGTGTCAGCTGGTTACTCTATGGACTTTTATTTTTAAGAATCATGGAAGATGGTACATGTACAGAAAAATATCCTAACCTCCATCTTTCAGTTTTACACCTTACACATCAAACAAGATTAAAATGGTGTATTAGTTCCAAAGTTATTTTGTTTCTGATAAACGGCATATGATCAATAGTATGACATAATAGTTCAATGTTCTACATAGATACTTCTTCAATGATGTGCATCATTATTAACTTGTGTTGTCTGGACACTGTTCTGAATGATATGCATTGAAAGAACCATCTTCTCTGTGTGATTGCTAGTACATGAGGGCAGAAATAGACAAGCCATCCATCCATCCATCCATCCATCCATCCATCCATCCATCCATCCATCCATTTTCTTCCGCTTTATCCGGGGTCGGGTCGTGGGGGTAGCAGCTTCAGAAGGGAGGCCCAGACTTCCCTCTCCCTGCTACTTCTTCCAGCACTTCTGGGGGAATCCCCAAGGCGTTCCCAGGCAGCCAAGAGACATAGTCCCTCCAGCGTGTCCTGGGTCTTCCCTGGGGTCTCCTTGCCAGCTAACAAACTGCTTGAGTTCTGTCCTGTCTGACCCAGCTGGAATTATTTATCTAAACTACTAAGTCACAGATGATGTCCCACATAGTTCTGTCCTCTAAAACTGGCTCTTAGAAAAGTATTGATAGCCGTCTAGAGGTATCCCCGTTCTCAGTGGTAATCTTTCAACCCCAACAAAATCTTGCTTTTTGCAGTGTTTGGTCTCCATCATTCTTTTTAGTCACCAATTGTATCCTTCCATCCATTCATCCATCATTCATATAAACATTTTCCTCCACGTTTTTCAGTCTATCATATATAAAATCTAAAAATTCCACCTCCTCCCATTATATGCAAATATGTTTATTGTGCATGTTGAGTGACAGATCAATAGCTTTTGTCCTGTCAAGAATCCAGTTCTCAAGACCAAGATGAGTCCATAATTATAAGTGCCCTCAGTCTACACATAAATGCTTATGTATGCGTAGATATATATGCATGTACATACACATGAGTGCACCTGGGCACACATGCACACGCACACAGACATTCCCTTAGCAGATAGTACAATTGTCACCCCTCCTACACGCCTCTGTGTATAATCAGATTAAGCCAAACATATTCCATGTGGACCATAAAATATTTGCGGTTGCTCTGTTTAAATTCTCATGTCAGCAGCTTTCTGCTGCTCATTGAAGTGCAGACTCTCTGAAATGTCTTTGGATTTTAGCTCCATGTTTGTTGCTAAATGTTAAATTGATCCAGTTTCTTCTTGAATCTAAACAAATCCTGTCTTTGTTCCAATGTTCTAAATCCTTTTCTGACTGGAGTTTGCATGTTTCCCTTCTGCATCTCCTGGACCAAAAGCATGCAAGAGACCTGAGAGCTTTAAGTTACTCTCAGGTCTCTGTGTGTTGTCAATCTTTGTTGCCCTGTAATGCACTGGCAACCTGTCCATGTTGTGCCTCGTTTCTTGCCCGTTGACAGCCAGAAACAGGGCCTCCCATGACACTGCATGGATTGAGAAGGTTCAGGAAATGGATGAATGAAATGGAAATTTAGGAATTAGAGGCTTGCAGATCAACCTAAAAAGTGAAGGTTAAATATTAATAATAATGCTCAGGCTCCAAGTGTTTGCTGAAATTGTGTGTGTAAATAATTTAGAATATAACAATTCCATCTTAATAATGAATAAATGGACAGAAGTTAAAAATTTTAAAGGAGGGATTATGCTGCATCAAAAGATGACTTTAGTTGTGTGTGTGAGAAAACTCCTCATAAAAATTGGCAACTTTATTTTTTTTTTTTACTGTGGATCATCAAGTTTCCTGTTTTCATCTGTGCTAACTGAAATGTGTTTTAATGGTTCAACAACCTTGGTTAAAAAAACTTGGCTCAGATCTGAGAAAATATAGTATGCCTCTCATGAATACGCTCTTTTGAAAGCAGCTGTGCATAACCCTGGCAATCGACTGGATTTGGATTTTTAAGTTGCTTATCAATCTTGGTTGAACATGTTTCCAAGGGGAAATGACAGGTAAAAATAAAACAAGATGGAAGAAAAGTGTAGCACAGCATGCCTATGAAGCAAAACAAGATGAATTCCAACAGAGACGGGTGTATTACAATCAGTGATTGTGATTTACATGTTCATGATTTGGTTCCACTTTTTCTTAGCTGTTTAACTGTCGTCTGACCCTCTGCTGTAACTCCTGATTTTCACCGACACACAGTCTCACCTGCTTGTTTGTATAATAGTGCAGAGACCAAATGATTTATTGTTAAGTTCTACAATCAGATACAGGGGTAAGAGTCAGTTAAAGCACAACTTGCCATTGGACTCCCAATGGCAAGTTTCTATTTAAAGTTCTGTGAGTGTTGGACCTTCCCAGCGGCATATGAATGCATTGTTATGGCTGCAGATTTTTAACAGAGGGCTGTGTTGTTTAAATTTGTTGGTTTATGTGATTTGGGGAATACACAGAAAGAAAAAGACTCATTCCTGTATTCTGAAGGTTTCACAATGTCAAAAGTCCACAGGACCTCCCTGTGGTTGTGTCGATTCTCCTGTTTCTCAAAGCAGATGGCCTCTGATATTGTCCATAGAGAAATATTAAATCTCTTGATTCCATCATATCTCCACCAATGAAGTCTTTTTCATCTGGTACCATGAAGCAGACTATCTGGAGGATACAGAGAAGCTTAAACTATCTAAATTAGGTTGAACATTCTGTTACACATCATTTTTTATCATTTTTCACAATTGAGAAAAAACATAAGTTCAAATTTAGTCTAATAAGTTACAAATCAATGAGTCATGAGAAAATGTGTATGTTCTACCTTCATTGATTGAATATTTGGGCAACAAAAACACAAATATTAAACAAATAGGACCAGTTTTTTAAAATTCACATTAAATTCATTTCATATTTACTTGAAAACTGTAACTACATTTACCTGCAGTTTTAAAAATAGGTTTTGCAGGTATTGTAAAGTTGGAGTTTCAATTAAATTAAACTTTATTAGTTCTTTTAAAAATGTGTCTATAATATATACCGAATGACAAGACAAATACAACAAAGAACAGGAAACACAGTGGATAAATATGTAGTTTTCTTTAACATAAAACTAGATATTTGTGAATGTCATCCTTTGCATTTTTTCCTTTTTATAATTTTGTAATTTTATTAATTATTTTTATTTTAGATTTAGTTTTTGATGGAAAACAAATTGTGTTGATCTTTGCATGAAGTGGGCTAAACGCATCAGCCTTGACATGCAGTACCTGCTATTATGACATTTTAATAGTAACACAAAAACATAGCTGTGTAGTTCATTAGAAAAGACAAACACAGGCTCCAAGTTAAAGTATTTATTCTTTACTGTGTACTTTCTCTACAGTTAGGGAAAGTACATCAGTGTCTCAGAAGGATTAAAGGTGTTGGGCTGGCACAGGGGCAGAGCATGGTCCACATGTGAGGCTTTATTCCTCGTGGTGGAAGTCGCAGGCGTGGCACCATGTGCTACATGTCTTCTCTCTCTCGCTCTCATTACCCTCTTTCCTGTCGGGTTACTTTCAAATAGCGGCAACGAGAGCCAACAAAACCTTTAAAAAAGAAGTGTTTCAAAATAAGCATACAATGTATTTTCTTGACAAATTCAATACTAATCGAGGTTTTTGCTTGTTTAACCTACAAAATAGAAAGAATATTGAATGAATTTAGCTGTAATTTAAAAAATGTTTAACAATAATGTTGAAAATTTTAGGATCATTTCTAAACTTTTTATCTACAGTCTGGCATTTTTTAAGGGGCAGGTTGTTGATTTTAATTTCTTGTCTAATTCATCTTTCATAAATGCAGTCATTTAAAACTAACTATGCTATCTGTTTACCTTGTAATGGCCTCATTATGCAGACTTTTCGTCTTCCCTTGTGTTTTATTTCAGCATGCCATCCTGGCAGAGCTACAGGCTTCAACTTGGTCAGCTCAGAATGGATGTATGATTACACAGGCAGAAGCTGAGGTAATCGCTCTCTCTCCTCGCAGGTCATGGAAAGTGTTGAGTTGAGAGAGAAATTTGGGGGATTTCTCAACACTGAGAGCTGTAACCATGGAAACAGACATAAAAGATGATAGCAAGTTACTGTGCAGGTGATCATAGATACACACGTACATACATAATGTTACAAAGTAAAATTTACATAAACTCTTATCAGAGCCTCTATTCACTATGAACTGTGGACTCTATTTACTTTTTCCAATTTCCTTTGAATGTTGCACTTAGTGGGATAAATGTACGGCCTACAAAAATGCAAAAACCAGAGAAGGTCTTACAATTGACTCTAGATGTAGAGAGCTTCTTGTCATATTTGCAAAGTTTTGCTGTCCTTTCTGGTGCACAACCAAACACTGAACTAACAGTTGGAAAAACATTTTTATTTGATAAGTAATGGATAAAAACTGCGGTACATTGGCAGTATGAATAGAGCCTGAAAAAGAGTGAGGGAAGCTGATGAAACATTGACTTAACTGAATCATGTTAAGTCAAAGTTTTTCATTTATCACATGAAGAATATAAATTCATTCATTATGTGAACGTCAAATGGTTCAAACTAAAAAAGGATTAAAGCTTTAGTTCCCATTGACATCGACTGGTTATGTGTATGATCTGTAACATTCATCTTTTGTATTTAATCAACATTACAGTGACTACTTTTTATTTTGAAAAATAATAAAAAAAATTCTGCTCCAAGATGTTGAGTTAATTTCAATGAATTAGTGAAAGGACATGGAAGACAGGAAATAGGTTGTCATTTCCACAAGTCCAAAGTATTGAAATAAAATGCACTTTGAAATAACAAAAGGAAGAGTAATTTGCATACAGGAGGCAGCTAAAGCACAAATAAATGTTGCTTTAATCATTGAGTTTGACATTTATGAACTAATTAACAAACACCTGTTTAAAAAACTGTATCACTCCATGTTTTCAAACTCTGACATTAACTTGGAGAGCATGTCTTTTTTCGGAGGCAAAACTACATATTATGCAGTTTTTACACCCTCAATTAGCATACATCAGCCTGTGGCAGTGCTGTGTGTGTGTGTGTGTGTGTGTGTGTGTGTGTGTGTGTGTGTGTGTGTGTGTGTGTGTGTGTGTGTGTGTGTGTGTGTGTGTGTGTGTGTGTGTGTGTGTGTGTGTGCAGCCAGGTGTCCACATGTCCCTGTCAGCCAGCTGCCACAGAGCGGCAAAAACACTCAACAATAATTATAGGAGGGGAAGCAGAGGAGGAAATGTGTGTTTCTGCCGACAGCTGCAGACACACTTAATAGCTACATAAAATTCACGCGCACACACACACACACACACACACACAGTTAGATTATTGGCAGAAAAATTGTTTCTGGTGCCAGGAGAGGCACAGAACACCATTCCATCCCTGTACACACCTGCAGTCACTTTAAAGATGCAACGTTTCAAAAAGACATGGAGACATTTGACAGGAATCGGTGGTGATAACTCCCTTTTTGGGAGTCAGTTTCTTTCATACCTATAAAGCTCCACTTTGATGTGCAATAACGTTACGTAAAATATAACACCACCATCTGACAGTTTGACCTGTCAAGAGTACTGACTGATCTCTAACAGGTTTTAAAATAAATAGGAAGTTTGTCTCAAATGATTGTGTATTTGTTTGCATCATTTTTTTTTCACGTTTTCTTTCTCAATTTTAATTTTGTTTCATGTTCCTTGAAAACTGACTGTCAGCTGTTTGTGGTTGTCTTTAAATCAATTTAAAGATGCAAAAAATGTAGAATTTCCCAGGTGGGGTAATGAAAGGAAGTTGCCCTGCAGAAACACAAAATCTAAGTATTTTTTTTATCTAGTTTTTAGTCCAAATATCTTATTGCCTTTGAAAACTAACTTACGTGTAACTTTTGAGCAAAATAGAGGAGCTTGTTTTAAGTAAATTATCCTTACTATTGATAAAAAAAAGTACTGGTCCATTGTTAGATTATTTCACGCATATCATGGGTAAAATGTGTTGTTTCAGTGAAATAGTCTAAAAACAGTTGAAAAGTTACTCATTAGTTAGTTTTGTCTTGTTTTGAGTGCAGTAAGATATTTACACTAGAAACTAGACTAAATAAGACTCAGTAAGATCTTGTGTTTTTGCAGTTCGTTTGTTTACAGAGTTCTTTATTCAAGTATATTAATGGAAAGTTGAATAGAAGGAAAAAGTGAGGTAGAAAAAGAAACACCAGGGATTGAAATGCAAAATTCTTTCAGGCTGATGCTTCAGTCTTTTACAAGTCACTTTCTTTCAGTCCAACCACTGCTGAACCACAGACAATGTCAGAAGTGTCTCAGCTGGGCGAAGGAGATAAAGAACTCTTTTCACATTAAAGCTGAGAATGTGTTTATTTAGAAATCAAGGTCAAAGCATCTGCAGAAATACCAGAGAGGTACAGAAATAGGATTGTTTGAAGTTTCTCAATTCAGTTATGATTTGGAGTCATGTGCTGGTGTTGGTCCATTCTGTTTTCTTAGGTCCATGGTCAACACAGCCATGTACTAGATAACTGTAGACCACTCCGTGCTGCCACCTACTGGCAGCCCTGTAGTGATGATGTTTTACATTCTCAGGCAGGACATGGTACCTGCCCACTCTCCTAAAGGTACCAAGAGCTGCTTCAGTGGTAGTACTAGCAAACTCCTCTGAGAGTATTGTCAAGTATTACAGAGTATTGTCAAGAGGAAGATGAGTGACATAAAATCCAGCAACTAGCTACAGACATGTATTAAATGCATAAAAATCTGGGCAGCTTCCTTTTTTGACTTTTAATTCAGACAAAACAAACACTGTTGTTTTTATACCTGAACATCTTAACTTGTTTAATCCCAATTTTCTTTCTGCAAAATAAGTGCATGCATTAGGGTCAGGGTTAGGGTTAAACAACCCTAACCCTGACCTCCCTAAAACATGATATTTATGAATTATTACATTTTATGTTGGTTATGTTTGTGAAGATGTAGGTTATATACTTGGCAACAATTGTTGCTGGTGGGAAACTGGATAGATTGAATTACAGAAATCTAAAAAAGAAAAAAGAAAGAAAAATCATGGCATGCACAACCTGTTGTAACAAAGAATGGTTACAAGAATGTTCAGAAATATTTTAGATACATAAAGATTCAGTAGTACATCCTGCAGATGTCATTGTTTCAATGTGCCGAGTGACCTTTGACCTCGTGTGATCGTTTCATAAAAGAGGCAAAATCAGGTAAAAATGTTAGTATGTACAAATCTGCATCGGGGAGGAAATTCTCCCTGTTCTACCAGACCAAGCAGTACACCTTCACCCTGTCCGAAACTAGATTCAGGTGTGGTGTCATCTTGTAGTGGTCATTCAGTGCATAGGCCACATTTTGTGTAAAGGATCACCTTTTGGGGAGGTGAAATAGGAGAGGGGTTCAACTGTGGGAATGACAGTGATATAGATCTAGAAGATCAAAAATAAATCATAGTTTTGAGCTGTGTGGGAACAGCAAGGCATGTAGAATAAACAGGAACATAGCACATGGGCACATAGCACAGTGCTACGTGTGTATCATGCTAGCAGCAACAGTTGTTGCCGTGCTTACATTTACTCTTCTTCTGATCAATTTTCTTTATATACCAGTAGAAGACACTTGAAAGAACATCTGTTCAAAATATTTTATTTATATTTGTTTATTAAAGTATTTTACTGACTTCCTCTGTACATGTTTGTGACAGACATTTACAGGCAGAAAGTAAAGAGGTCTGGGCGTGTGACCTTTCACACTACATACATGAAATTGATATTGCTTAGAGTAGACGCATTATTATTTTATTGTAAAACTTCAATGAGCTGCCAAAAGTCAAAACTATTATTTGAGAGCTCCCAGAAGTTAGAAAAAATGTCTGGCAACAATTGTTACCGGTGGGATTCAATGGGTTAAGAACAAGCTGTTTATATAGTGATTTACTGGAGGACATTAAATTGGCTTGCAACAAAAAGTAGAGAAATTTGATGTTATATTTGAAGAGGACAACCTTTTTAAACAAGTTTCTAGGACACATGTATTCTCCCTGAGCAAGATTACTAAACTTATGAACATTAGGAACATTGCATCTCTATTTGTTTGTAATTATGGAGACTGAACAATTTTAGTTGTAATCTCAAAACCTCTAATGTAAGAATTTAAAAAGTAATTGTTAAATGACTAGTTTTTCATGATAGCTAATTACACTATTATAAGCTCTTATTTTGTCATTCAGAACCATGATTGGAAAGAGAGATGGACATAAGGAATAAAAAAACAAGAATATTCATGATTTCTTGAATATATATATTTTTAAAAACATATAATTTCATATAGGTTTTAGTAAACTGAATTTATTTAAATGTAAGGGAATGATTCTCAAAAAAGGAAAAAAGGAGATTAGATCATGTTGAAGAGAAAAAGGACAAGAAGGGGGAAAAATATGCTGAGAAAGAAGAAAACCGACAGAATAAATTGATATTTTCAAATTGGGCTTTCTCCCTTCAGGCTCTTCCATGTAATCAACTCCTCACAATCATCAGTTCATCACAGCTGACAGAAAACACACACCATGAACCTGGTGATTATACAACCAACATAAACTATGACAGGAGCACACACACCTGGCTGACAGTACACACAATGACACACACTAACTCACTGACAGCACAGTCCTGGGGCTGATCTTTGCTTTCATTTCCATTTGACAGAGTGATATACTGTCACTCAGCTCTTGCAGCATTACAGCAGCCGATTAACGAAAACAAGGACTGAACTCACCTGCCCTGTTCCCATGACAACCAGAACAAAAACCAAGGATGCATCGTTGTAAAAATCAGGGCTGATACCAATGCATTAAATCTAAACAGTAGAGCTGCAATACATTTCAGTTTTCCAGACTTATAGTTGCAATGCCTTTCTGGCATTTGATGTGTAAAGTGTATTTCCATGATGTAGTACATTGAAATCATGTTTGGGTGTGAGCTCCTTATACAACTATTATTAGTAATGCTTTCCTTAGTTGTAGTCGAAAGTTGTCATAAAACTATTAGCTTGTTGGAAAAATAAATCTTCACATAGTGCTTTGCATGTAATACTTCATCAAACTGCCTCATCAATAGATTTGCTCTTTGCGCAATCATAAGCCTGCAATGTCAATTTTCAAAGAACTATGACTCCTGGACACATTACATTTAATACTGCCGAATAACTGATGCAAAATGCAAAAGATTAGTCTGTGGACTAATTAGTTGGAGCATGCAGTATCTGCCAGATTAACATAAACAGTGTTCTCTGAATGAAAAACAGACATTGTTGAGTTTGACTTCGCAATACCAAGCTGTTTCCAGCAGGCTCAGCCCAAGCCTCCCTGGGGCCTTAAGCGAAAAGTGCTTTTGGGGCCCTCTAGTTCTGCTAACAATGTGGACTGGTTGCAATCAGCAGTCCAATCATTACATAATTCACACACCTGCTATAAACTTCTTGAATGTCTGCCAGTGCTGTTTACATTATATACGTGTATAATAGGATACATTTATTGGCCAACTGATTGATCAACCAGTTGATTTCTGAGCGCCAATTTCCTTCATTTTGGGGGATCGTGATTGGCCAATACTTCCATGCGAAGCCCATCTTATCCCCTAATCTTATTTTTGTCAGCAAAGGTTTAAACATCAGTCTCTGTCCTCTTCTGCTCTACAGTGAGAGGTTTGACTGACAGAGCGACTCACCAGGTTAAGTCTGCATGTTTGCAGTTAACAATATTCACCTAAGTGTTGCCAATTCAGTGATTTTCTTGCTTTATTAAGTGACATTTCAGACAGAAAAAATGTATATAAGCCAAAATCAAACTCGGCTGGTCAGGCTTTTTAAAGGTCGGTAAGCAGGGATCGGCCAGAAAACTGCAACAAAAGACTGAACAAAACTTCCATAGCAATATTTGAATTTTTGTTTGATTTCTCAATAGTTTATTGATATGTATTTCTAGTCATTTTTAGTCCTGCAGCTTGAATGTGCTTTAAAAACTTTTTAAACCACGTCTTACATTACATTTCACTGTAACTTCGCCGACCCCCACAAAATTGCTCTTAAGAAATGTTCCTATTTATGCCCCCCCATAATGAGATGGGATTTCCACCTTTGCGATAAGGTGATGAGTTCAATTAGAAATTCCATCAATTATTTAGTGATGTAGATGGTGGTGACCATAACTGCCTGATGAGATTGAGAGCTTCTACCATCAAACTGCATTTGCAAGCAAAATTCCAAATGTTATTAACAAAGTGTCTGAAACTGCAGCATCAGTGGATTTATAGAAGTATTTACTTGTTGCTACATCAAAACTGTCTTCACTTGAGAAAAACTCCCATTTCAACTTTGTCTCCATGCTAATGACAAGAATCTTTAGCTTGGTCCTCAGGCTAATGATTTCTGGTTTAAGAAAACAGCAGTATCAATGTCAGTTTGGATCAGACCACAACACTACCCCAAGAAAACCAAGAGAAAATGTTAGCATTGAGCTTATGCTTAGGTTGTACTTTTTACTCACTTTGTCTTATGGAAAAAAGTTTTTTGCATCTTAGAATAACAGAGTGTCACAATTTCTGGAGTTTTTTTTGCTGTTACCTGGCCTTCAACAGGTAACAGCAGCATAGCTCAGTCTCGTTATATCTGGCAACCCAAACTGGGCTCAAGGTCTTACTGCTGTTTGCCCTGTGCATTGCCTGCTGGAAAAGACAAGTGTTCTGTTGACCTACCATTCAGAAACCACTTGCTGCATTCTTGTTGGTTATGCAGGAGGCCCCACTTCTGCTTTTTAAAACTGTAGAGTTGTACAATTGCGCAACTGTTTGCTTCCATTTTTGCATGTGAATATAAAAGTTAGATTTGGATGCATTGTTGGCAGCAGCTTATTTGGATTTAAAGTGTTTTAGGGGCCCTAAAACAACTCATTCTAAAAGCACTGACCAGCTTGAAATATAATCTAAGAATGGTTTTATGCAAAAAATATAATGAACATACTTTGCATAGCCCATAGACCTATCCTAATCTTTTCAAAGAACCATAATGGGTCACCTTAAAAATACCAATTTTGTCAGTTCAGAAATTCTGCATGAATGTATGACATGACAACAGCTCCACTTTGCTGTAGTTTTACCATATATACAGGTTCACACAACCTTTAAAGATTCAGATCAGTCATCTTAATAAACAAAAACACAGAGAATATAGTTTGATATGACTTTTATTCCAAAATTTAACAGCGCTTCTTAAGACTTTCTTGTTTTAAGTGGGCAGCTGTCAAAAAGTGACAATAATGTTGCAGCTAAAATACCACAAAGCTCTTCTCAAAGAAAACATATTTTCAGGTGTGTTTGTGTTCACCATAATGCATCTCTCAACCATTTATGAGCCTGCGCAGTAAACAACTTTTCCGCTACTTCTTAATGTTTGATAGGTGGGGAGTGGCAGCAGCTGCTTCATGTATTTTTAAAGGAAAAGTTACCCAGGCGTGTTATCCGTCCTTTGTTCTGCCTTTAAGCTGCCCTACTTTAAACTTTCCTACAACAGCAGCCGCACAAAATCATGTTGACTCGACCGGCTGTTGGCAACAATGTTTTCTCACCTCTGAAGAAAAAAAAAATAAAAATAATAATAATATATATATATATATATATATATATATATATATATATATATATATATATATATATATATATAAAATATAAGATGATCCATGCCTACTGGCTAAAGAAAAAGCTCAGGTATGAAAAACTGGACAGCACCAGGGCCGACATGATCCATGCCTACTGGCTAAAGAAACTCACTGCCCTCCATGAGCGACTGGCAGGCCAAATGAACCAGCTGCTACAAAGTGGGACTCACCCTGAATGGTTAACTGAAGGGCGGACAATCCTAATCCAGAAGGATCCATCAAAGGGTCCAGACCCACCCAACTACCGACCAATAACCTGCCTCTCCACAACCTGGAAGCTCATGTCAGGCATCATAGCGGCCAAGATAAGCAAACACATGGATAAACACATGAGCATGGCACAGAAAGGTATCGGTGTAAATAGCAGAGGAGCCAAACACCAACTCCTCATAGACCGCACAGTTGCCCGAGACTGCAAAACCCGACACACCAACCTGTCCATGGAGGAAGGAACAATAGCAGACATAGAGGACAGTTATAAGTACCTAGGTATACCACAAGCAAATGGCAACCTTGATGAGGCCACAAGGAAAGGAGTCACAGCTAAATACCTCCAACGAATAAGGCAAGTCCTGAGAAGCCAGCTCAATGGCAAGAACAAAATCCGTGAGATAAACAGCTACGCCCTGCCAGTAATCAGATACCCTGCTGGAATAATTAGCTGGCCAAAGGAGGAGATAAAAGCCACAGATATTAAGACTAGAAAGCTACTAACAATGCATGGAGGGTTCCATCCCAAATCCAGCACCCTGAGACTGTACACAAGCCACAAGGAAGGAGGCAGAGGACTAGTGAGTGTGAGAACCACTGTCCAGGACGAAACAACTAAGATCCATAGATACATCAGGGACAAAGCCTCAACAGACAATGTGCTCAGTGAATGTCTCAGACAACAGGGAACGGAGGTTGAGGTGCCAGAGATACCATCATGGGAGGACAAGCCCCTACATGGGATGTACCACCAGCAAATAACCCAAGTGGCTGATATCAGTAAATCCTACCAATGGCTGGAAAAAGCTGGACTCAAGGACAGCACAGAGGCCCTCATCATGGCCGCCCAGGAACAGGCCCTAAACACCAGAGCAATAGAGGCCCAGATCTACCACACCAGACAAGACCCAAGGTGTAGGTTGTGCAAGGAGGCCCCTGAGACAGTCCAGCACATAACAGCAGGGTGCAAGATACTGGCAGGGAAAGCGTACATGGAACGACATAACCAAGTGGCAGGCATAGTGTACAGAAACATCTGTGCAGAATATGGACTGGAAACCCCGAGATCAAAGTGGGAAACACCCCCAAAGGTGGTGGAGAATGCCAGAGC
Organism: Poeciliopsis gracilis; assembly: GCA_911649635.1. NCBI lineage: Eukaryota > Metazoa > Chordata > Actinopteri > Cyprinodontiformes > Poeciliidae > Poeciliopsis > Poeciliopsis gracilis. The sequence goes on from CAJVRI010000585.1 coordinate 715,692, forward strand.
TAAGATCCTGTGGGACTTCCAGATCCAGACAGACAAAATGGTAATGGCGAACCAACCAGACATTGTCGTAGTGGACAAACAACAGAGGAAAGCCGTTGTGGTAGATGTAGCAATACCAAGTGATTGCAACATCAGGAAAAAGGAGCACGAGAAACTGGAGAAATACCAGGGCCTTAGGGGAGGAACTGGAGAGGGGCCTGGAAGGTGAAGACCACAGTGGTGCCTGTGGTCATCGGGGACCCCTCGGGGCAGTCACCCCCAAACTGGAGCAGTGGCTACAACAGATCCCAGGAACAACATCAGACATCTCAGTCCAGAAATGTGCAGTCCTTGGCACAGCCAAGATACTGCGCAGGACCCTCAAGCTCCCAGGCCTCTGGTAGAGGACCCGAGCTCAGAGGATAAGAACCACCCGCGGTGGGTGAGAAGGGAATTTTTTATATATATATATATATATATATATATATATATATATATATATATATATATATATATATATAACTGCCTCATAATTAGATATTCTACTAACTTTAACTAGACTGCCATTTTTGAAAAGCATTTTTCGTCTGTTATTTTTCTAATGTCAGTCACGTGAGCTGCAGTTTTCCATAAATAGATAAATGATTTATTTCCAAGACTCAATATGAGTATCAAGGGGTTTGATGTTTAGTCATTTAAAACAAATCATGTCTTGTGCCTCTTTACTGCATTTCAACAAGACATTTTCATGACAAGTGTGGGTTTTTTTTTCTTTTGCTTCAATATTGCTGTTGGATTTTCAGTCACTTTTAGATCTCAACAAGCAATAATTTATGGTTTATAGTAACACTGGGCTACTTGTGACAGTTAGGTGTTTTGCATTAAAGAAATAGAGAGAACATAACAGAAACAAGAAGCTAAACATTTGGAATGGAACATTTCAGAACAGAACTGCAGGGGATTATGCAAATCACAAATGTGAGACATGAATCTCTTTCTTGAACAGAGATGATTGTTTTTAATGTGGACACTGCAATCTGGACAGCAGTTTACAGTTTAAATGATAGAATAACCTCAGAAAATCATAGCTGGACTGTGTCAAAACAAGGGTTTTCAATAGATTATTTTTTTATTATTATGAGCTCTTAATAGTTATTTCAATAATTGGTAAAATGTCTGTATCCCATTTTTGTAGTTCTTTCTCATTGAAAGTGATCTTGGCCCACTTTCAGATCAAACTGCTGTCCAGATTGCAGTGTCCACATTAAAAACAATCATCTCTGTTCAAGAAAGAGATTCATGTCTCACATTTGTGATTTGCATAATCCCCTGCAGTTCTGTTCTGAAATGTTCCATTCCAAATGTTTAGCTTCTTGTTTCTGTTATGTTCTCTCTATTTCTTTAATGCAAAACACCTAACTGTCACAAGTAGCCCACTGATCTGAAAGTAATCATCAGTACATTAAAACACAAAGGTATATTTCTTACACTCATTATTAAATCAACATACAAGATCACTTTAGTCTCTCAAGCTTTTATGATCTGTTTTCTGAGTGACCCTGGAAAAAGATCTCACCTCCTCAAGCCAGTTTTCACAACATCTGGTTTTTAAATAACTTTTTGGTGTGATTTTCTACTGTGATCAATTATCCGGACGTGATTCATAACCAGTCCAAGAACACATTGATTCAAACTCATGACCTGTCATGTAAACCTTTCATCTCAATAGCATATTTTTTCCACTAATTCACAGCTTCAGAAGCTCCCTCTCCATAACCCAGAAGCCTCACTGAGATACGAGCCTGCAGTTGTGATCATGTTTCTCTTTTGACTCAGGGTGATCAGGAGAACAATAAACCATGCCTGAATAAAGCTGCATGCCAGCCTGTAGGGTGATGGAGCAGGAAATGTAAGAATCGGCAGGATTGCAAGCGGTGAGGTTCAGATAGAAAACGAGTGCTGCCAGTTGTCTGCAATGTAGGAAAAAGTCACAAAGCAAACTATGCCGACATAGAAATTGTAGCAAGTGTGTGTTCATCAATGTGTGTGTCTGTTTCTGAAAACAGTAACACACGTGTAATAATATTAATTTATTTATGTGTACCCACTTTTGTGATTAATGTGGTTATAAATCATTCAGCTATACAAATGTAAATGCATTAACTTGTGTCTTTTGTGTATAGTCAGCAAGTTTGTAACTTTACTCTTAATAACTTTGAGCCAGTTTTTGTTCCCAAGCATAAATTATTTAAACATAAAAATACACCTTTACAGCTTTGGGATTTTGTGTCATTCTTTGTATTTCTTAGTACTTCCACAGGTTAGCTGTGAATATAGACTGTTTGATCCATGTAGAACAATTATTCTTTATTGATCAGGTTATAAATAAAACTCCAACTTGAAGACAGTCCTCCCCAGATTCCACCAACACGTCTCCTGCCACACCAGAGGAGACAAGACCCTGGACCATGTCTACTCCAATCTGGCTGGAGCTTACAAGGCGACACTCCTCCCCCACATTGGACAATCAGACCATCTCTCCTTGTTCCTCATACCGTGGTACTCACCACCCATCCAACGTGTGAAACCCACTGTGAGGACAGTAAAGGTGTGGCCAGAGGGCTCAGACGCTGTGCTCCAGGACCAGTTCAGGAATACAGATTGGAATACTTTCCACCACACAGACTTGGATCAGTACGCCTCATCTGTACTGGACCACATCTCCACCACCATAGACTGTGTCACCATCCACAAACGCATCACCATGTACCCCAACCAGAAGCCCTGGATGAACCGAGACGTTCGTCTCCTGCTGAAGGCCCGTAACATCGCCTTCAGGACAGGGGATGCACAGACCTACAGTGCAGCCAGGGCTGAGCTGAAGAGGGGAATCAAGAAGGCCAAACACCACTACAAAAGAAAGGTGGAGGATCACTTTTCCAACTCCAACCCCCGACGCATGTGGCAAGGCCTTCAGATTCTCACAGACTACAAGAACTCCAACACCTCCACTGCCTCCGCTGATGTCTCCTTCCTCAACGAGCTTAACAACTTCTATGCTCGTTTTGAGAGAGGGAACACTACAACTGCAATTAAGACAGACATTACCCCAGATCAACAGGCACTGACTCTCCTCTCCTCTGATGTACGAGCGGCTCTGAGCAGGATTAAATCCCACACATCCTGATGGCATACCTGGACGTGTCCTCAGAGCGTGCTCTGAGGAGCTGGCAGGAGTGCTGACGGACAATTTCAACCGGTCTAGCCAGACTCAATGACTATCGTCCGGTAGCCCTCACTCCCATCATCACCAAGTGCTTGGAGCGGCTGGTCCTAGCACACCTCAGATCCTGTCTACCCTCCACACTGGATCCCCACCAATTTGCATACAGGCAGAATAGGAGCACAGAGGATTCAGTCTCCATAGCACTGCACTCTGTCCTTTCTCATCTGGACAGCAAGAACACTTATGCCAGAATGCTGTTCTTAGTCTTTAGTTCAGCATTTAACACTGTCATTCCATCACAACTCATTACCAAACTCACAGACCTCGGCATCAGTTCACTCATGTGCAACTGGTTGCTCGACTTCCTGACCAGTCGACCCCCAACACGTCCGGCTGGACAATCACTTCTCATCCACCATCATCATAAACACCGGAGTGCCACAAGGCTGTGTGATGAGTCCCTTCCTCTACTCTCTCTTCACCCACGATTGCAGACCTGTCCATGGCTCTAACGCCATCATCAAGTTTGCTGATGACATCACGGTGATCGGCCTCATCAGAGACAACAATGAGGCCGCCTACAGGGAGGAGGTGGACCGTCTGGCTGAGTGGTGCGACAAGAACTACCTGCAGCTGAACACCGAGAAGACCAAGGAGCTCATCGTGGACTTCAGGAGGAACGCTGACCTCCACCCACCCATCCACATCAAGGGAATAGCGGTGGAGCGTGTGAACAACTTTAAGTTCCTGGGAGTCCACATCTCCGAGGACCTGACCTGGACGACCAACTGCTCCAAACTCATCAAGAAGGCGCACCAGCACCTCTTCTTCATGAGGACCTTGAGGAAGAACCACCTGTCCTCACAGATCCTCACCAACTTTTACCGCTGCACCATTGAGAGCATCCTCACCAACTGCATCACAGTTTGGTACGGGAACTGCTCTGTCTCCCGACCCGGAAAGCGCTGCAGAGGGTGGTGAAAACTGCCCAGCACATCGCCGGGGGCATCGCTTCCTGCCATCAATGACATCTACAGGAAGCGGTGTCTGAAAAGGGCCGGCAAAATCACCAAGGACTTGACTCACCCTGCACACACACTCTTCTCTCTCCTGCCCTCTGGGAGGCGTTACAGAAGCTTACGGACCAGAACCACCAGGCACCGGAACAGCTTCTTCCCCACAGCTGTCACGCTCCTGAACGCCTCCTGACACAAACTATAAGGACTGTACCCCCCATCCCTGGACTGTTCCCCTCACACACATACATGATCTATATACAATCTATATAATCTGTAAATCTAATTTCCCATTATTTAACCTGTATTATAAAACAACTAATATATATATATATATATATATATATATATATATATATATATATATATATATATATATATATATATATAATCCATTCTTCATATTCCTGTATATTCTGTATAATCTGTGTAATTTGTATAATATGTACATAGCTCTCATATTTATATTTGTACAAAACATTTTATTTTATAGCACGTCAATATTATTCTCTGTTTATACAGTTTATCTTTGTACACCTGTTTATAAATATTTATATCCTGTGTCGCACCTCTGGATAGATGCAAACTACATTTCGTTACTTTGTACTTGTGACAGTGCAATGACACCAAAGTTGAATTCTATTCTATTCTAATTGCATCCTGAGGTGTCCTTTAGAAATGTTTTGCAATAATTGTTTCACTCATTTATGTTTCACCTAAATTAAGTCATTGTAATTTTTTTCAGCTTGCTATTTGATGCTATTTGAAGTGAACAAATTCTGTTTAGTCACATAAGTATTAATTGCGAGACAAAATAAAAACAAAAATTAGGAAACTTTAGAGTTCAAAATACTTTAGCGCTCTCTCTCTCCGTCATTAGTTAGACACGGCCTCACATGAAACAGTTTGAGTACAATGGAGCATGCGATGAAGAAATGGAACAGAAATGTATGTGCAGCAAAGAAGAGGCCATTCCTTGCTGCTATTTTAAAGAGGGATCTAAACTGAATAGCAGATTGAACATCTGCATAACATCCCCTTAATGTGATCTATGTCTGAAAGAAATAGATCACATTATATTCTGATTACAGGAACCACAGATTGGAGTCCCTGTTTCTTAAATCTAAAGTGAACTCAATTGGTACCAGCATTTGGATGACTAAGTTGTGCCATGTTTTTCACACTACAAAAGATCGAGACCTAAATTTGAGCTGAGAACTCAGAGGAATAACACAGCGCCTTGTAAAAATAATATCTGTTGGAAATGATCAATTCTGTACAAATGTCAGTGTATTTTATGGATTTCAGTAATCAGACCATACACTCTAGCACAAATATATCATATGGGATAAAAAGATATGAGGTGTTTGTTGTTGTTTTTTGTTTTTTAATAAAAATTTGAATATGTGACCCTCTCCCCCCAAGGTCAATTAGCAAAAAATAGTTATCACAACCACAATACCTGCTACTCTTTTGTTGTTTGTTTCTTCAAGCCTTCAACATCTAAGGAATGAAATTTTTACCAACTCCTCTCAACAAAATAATTTTAGTCATGAACACACATTTTCAGGTCTTTCCATGCATTCTCAATTCTCAGCATTATGCTGCCACTACCATAGAGTTCAGAATAATGTGTAACATTAGTTTTCCACCACCCAAATTATTGTTATATTATTGTTTTGTACCTCTTTGTCAGTTCCAAAAAGACTGTAAACACTTTGTTTTAAATTAAACTGAGATTAATTTTTTATTCAGTCAATACAGCTGAAGTGTAAATAAGCTAGGCTTTGCAGGTTTTGGTAGCCTAAAAAGCCACTGAAGGGAGTGTTAATAAAAGCCTACACATTAGGAGCTCCTGTGAGTCCAATGGAAAAGTTCAATTTAAAAACAACCACTAGAGAGGAAGGTTTCTTAATTAGAATTTTAAACAACCTTTCTAAACATAAACTGATTACTAGAGATAGTTGTCTCATCTCATTGATTTACAGGTTTAGTTATTAAAGCTGTCTGAAAGCAGTTGCAATAAAAGCCATCATCACCTCCCCAAAACTGGTTTGGGAGTGTAGTTATCATGCAAAATAATGAGAAAGAAATGACAATTACCAGAATATAAAGTACTTTCTTTAAAGAAATTGTGTAAAGTGCCTCAAGATAATTGTTATGCTTTGAAAGAGATCATTTAGAGACACAAATGGAGGATGGAAATGAATATTTAAGTGACAATGAATTTCAGATCATCTTTGTCATGCAGCAGAAAGGTTGGACATTTTATCCTGGAAAATAACTTTTTTCTGCATGTTTTTTCTGGAAAATGTAATTCTTTCTCAGGTATCTCCACAGCTTGAAGGAAACAATAATTAATATCTTTAAAAGTTGACAGAGGGGCTGAACGCGATTAGCCTCCACCCCAAACTGTGACCCTTGCCTGTTCCTGTACCAGAAACCAAAAACACCGACTCCTGGGTGCTTTAGCAGAAATTATAGCACAAGAGTCAAAGAACAGGATATTTGTTGCTCTGACCTATTTCAAATCCATGCTCAAAATATATAAAACAAAAACAAAAACCTGGCAATTTACACAGCGTTCATGACTGTTACCAGTCACTTTAATGTCAGCCCAGCAAAAGCAAATCAATTATTCATCAAATATCTGAAACATATGAATGGGGATTTCAATAAATGAGTCAAGTTTATTTATGTAGCAAATTTCAACAAGGCAGTTCAAAGCGCTTTACATTATAAAACATGAAATTACAAAGTCATAAAACACAGTCAACAACTGAAGCATTACATTTTTTCTAGTGCCAATGTTACGCATCAGAGTTTTGATTAGTTGTAACAATAGACTTTACTTGAGAAATATTTATTTTAGATGTAAAAACAATGCAGTAATAATACTTTACACTGTTTAGTTTTTATACATTTTAATAAAATATTGTCACATGAACGAGCCATGTTGTTCATACTGCAAAACATTGTGGGCAAATGATGTCTATAGGTCCAACTGCTCTAGCTCTGACCAACCATAACAGGTCAGAATCTAAAGCTAACAACGGCGTTAGCTTTCTGCTCCGTGTTACACTAAACATCCGTCAGATCAGACTGATGCTGATCACTAACAGTCAACTGAACCTAGGCAGGATTTTGTTCACCAAAGACAACATAGTCACAACATGCTATCTATCTATCTATCTATCTATCTATCTATCTATCTATCTATCTATCTATCTATCTATCTATCTATCTATCTATCTATCTATCTATCTATCTATCTATCTATCTATCTATCTATCTATCTATCTATCTTGTGACTGTGGTGTCTTCTGTTGAGTGAACAAACTCCTGTCTAAGATCAGTAACTGTTAGTGATCAGTAGCACACTGCTTAGCACACTGCTGGCTGATGCTTAATGGAACAAAAAGCTAAAGCTGTTTTTACTCTCTACATCCAGTGAGTAGCAAAGGTTGTAACAATCGAGAGTAGCCACACAGTCACACCTTCTAGAAGGAAACAAATGCACCCAGTACAACGTTTTCATTCTATTGGCTGAGAGGTTGCTAGGCGACTGTGCCAATCACAAAAGGCAGTACCATGTTTAGTAAGAAAGCAGAATCCAAGCAGAAAAACTGAAAAACAGTGTGAGCCCCAGGAGACATTTTGAGTACAAGCATCACAAGTTTTGAGAAGAAAGATATGAAGTCCTGCTTTCAAAATGAAAATGTAAGCAAAAGTATTAAAGGTTTTGAGAACTAAAGACATGAAATCCTGTTTCAGACTGAAAACGTGTGCTCTTTGATTATGCCAGAAAAATTCCCCATACAGTCCTAATAATCCTGCTAGGACTCATGCTGCTGAGTACGATTGTTCAGTAATTGTCAGTTACAAAGATACTAAGATAAATGCTTAGCTTACAGTTAAAAGTAAAAAAAGAAACGTTTATCCCTACAGGGAAACATTTTTCTCCGTAGGGATAAATAGAGCACAGACTAAACTTTTGAGAAAAATGGAATGAAAGTCATCCAAATTAGAAATCTGAGTAAAATTAAAATTATGCATGAAAAGAGCAATAGATTCATTCTTAAGTGTATTGCTTAAAACTCATAATGGATGTTGGAAACCACAGAAACACCTCCCTTCATCTGGTCAGAGTCAAAGTGCTGTGAATGAACTGAAGAAGAAGTGTGACTGAATATTTCATCACCTCTGCCCACCAGTGTATTATTCCAGCTCCATGTTTTTGACTCTGCTGCTCCATGAGTCAGCTGACTGTTTAAGCAAGCCCCTCCCGTCCCGTCATCTTGACACTTTTGTTTACCTGTCACCAGAGTATTTGTGGGTCTCAGCAGGTGAGATGAACCAATTAAAGCAGCTGGGCATCCCTCTTAGCTGTTAAAGCAGAAATGTGCAGTGAAAGCAGCCGTAAATGGGAGCAAAACTCTTCTGAGGCAGTTTTTTTTCTTTTTGCTGATTGCAGCATATTTGCTGTAAGCACAACAAATTGTGTATTCCCTCTCCTCCAAGTGATTTCCCTGACACACACACTTTCTGAGGGCTTCACTGCTGAAAGTGTGTGTTTGTGAAGTAAAGCTGTGTATTAAGTGGGACTCTGTATTGTGGTTTGGACAAAAGAAGTAGAAAGTGCCAGTGAAATAACTCTCTCTTTCCACTTAAAGTCATAACTAATGTAGAGGAATTGAGCAACCAGCTGGTATCCTGGTATTCAATGTATGGAGCTGTAAAAATATAGAACTAATAAATGCTCAAAATTTCTACATAGCTATGAAATTAAACAGCATGTTATTGTTCGATGTGGGTCTTTACTGTAGGAAGAGAGGGTTGGGGATAGGGTCATTAGGGGTTAGAGTCAATAGGGGTTAGGGTCATTAGGGGTTAGGGTCATTAGGGGTTAGGGTTAGTATTCTGCCTTGTGGCCGCAGCAACCCTGCTTCCAATCCTGGGCACAGTACATTGGGTGAAAGCAGAGTGGCACAGCGGAAGCATGCTGGGCCCATAACCTAGAGGTCGATGGATCCAAACCATCCTCTGCTATGTCAACTTTTTCACAATACATTCAAAATGTCTGATTGACCTGCCCATCTCATTCCTCCTCCTTTTGTGTCTTTTATTAAGAAGCAAAAGAGTCTTTTCCAAAGTCTTTGTTCTGAGCTGCATCACAACATTGTTTACAAATGAACCCTCCTTACATCCTTGTGTTAGAAGGATGTAAGGAGGACTCCTTCTTCAGCCTGGTCAGGCTGAAGAAGGAGTCCTATCAGGCCTATTTGGCATCTGGGACTCCGGAAGCAGCTGATGGGTACAGGCGGGCGAAGCGCTGTGTGGCTCGGGTGGTTGCTGAGGCAAAAACTCGGGCATGGGAGGAGTTCAGAGAGGCCATGGAGAAAGACTTCCGTTTGGTTTCGAGGAGATTCTGGTCAGCCATCCGGCGTCTCAGGAGGGGGAAGCAGTGTAGCACCAACACTGTTTACACTGGGGAGGGTGTCCAGCTGATCTCAACTCGGGACATTGTAGATAGGGGAACTTTGAAGTCCTCCTCAATCCCACCAACATGCCTTCCATTGAGGAAGGTGAGCCGGGGGACTCTGGGTTGGTCTCTCTGATCTCTGGGGACGAGGTCACCGAGGTGGTTATAATGCTCCTCGGTGGCCGGGCCCCGGGGGTGGATGAGATTCAGCCGGAGTTCCTTAAGGCTCTGGATGTTGTAGGGTTGTGTTGGTTGGCACGACTCTGCAATATCGCATGGACATCGGGGGCAGTTCCCCTGGATTAACAGATTGTGGTGGTGGTTCCCCTGTTCAAACAGGGGGATCGGAGGGCATGCTCCATTTACAGAGGGGTCACACTCTTAAGCCTCCCTGGGAAGGTCAATTCGGGGGTCCTGGAGAGGAGGGTCTGTCGGATAGTCGAACCTCGGATTCAGGAAGAGCAGTGTGGTTTTCGTCCTGGTCGTGGAACACTGGACCAGCTCTACACCCTCAACAGGGTCCTGGAGGGTGCATGGGAGCTCGACCAACCGGTCCACATGTGTTTTGTGGACTTGGAGAAGGCGTTGGACCGTGGCCCTCAGGGAGCCCTGAGGGGGGTTCTCTGGGACTATGGGGAACTTTGGGTCATGACTGAAAGGACAAGATCTCGGATACAAGCGGCCGAAATGGGATTCCTCTGTAGGGTGTGTGGCCACCCTTAGAGATAGGGTGAGAAGCTCAGTCATCCGGGAGGGACTCAGAGTAGAGCCGCTGCTCCTCCACATCGAGAGGAGCCAGTTGAGGCTCGGGCATCTGGTCAGGATGCCTCCTGGACGCCTCCCTGGTGAGGTGTTTCGGGCACGACCCACTGAGAGGAGGCCCCAGGGAAGACCCAGGACACGCTGGAGGGACTATGTCTCCTGGCTGGCTTGGGAACGCCTCGGGATTCCCCCGGAGGAGCTTGAAGAAGTGGCTGGGGAGAGGGAAGTCTGGGCCTCCCTTCTTAAGCTGCTACCCCCGCGATCCAACCCCAGATAAGCAGCAGATGGGTGGATGGATGTTTTACATGAGGAAAGACCACAGGTCCAGGTTTGGAGACAGAATCCCAAAACCTGCCAGCAATCACCTTCATCCTGAGAACTTGGAGGCGGGGTTCACCCTGGACAGGTCTTCAGTCTGTTGCAGGGCAACAGAAACAAACAGGACAAACAACTATGCACAAACACTCACACCTAGGGAGAATTTAGAAAGATCAATTAACCTGACAGTCATGTTTTTGGACTATGGGAGGAAGCTGGAGAACCCAGAGAGAACCCACACACGCACGAACATCCAAACTCCGTGCAAAAAGATCCCGGGCCGGGAATCAAACCTTGGACCTTCTTGCAGCAAGGCAACAGCGCTACCCACTGCACCACTGTGCAACACCTTCTTTTATTTTATTTATTTAATTATGAAAATATATGGTTTTGATTAGACGGTGTATCAATTTCCTGTAGTTGTTGGCCGACAGTTTATGTCATTCTAATACATTTTTATGAAAAACATTTATCGATTTAAACAAGCAATTTGAACAAAGCAACAACTGAGGCCAGATTCAGGTTGTAAAAATTACACTTCGCTCTACCAACTGAGCTGTCGAAAGTCGCACAACAAAGTTGTAATCAGCAATCACAAGCTCTTACACAAGAAGAGGAGGAATGTGAGGCACAGCTAAACCCAACATATTGTCAAAAGGTCAGCATAGCAGAGGATGTTTTTAGTCCATCGACCTCAGAGCCCAGCATGCCTCTGCTGTGCCATTCTGTTTGCACCCCAGATGGGACTCAAACCCACAATCCCTGGCTTAGGAGGCCAGTGCCTTATCCATTAGGCCACTGGGGCTACTAGTTTCCCAGTGATAGTATTCACACACATGGCACGCAGTCCTCAAGAGTGCATTTGCCCACAGACGCTTTTAAAAAGAGGAGCCGGGTCAATGGTTGAAGACTTTGTTTGGAACTATGGACATTTCCAAACCAGCCAGGTGTACAAAGCGCTAACAAGAAACAGCATCTGTGCATATCCGAGTAAAAAACCAGTAGAAAACCAGCTGGGTTAGGGTTAGGGGCAGAGTCCTCGGCAGAGGCTGGAGTAATAGACATCATTTACATGACTCAGATCTTTGGAAGAATCCTTCTAATACAAGGAGTAAGAAACAGATGAGATTCTTTGTGAAGGTAAAAGGTCCAGAGAAGAGACAGGAGAATGGATTTATCCCGGTAGGTGATTCCCACAGTCCAAGCTGCTCTGCATGATGTGATGACCGGATGTTAATGAGGCAATGAAGCTTCAAACTGCCTCTCCTTGCAGAGACCAAGTAGGCTGTGCATTAGCAACACTTCGGGTGTCATTGTCTCTCATCACTCCCTGATGTGAGACATGAACTCAGGGCTCCCAATAGTCGTGTTTCTGAGTTAAAACTTTCACGAGAGTAAAATGTTTGTTTTCATTGTGCATCTGTATCTTATTTTGAAGGGATGTGTAAACGTTACCATAGCGACCAGAGTCAAAGGGCGTTAGGGCAGTGGTCGAGACAAGATGAGAGGAGTAGAGCTTGTGAGTCTGGTTCACACGGCACGATTTAAGGATGGTCGGCCGATTTTCCAAACCTCTGTGACCACAGAGCCGATAAAGACAAACAGGTTCGATCGGTCAGTGTGTCCAACCACACGGCAGGAGCAACACACCACAACAACCCATTCCAGACACAAACATCCCCATTCCAGAAGAAAATCCAGTAAAACCCCCAACATACCAAGTATGTTTGATTTAGAATAATCAAACACGGATGATGATGTAGAAGCAGTAGTGATAGTTTGTGGATCATTTTAAGCCATTCCTACGTCAGCGCGCTTTCTGATTGGCTACCTGTCACCCTCACCGAAGGTGTCCACCAACGGGTTTGAGGGTTGCCGCCATGACAGGCACTGACAACCTTGCAGCCACAGCTCCGATAAGCCGCCTCGACAATGGAGGCACAGAACATGGTCCACTCAGACTCAATGTCCCCCACCTCCCCCAGAATGTGTCTCACAGAGGATTCTGCCATACGTTCCCAGCAGACCCTCACAACACGTTTGGGCCTGCCAGGTCTGACCGGCATCCTTTCATGTAAAACAGTGCAAATTAATAAATGCTTACATGCTAACCCTAACCCTGCAAATATGTATTTTCTGTGTAAAAGTAAAGCACTTTTACTTTTTCTTGTGTAGGTAAAGGATACTGCATGAATTTTTTTCTACAATGGATTTACATGTTCAAAAATTGCTAGGAAGTGAATAGTTATAGATTATTAAAAAGAATACCTATGGCAATAATACCCCTGAAACAGTATCAATAACTAAAATATCAAAATTTAAAAAATAATATATAAGGAGCAGTTTGTAATCTGCTACTTTGTAGTCATCTACCATATAAACTTAAACAGTCTATACATCACTTTGAGCCACTACAAACAGATAACAGAGAGCAGAACATGACAAGAGTGATTTCCAAGATCAGGCTGCAGTTAACCTGGAAAAACAGACTCCAGATGCTTTCTGATGTTCTGATGTTTGCATTTTTTCTGCAGCAGCCTGCGAAAACTCCGGAGCTCATTTTAGAATATGAACATTCTAAATGAACTGACTACTAGATCAAGTTTAAGATATACTTTCTCGCATCCAAACAGCTTAAAACTACTTTTTGTGACAAATTAATCTTCATGTAAGACCAATACATTTCTTTTCTACTTACCTTTTCTATTTACGGATATGGTGGGGCAATGCATTGTGGGATATGTTGCTGTCTCAAGTCTGCAGAAGGATGCAATGGTGCATCTTCGAGAAAACTGACAGAGCAAGAATACATCTGAATACTTTGTACTTGCCTTGAATTGGAACAGTCTTGAGAATCAATGGCGTTTGCATAAATACGAGGTCTAGTACAATTAGCACAACTTTTAGATTTGTCAATCCTTTGCTCTGCAAAAACCTTTCAATCAACTAAACAGACAAAAACATGAAAGATGAGGAACTAAGTCCATTTGTCAGATAATAAGCAATTTACCAAATGTGTACAAACTCTGGCAAAAGCTACTGGAATAATGTGTGGCAGACTCTTTTTTTCACTGATCAGTGTCACTCTATATGTTGTATCTTATGAACTGGCAGCTTTATGCTTTTATTGAATGTTTTCTGACATCAGTTTTTTGTGCTAAAAAAAGCAGGCGTATAAAATTAAATTATTCAAAAAATATTTAATTTATGGTTTCAAATGTGAAACAAATTCAATTCAATTGAAAAATACATTAGTCATTATGTTTAATTTTGAAAAGATGATAGATATAATTTCACAGAATGCCATATTCAACAAATCAGTCAGACCCACTTTGCATCCCTCCACCCACTCAGCCAGACAAACAGTCAGCCGGCAGTCAGCTTGGATTTACTGATTAGCCTTCAGCTAACCTCTGGAAGACAAGATGCACCGGCTCATGTCTGTGTGGATTAAAGTTGCCTTTTAATTCAGCCTGTTGCTCCTGGCGAAATACCAACTGTAGAAGGCCGTCAGAAAAAATGAAACAGCAAATGGTGCATCTGTATGTAGAATGAGTTCCAGTAATGCTCATATCTATTTATAGAAAAGTGTTATTTTCGTGTCTCTTTTATTCAACATCATCTTCTTTTTAGGTGTGTTTCAGGGAGGTTAACTCACATGCATACTCAGTCTGTCACAGAGCATTCTCATAAAAATTAGTTATTGGTAGGATATTTCAGTAAAACTTCCACTGCAGCATGAGGCCTAGATAGGGGAAGTCTTTTTCAAACAACACATAGCTACATATATCACAATGCTATATGTGCCCCTTTTCGGCAGTGTAGCACTCATCATTATCATCGTCAGAATGCCAAGGAGAAGCCCAACAGATTGACTTCCACATGTACAGCATTATGGCTTTCGCCATAACGTGTTACTTGATACAAAGATAAAATGAAATCTTTGTTAGAAATTGCTTTAAACCTAATTTGAGCTTTAACACTGTGAAAGATGTAACAAGTAAAAGCTGAAAGTTTGATGTCAAACATGAAACTAAGTTCTCTGTATTTAAATGGGGGTAAGAATTTCTAGTACGTATAACTAAATGGGACCATGTCATAACACAATCAAGTAACGATATTACCTTCAGTTGTCATGAAAATGCTGTTTATATAAAAAATAACTTGAAAGACATCTGACTTAGCATCATAACTGTATCTGACCCCAACAAATTGGCTTCTGTCTTCTTAAGAAGCTGCTACCCTTTCTGACACTTTGTCTTCAGCACCTCATCACAACTATGCCGCTTACAGCCATTCAAGCATCAGTCTGAGAAGCCAGAGAGCAGAGTCTGCTGATAGGCTCAGCAGAGTTGCAGTTCCACCAGATGTTTGTTATTGCTGCTGCTGCAAGTCCAAAGAAGCCGTACAGGAGAGACTGGGGAAGGGAAGCTCAGCTGGGCTGAAGATCCAAGGTGGGACTTTGGCTTCCCCAAATAGCTGCCATGGATTCATTCAAAGATGCATGAATGAGTCAAACAACACTCTGGGTTTGCTTTGGATGAGGGAATAACACTATAGCATAATATAAAACTAAAAAAAATGTTTTGACATATTCCTCCTTTATTCATGGTCCTTATGAAACAGTCAAGATCTAAGAAAATGGCTATATTTGAAACCATTTTTCCACTACTTTCTATCTATTTACAAGGAAAGTTTTAATATCTTATGACTATTTTTTAATCATTAATATCTGCACAGCAGGCAGCTCCATTTAACCCTTAGAAACACAAGTAGGTCTGTTCAAAGTGCATTCATAATGCAAGAAGAACATGTAGGCATGGAAGAGTTGAGACACAAAGTACAGTTAAAATTGTGATTACTAAAAATAATTGAGTTTTCTATTCCAGCTGGATATGAATGATAAACAACAAAGATATAACTATTTCAAAAATCAGGTAAAAATAGTTAGATTAAGTGCTATTTTTCACCAAATTCTAATCTATACAAATTTTATTTGCTTTTAGTTAAATTGCAGAAAATAAGTGAAAGTTGACCAGTAAAATAACTTGTAACAAGAGGATTGGTTTTTCCTTTATATTTATAACATCTAAGCTCTTCTGCTCTGTCACTATGACGCACAACTGTAGTTTAAAACAATAGGAGAAGTTTTTAAACTCCAATTATTCCTGTGTAAAATCTGTGTACTTGCCAAACATTTTTTCTATGCTCAGAGAATTGCATCATTCAGGTCCAGATCTTCGCTTTACAGTACAGTCTCTAGTCTCAGTGTAGCTTTGAAAAGGATGAAAAACCCTTTAACAATTTACCTGTCGGTCTGTAAACTACAACTCATGAAATTCAGGTAATTGTCCATCCATCCATCCATCCATCCATCCATCCATCCATCCATCCATCCATCCATCCATCCATCCATCCATCCATCCATCCATCCATCCATCCATCCATCCATCCATCCATCCATCCATCCATCCATTTTCTTCTGCTTATCCAGGTCAGGTCGTGGGGGTAGCAGGTTAAGAAGAGAGGCCCAGACTGTCCTCTTCCCAGCCACTTGTTCCAGCTCCTCTGGGAGAATCCCAAAGTGTTCCCAGACCAGCCAGGAGACATAGTCCCTCCAGCGCGTCCTGGGTCTTCCCTGGGGTCTCCTCCCCGTGAGACATGCCCGAAACATCAGCAGGAGGCATCCAGGAGGCATCCTGACCAGATGCCTGAGCCTCAACTGGCTCCTCTCCATGTGGAGGAGCAGTGGCTCTACTCTGAGTCCCTCCCGGGTAATTGTCATGACTTTATATTAAGCTTGTCACCTTTAACAATGTGGTGGTAGCACACCAGAAGTGCAGCAATTTCAGCAGATGTTCACACTTTAATGATTTTTTTCTCTGCAACATAAAAGAAGCATTAACAGGAAAACCCCGACTGAATGTAAGATCACCTTACAATATAACTACACTAAGGCCTTTCTTTCTGTGCATGTTTATGCGTGTGTATTGGCATCAGGGCTGTCCAGCTGTTTCATGCACACTAAGCTCTTTACCACCCAACACAACAGACTTGGAATCTATTGTAAACACACACATCTGTCAGCCTTAAATCCATATTTTAGCAATTTCCTGCTTCAGCTTTTGTCCTCAGTTTAACAGTTGTTGTTTATTTAATAACCAAGAGTTCAATGTGTTGATAACAAGCACAATCTTATGCTTTAAAAAACTAAAGTCATGAAAGTTGTATTTTATTAAGAGTTTGAATTAAAAAAACAAGTTTAAAAAATAACCAGCTGGATTTTGATCTTAGACTCAAGGAAAACACGTCTTGTTTTTCTGTTTGAATTAGGAAGCAGTCAGTAAAACCAGAGGTTAGGAGAAGACCTAACATCTGGAAATGTTCCAGTCATGTGGTTGTACTCCAGGAGGAAACCAGAGGATGTACATTTACGCTTACATCCTTGACTGACCTTGGTTGTGAACTAATATCTGTTGTCTGTATTCACTTATATTTGCAGGGTTCCAATTTAAAGAAACCAGTTAACCCAGTGGTCATGATTTTGGACTGTGGGAAGAACCCTAAAGAACCCAAGCATGCACAGGCAGAAGAAACACTGTTGGTTCTGGGATTTGAACCCAGTGAATGTTGAAGAAAACATTTAAAACATATTTTCTTAAATGTTGAAAATATTTAAGGCACCAGAGCGGGCACTGCTAGCGGATCTTTTAAAATGAGGGGAAATCGAATGAATAGAAACCTAAAGAGGATTAATGCAAAGCATTGTGGGATTAACAGTTTTTATATCAGCCTTCTGTAGTTCAGTCCCTCATGGCAGGGGGCCAAACATGTTTTATTTGATCATATTTAAATGAAAAAATGACACTTTTGGCCACTTTCTCTTTGGTTTTTGTAGTTTATCCTACCTCATTCCAAGCAGTAATGAAGCTGCTGGGCAGCTGAAGCAGCCATTGAAAAGGCAACATTATAATTGAATTTTGATACTTTCCATATGAATCTGATATGGACAATATAAACTCTATTATATGGCTATAAAACATCATCAATATTATTGATCTTTTTTTCTTTACAAACATGTTTCTACTATTTGCATTGTGTTTGATAAAAACAACTTCAGTAGGATCTGGCACAAGGTGATTCTGCGATCAAAATCCAAAATATATCAAGAAAGGTTTTAAAAATAAAGACGCAAAACTTTTCTGAAGTGTTAGAAAAGTTTCTTCAGCTTCCATTTTGAAACACATCTCATCATTTCACAACTGTTTTATCCATCCATCCATTTTCCGTCACACTTCTCCCTAACGGGGTCGGGAGGTGCTGCTGCCTCTCCAGCTGCGTTCCGGGCGAGAGGCGGGGTCACCTGGACAGGTCGCCCTGGACAGGTCGCCCTGGACAGGTCCCCCTGGACAGGTCGCCCTGGACAGGTCCCCCTGGACAGGTCGCCCTGGACAGGTCATCAGTCTGTCACAGACAACTGTTTTATGTAAACACTTTTTCCTCAGGGAAAAAAAAACTACCTAAAAAGGTACGTTGAGAAAATTCAATTAAGAAAATTTATAATAAAATATTTTAATTGATTTTATATTTGAATCAACAGTTATATGTGTATGTAAGAGGGTTTGATTGTGTTTTTGTGAGAGTAAAAGGAAACTCAATTATAAATTTTGGTCTAGGTTGCCTCTCATCGTAAACTGTAGACAAGACATGAATGAGAACATTAGAAGAAAGAAATTATGAAAAAGGCAAAATTGTGAAAATTCAGAAATAAAAAAGCAAGTTGCCACCTATCTATAACTTGTTTTATGTTATTCATCTTCAGTCCAAAAAAAGATGTTTGACAAAAACAATGACTTTTGGGTTCCAATGTTGATGGGTGAGGGATCTAAAGTTGAAGCTGTGGTGGAAGGAAAATAAAGAGACAAGGGACAGAAAAAGTCTAAGCAACGTGATAAATCCTCCTCAATTTGAGTTGAGAGACTATGAGGTGTGACATAATCCCAGGGGCTAATGGCTGAAATATTTCCATATGAAAAAGGACTCTTTCCCATAAAGTTGATACTTTATTAGTCGTTCTTAACTCCTTATATTAAATTTTTTCGTTTTTGTTTGAGAGAAAAGGAGTAAATTACAGTTACTGTTATATATATGACATCTTTTTCAGTGTTCAATCCAAACTTTTAAACCAAATGTTTCATTGGAGTTTAATGCTATAGAGTCAAAACAAACAGCTGATATGATGAGGAGAAAATGAGCTCTTTCCCTTTTTTTTTTTAACTCAGGGTCTTCTTCTGAACTCAAAGTTTGTCTCATCTGGGTGTAAGACACAGAATCTTGTTGGCTTGAGCATCCCAGATGAAAGATCTTGTTTCTTTAGTTTTGTTTCGCCTGCAGCTCAGTGCTCAGTGATGGCAAAAAGGCCAATGAGCTAAGATCACAGCATGAAAAACATCATCCATCGACCCATAACCACAGTAACTAGTAGCCCAGGGACAGAGAAGAACATTTAATGAGCTGTACCTTCAGATGGAGAACATGTTATTTTTGCATGTATTTTTTCCTCTGTGAAATCTTCTGATTGTCTGCTGATACTGACCTCCTGACAAGCGACTGCTTGACACACACTGCTGATCAACAAATTCCTGCCATATTATTGTCGATATCAGAGCTGCAGCCTGTGAAGGTTTGTCTGACGCAATCTCTGATGGTCTAGCTGCAAAAACTCGTCTGCTGTGTCTGAATTCTGCATTGCTGGACTTTGTCAAAAAAAGAAAAATGAAATAAAATATTTGAAATGACACATCAGTTCAGGTTGGCAAAAGACTTTCACAGTGTGATATAGATTTATTTTGTATACCAGTTACCTTACGTCAAATCAAATCAAATCGAATATTATTTGATTAGCACATTTCAGCAGCAAGGCATTTCAAAGTGCTTTACATCATAAAAACACAAAAATACAAAGCTACACAGCACATAGTCAACAACATTAAATTTTGAAATCATTACATATCAAATTATTAATTAATGTTTCATTAATTAAGTTCCAAAAGCAACTCTAAACAGCTGGGTGTTTAGTATAGATTTAAAGAAACTCAGTGTTTCGGCTGTTTTGCAATTTTCTTGAAGTTTATGCAGAAACATCTTACTAAACATTTTGTCTACATCCATTCATCCATTTTCTGACACCCTTGTCCCCAGTGGGTTCAGGAGGGGAGCTGCAGTGCATCTCCAGCTACGTTCCGGGCGAGAGGTGGGGTCACCTTGGACAGGTCGCCAGTCTGTTGCACATTTTGTCTAGTTTCTTGTGCAAATACCTTAGTACTCTTCAAATAAGACAAAAATAACTTACAAGTAACTTTTAAATGAGATATATTGTGAGAAATACCAAATTTATTAGTTTATTTATTTATTTTACTTTTCACATGTATTATAGTTCACAGGCTCCCACCCAATTTGTTTTGTTTATTCTAATAAGTTCATTCATTCTTCATTGGAGTTTGTTCATTCCTTCAGAACCTGATTTGTGTACCTCTGTCTTGTGCCCTTGATCCTTAGTACTGATATTTCCTATATGTCATTGAATGCAGCTGTTTTGCGGCGTTCCTGGAATGTGCCATTTACGGCGCATTGCTCTGTTTTTGTTCTGCTGAGGAGCGTTATGGAGTGACAAGCTGAGTTTTTGTATTAAGGTAATAAAACCTTTTTTTATTGGCAAAGATAACTCCAGATGCCATCTGTGCCTGAACCCCGCAACATACCAGCTCGTTTTAAGTACATAATTCTTTAATATTGATGGAAAAGTTCCACAATTTAAATTACAACATGGAAAAATGTCTTGCTATAAGTGATATTATCTGCTAGTGGAACTGTTACTTTATTCATTTCAAGAAATGACTTATTTAACTCTGGCTTCTAGGAGATTTGTGAAAAAGGTTTTAAGATCACCCACAGTCCAGGTTGGAAGGAATTTCACTGGAAATTAAGAATAAGATTCTTCAGTATTTCAAAATATGACAGAAATGCTACAAATTAGTGCAGGAGGAATTGTAGTCAGATTGGGGATCACACTCACAGTTTTTGGGACTTCCCAGTGCTGATTTCATTCTGGCAGGGGGTTCAGGCAGAAATGTAAAAAATATTTAAGTTCACATTACCACTGAATCCACTGCATTATATATTGGCTTTGACCCCAGGAGAAAATATGAGGAAAAGGGAAGTGCAGTTACTACAGATTCTGCTACTGGTTGCAAGAAAAATAATAACTCTGTCCTGTCTCAACATTTTGCCTCCCGCTCCTCAATAATGCCAAGAAAGATTGAAGAATGTGTATAAAATGCAAAAGATAACAGCAAAACTCCATGTAAAAATGGATATTTTGCGAGCGTGTGGAGCCCAGCTATTTCCCACTTTGGATGGCCACACAGATGAAGATGCTATGGGTTTTAAGAAGCTGTTCATCCCTTTGTATGTCTCTCTCTGGATATGTGCAACACTCTTTCATGTGAGCGCATGAGGACCTTTCTAAGAAATGTCAATTGGTGAAATGGATTTAAATGTTTGCTATGTCATGTTTCGTGTTTTTCTGTGTTTGATTTTGAGTTTTCTGTGTCCTAAGTGGGGCTGCACAGTGGCGCAGTGGGTAGCGCTGTTGCCTTGCAGCAAGAAGGTCCTGGGTTCGATTCCCGGCCCGGGGTCTTTCTGCACGGAGTTTGCATGTTCTCCCTGTGCATGCGTGGGTTCTCTCCGGGTTCTCCGGCTTCCTCCCACAGTCCAAAAACATGACTGTCAGGTTGATTGG
Source organism: Poeciliopsis gracilis (assembly GCA_911649635.1). Taxonomy (NCBI): domain Eukaryota; kingdom Metazoa; phylum Chordata; class Actinopteri; order Cyprinodontiformes; family Poeciliidae; genus Poeciliopsis; species Poeciliopsis gracilis. Next base: position 737,276 of record CAJVRI010000585.1, read on the forward strand.
ACTTTCCAGATTCTCCTTAGGTGTGTGTGTGTATGGTTGTGTGTCCTGTTTGTCTTTGTGTTGCCCTGCGACAGACTGGCGACCTGTCCAGGGTGACCCCGCCTCTCGCCCGGAACGCAGCTGGAGAGGCGCCAGCACCTCCCGACCCCGTTAGGGAGAAGAGTGACGGAAAATGGCTGGATGTGTCCTGAGTTCTCCTCGTTGTCCTGTCTTCCTCTTGATTGTTCCCAGGTGTGTCTTGTTCCCTTGATCACCCTCAGTGTATTTAATCCCTCCTGTGTCCTTGCTCCTCGTCGGGTCCTTGTTGTTGACGTCGTTTGTTTTGCTCTTTGACCTGTTGCTACCGGTGTGAGCCCTGGCTTCCGCTCAGCCGTGCTGCCTGGCCGCGGACTTGTTTGTTGACTGTGTTTGCTGGACATATTAAATCTCCTCTTCACCTCATCTTGGGCCTCCAAGCGTCTGCCTCACCACCACCACCACACCACTTTATGACATGCTAAGCCTTTTTTTCCACCTCTCTTTTCTAAGGGCATGTTAGAATGCATATATGTTGGATTCATAATATTCTTAAATAAAGAATGTCAAAAAAAAAAACAAGGTTCTACATCTTGCTGAGATGTTAGTTTTGTCTTATTTCAAGTGTACTAAGATATTTGACCTAGAAACTACATTTTTTTTTTTGCAGTGTAGCAGGTGTTGATGCTGACATGACATAAAAAAAATAGTACAAGTAATAATCCCCATCAAGCACTTAATTTTTGCAGCTTGCATCAGAGTTTGTAATTGATATGATAAACAAATTTTATTAAGGTTTACCAAATAATGATTAATAGTATGATAACTGACAAAATATCATGTGCCACAATGTACTTATAGTACAAATTGGAAAACCGTGCAGTGAGGTTATCCAGAGGTAACAATGGGAGATTCTATTCATGTCAGAAGAGAGAATCTGTTGTTAAAACATCTAATGCTGGCCAGAATAGCATTTCTTCTTTTTTCTCTACAGAAGTGACCAGGTCATTAGTAACACAGAGAAACAGGACAAAACCACTATGCATATCCTTAAATTAACACAGAAAAACAATTGAGAAAGACCAGTTAAAGTGACAGGAATGTTTTTGGACTGTGAGAGGAAGCTGGAGTATTCATGTCATAACCATGGAATCAGGATTTCAATCTCATGATGGCAGCTCAAGGAACTACAAAATAAAAATAGGCTGAAATCCTTCTAGTTCAAGCATCTGAAACTGAAGTCGCCCTTTAATTCACTAAGTTGAGAATTTCATTGAATACTTTCTATTTCTCAAACATATTTTTTTTTGTTTTTATCTTTCTAAATGCAGTATTTTCTCATTTTTCCACCTAAACAGTTTTTTCATTGAGTTGATCTACATAATTTGAGAATTGAACACCAAAACATCCAAATAATTTTCAATGAAAACACAAAAAAATCCTTAGAAAAATCAACAGATCATTCAGTATTTATGTAAAATCTAGAGCATATGTATCTAATTCTGTATTGCCTAAAATACTTTTGTTTTGTTTTGAAAAATTGTTCAAATATATTTCATATGAGAGAAAAAATATTGATTAAAACTTAGGTAATTAATAATTAAATCAGACATTAGTTATTCAAATATACTGAAATCACATGATGTACTCTGAAAATACAATCTGATGTGAGCAGATTGTATTTTGCCACAATGAGAGTTTCTACCAGAAAAACTTAACTGGATTTCAAAAAGCAGACATGAATCATTTATGACTAAAACAAACAACTTTATCGTAGAGATGCATTTCATCTACATCCAATACGAAGAAAAAAACATTTAATTGCCAAAGTAATACTGAATAACCCTATATTGATCATCTTTAACTTCACAGAGGTAGAAAGCTTTTTTGTTCTTATGCAAACAGATTTACTGGATTTACTTCTATCTGAAGTAAGTATTTGGATTAGTTACTTCTTCTATTAACAGAACATTTTCATAGAAATTGCAGGTATTGTTTGGCTTTATTGTTATGTGATGCCAACATAACAATACGTTATTGTTATGTTAACAATATGTTATTGTAACTGCTTAGTAAATGCAGTTACTAAGCAGAACATAACTGCATTTTACTCCACATAAAGTAGTCAAATAAAAAGCTACTGTTGTGTTGTACCATCTAACTCACATGTATTTTTTTCCCAAAGGGACAAACAGGATTCAATGCCACACTGCTGCAACATGATTGTTTGTCATTGCAGTGATAAGCAGGTGAGTTTGTGCTCTAGTAGAAAAAAACAGAGGTGTGATTGACCCAGATTTAACCTGACATGACATGGCTCACCTTTGTGACAACACACTGCTGCATGTGTGTAAGTTACAGCACAAACTGCCAGAGCCAAGAATCAGCTCCCCCGGCAGAGGCACACTTCAACCCCTTGGCCCCCTCCAACTGTCTCATCTGCATTGACATATGGACACACACACTCATCACCTCTCCAGCTGCTCTCCTACATGCACAAGCACACTGATATATATACATAATTCCCACTGATTTTACCCCTGAGTCATAAACTGTTCAGACTCACAGCAGTGCTGGGACATAGTGATGGGTAAATGAGGCATCATGAAGCATTTTGACCCATAGCAAAACGCTATTGATACTGTGTCAATACTGTGTCACCGAATACTGACACCTGCTGGACATTAGAAATCCCTACAGGCAACGTAGTTGACAGACTGATTTGATGGTAGTCTATACAATCAGATTTAAGTTATTGTATTTTATTGTACATTATATATTGTATTATGTCATATCTTTGGTTAAATTCAAAATATATTTGATGTTATTAGATACAGTCAATAAATAATGTGAACATGTACCAAGTGATGAAAATTTAAGTGAACGTGTTTGAAATTAGGACGCTTGTGGACAGTTTTTTTTTTTTTCACAAATTTTCATTAAAAAATATATATATTTTTCCAACATTTTGAAATTTAGTCTGTTATGCTTTTTTGACACAACTTCTGCTGTAGAAAAAAATAAAGAAAACAATACATTTATATGAAATTATTTATAAAAATTTAAATTTAAAAATTTGTAGAATGGCTGAGTTTATCCAGGTGTATCTGGGATTCATTCTGATGCCTATGATGCCTCAGCATTGAGGAGCTGGATTTATTTAAATAAGACGCTTCTGTCAACACTTAACATGCAGAACATAATATGAATATAAACTAAGAGTGAATTTCAGCTGAATTTGGATTCAGATAGATCAAGTAGAAATTGAAAAGAACCAGATGAAACAACAATGAAGTGATAACCAACACCTTATTTTCCCATGTAATTCTTTTGGGAAATGCATTACGTTGACACACTTATAGACACAGTTTGGGGCGCCAGTGTTATTTCCAAACAGCTCTTGCATCGGTCACGAGGCTTGCTGAAAGCAATACGAGCATCGACACGGGGTTTCGCCTATGGCAGGGGTCGGGAACGTGTGGCTCGCGAGCCAGGTGTGCCTCTTTTGATGACTGCATCTGGCTCGCAGATAAAACATAAAATATTACATTTGGATGGATTAACAATTCTTTTACTTGTACTAGTACTAGTACTAGCTGCTTTGGATTCTCGAATCTCGAGAGCACACTCATCTTTTCAAGTTCATCACCCATCCAAACGAGTGTTCACTGAACACAGCCGACCTGAGTCACATTCCTGGTGTCTCCATCAGAGATTTTTTAAATCAAGATTTAAGTAAAGCACCTGATATTCTTAACTAAATGATGCTGCAGGTTTATCTATTAGCGGGTTTCATTTTGCCTGCACTTGGTTGTGTACATTATTTTAAGTGTATTTAACAAATTTACCAAAATATAAAAAATGTCATTGAAACTGCATTTGCATTGTTTTACTTTTTACTTATACTTTTTATTACATTACTTGAGTTCATCCATTTTTACAGTAATTTCCATACTTAAGTACAAGACGATTCAGATACTTTAAGACTTTAACTCAAGTAACATTTCGGTCAGTGACTTTTACTTTTACTAAAGTCATATTTTCTATACTTTTACTTGACTCTGAGATTTCACTACTTTATACAACACTGCCTCTCAGGTTCTGGTTCTGGTTCTGCTCTGCATCCAGAACCAAAAGAGGAGAAGCAGCTTTCAGCATCTATGCACCAAAAATCTGGAACAAACTTCCAGAAAACTGTAAAACAACAGAAACCCTGACTTCCTTTAAATCTCAACTAAAAACACACCTGTTTGGAGTTTTATTTGAAATGTAATATAGAACAATGTATTGTTTATTCTATGTTGCATGACTTTGTGTTTTGTGTTCATAATGAAAAGCACTTTGAAATGCCTTGCTGCTGAAATGTGCTTTACAAATAAAATTTGATTGATACAGTAATGTTGAAAAGGAGTCATTTTGTCTTAGATTTAATGTAGAAATGTTAACTATAAACTGAGTCTGCTTTGATGGATTTGGAATTAGTCTAGCTTGGTTTTTATCCAAATGCAATGGAACCAAGGTTTGCAACAATAGTTGCACGTTATTTAGATGAAGTTGCATTCAAAATCATCCAATCAATATCAAGTTACTGACATGACTTACAATATCAACAAGTTTTTGTCTTTCCTTTGGGGAATATCCCAGATAAAAATGGAAAAAACAGATTTTCCTGCCTCCAAAGAAGAGGGATTTTGTTGTTCTTTTGGGGAATAAATAGATAGACTTAGGCAACTGCTAAATGATAGAGAGAAAAACTAGAACAATGCTGTAATATCTTACTGTGAGGAAATGCTGGTGCAACTACAACAAAGTGACAGGCAAACAAGCATGTAGATTAACGTAACAATAAGAGGATGGAAATATGCAAATCAATCAATCAATCAATCAAGCAAGCATAAACATACTGAAGAGCAAGGAAAAAAATACAACTTGTGCAGGTATCATAAGTAGTATACAGCACTCCAAAGGAATGTGTAACTAAATGGCATCATTTTAAAAAATAGAAAATTTTCTTTTTTACTGACTTGTGCAGCTGAAAACGTTTTGTTATCACAAAAGTTTCACAAGTTCTAGTTTTACCAACTGTCTCTGCAAATAAAAATAGTTTTTTAGGATGACTCTTACAAAGAGAACACAAGATTAACCATAGAAAATCTTGCCATATCTGACTAAATTTGAAGTCATTTGGATCTTTGCTGTCTTGTCAATGGTGTAAAAGATGGGAATTTGGCCCCATCTAGAGGACACTCCGCATCTATAGCTATCCACTAGAACAGGGGTGGGCAACTCCAGGCCTTGAGGGCCTGTCTCCTGCAACTTTTAGATGTGTTTCTACTTCAACACACCTGAGTCAAATAATGAGGTCATTAGCAGAACTCTGGAGAACTTGACTGCATTTAGGAGGTGATTGAGCAATTTGAATCAGCTGTGTTGGACCAGGGAGACGTCTAAAAGTTGCAGGAGACTGGCTCTCGAGGCCTGGAGTTGCCTACCCGTGCACTAGAACAAATGTAATGAGGCTGCAACACTTAAACTTCAACCTGGATCATACAGGCTAATTTTGGTATATAAAAATCTTAAATTTTGCCACAAATATCACAATGACAAGTGTAAATATGACAGTTAAACCTACGACAACTGTCCCTATAACATAAAGAGTTGCCACGAGAAAAGAAATAGATTTGGTTGTATTTTCTGAAGGAAAAAGAGTATATATAAAATATGAAGAAAGAAAATTAACATCTGTTTGCCCGTTTCGAACCGGGGACGTCGCGCCCTTGCATGCGGCGAAAAATATTTAAGCTTAACTCTGAACTTTTCCTATTCGTTCTCTGGTAGTTCTTAACACTCCGGATGTAATGCACTGTTTGACCACCAGCGGGATTTTGGGGGCGCTGTTTCCATGTTTTCTCTGTGATTACAATAGGGAAGAACTTTTAGGAGGAGATTGTACAGCAGCAGGAGCTGCAGAAAGATAAGCAGAAGAAAAGGAAAGTGTCTAGCATGTGGCTAGAGTGATGGCTCCTCTAGGTAAAGAATTTTTACTGCTCATAAAAGGTTTACGAGACCTACAGTACATGGCAGAGGGCCCGTCTGACCCTAGAGTGTCATTTTCTGACTTTGCGGACACCATTTTTCACCCGGGAGCTGGGGTTAGGAGAGGTGGGCTTCTGAAAAGGGCAAATAATTGCAGATAATTTTGCAAGTCCTAGAGTTCTGTGTAAATATTGTAAATGTTAATTTAAATCAACAATGTACAGTTTGGTATAGGGATTTGTCACTATATGAATGGTGTAATTATTTACAGAATGACATTTAATAATAACAGTCCTCTTCATGTTCATGACAGGTGCTATGCAAAATGTGTGGCTATAACAAGAAAAATTAAAATACTAATGGGTCTGCATAAATTTCAGGAAATCCAGTCCAAATTTTAATGTTTCCAGTCTACTGCATACCAGTAGACTGGAAACATAGTAGTAGTGAAATCTCAGAGTCAAGTAAAAGTATAGAAAATATGACTTTAGTAAAAGTAAAAGTCACTGACTGAAATGTTACTTGAGTTAAAGTATTAAAGTATCTGAAACATCTTGTACTTAAGTATGAAAATTACTGTAAAAATGGATTAACTCAAGTAATGTAATAAAAAGTACAAGTAAAAAGTAAAACAAGGCAAATGCAGTTTGAATGACATTTTTTATATTTTGGTAAATTTGTTAAATACACTTAAAATAATGTACACAACCAAGTGCAGGCAAAATGAAACCTACTAATAGATAAACCTGCAGGCATCATTTAGTTAAGAAAATTAGGTGCTTTACCTAAACCACAAGGTTAAATACAAAGTTTCTATAAGCCTTAAGTTTTCCCTTTCAGTAAGGGTCAGTGCTGAAAATGAGAAAAATAAATAGTCAGTACAGAAAATGCACCAACATGAAGGAAAAAGCTGTTACGATTACTTTACTTCACAAACTATAGGTGCCACAACTGGTCATTATGCAAAAGAAAAAAAGAATTGGGAGGAAAATGCAGCTTATTTGGCATCTGAAGAGGAGAGCTTTTTGTTAACTTGGTGTTTAATGGGAAAAAGGTAACAGAGCTCTGTGATGCTGACACCTCACCTATGTCAAAAAATCCAGCAAATAATCTGATTGGTTAGTGCTCCGTTTGTGCAGCTTTGATTTCCCAGATATTCAAAATAATTTTTTAGGCCATCCGAAATATATACTTTTTAAGATTACAATTACTGAAAATATTGAGTGTGACTACTTCATACTCAATATTTTGTGTCAGTTGGTCACAAGGTAAGAAATCTATTTCCATTAGTTTCTCAGAATTTGGATGTAAAATTTGTTGACTCTCCCTGAGTGAACCTCCGACACCTTGAGGAAGGAGAGACCTGAGAACGGCTGGCCGAGATTAGCGTTCATGAATCGGATCAACCTCGAGTTAGACGCCGCTCAGACCGGATATTGGAATAGCCAAAATCCAAATTGAAAACAACTTTGCTGCGTTTGTTTTAACGGCACAAACCTGCACTAACGAACCAGCCCACTTTGGTTTGTTTTGGAGCAAAATGGGAGGATGATGAACTCTGGATGGCCTAAAAAAATTATTTTAATATCTGGGAAACCAAAGCTGCACAAACCTACACAACTGGAGCACTAACCAATCAGACTATTTGCTGGACTTTTTTTTTTTTTCCTTTTTTCAATGTTTATTGAGTCCTTCAACAGTGAAATTTACAATAAAGACAACATTAACAATATCAGTACTTTAAAGTATATAGCATTGGTTATTTATACATAATAGGACTTGGTTTTAACATTTTTCTCCCCTGAACCCCTACCAATCTTCCCCCTGTTCCCCCCCCCCTCTCAGCCAACAGAAGGAAAAAAAAAAAACACACAAGACATTAAATAAATAAAAATAAACTTAAATATAAATAAAGGGTTCACACACACAGTGTCTTTATTTTGAACCAATACTATTTGGGCCTTTCCTCTCTGGTTTTAAGAACGGTTCCCACATATTCTGATATACCTCAAATTGGTCATTTATTTTGTGGATGAGTCTTTCGTAAGAGGCAGTCTCTACGAGTGCCGCATACCATTCTGTATAGGTAGGGGGTATTTTGGCCTTTCAATGTCTTAATATAATTCGCCTTGCCGTGGTGAGGGCTATTTTTAACCATTGCAATTTTCTCCTTTCAATTTGAGCTTTGTAGTCTAGGAAATTAAGAAGTCCCAATGTCGGTGTCAGGATTAACTTTGACTTTAGGGTGCTGTTAATTTTATCCATAACCTCCTGCCAGTAAGTAGTTAGGTTCGGGCACATGAGGAACATGTGTAGTAAATTTTCCCCCGACTTTGTTTACATCGCCAGCAAATATCTGAGTTACTTATCTTAGCTCTAAATAATTTAACAGGTGTCCAATATAAGCGATTCAGAATTTTTGAATTGTATCAATTTGGAGCGCGCATCTCTCATGGGCTTCATGATCTGTTTGACTGTTATGCCCCCACTGCTCCTCTGTGAACTTTTTGTTTAATTCTGATTCCCATACCTTTTTAAGTCCTGTATTAGAATCGCAAACGTTCTCAAGCAGGTAGTTGTAAATATGACTTACTCGTTTTGGGGAATCTTTCAATTTATTAAAAGTATTGTATATTAGTGATTCCGTGGTTATGATTTCCTCAGGTTTCTTTAATTTGGTGAGGCAGTCCCTTATTTGTAAGAACTTCCAAAAATCTTGGTGGTGTAGATCGAATAATTCTCGAAATTGTTGAAATGACAGTAGGTCGCCGTTTTGGAAGAAGCAGTTTATATTGTCAATCCCTTTTGTGTGCCATCTCCTCCAAAAGATCATTTTCCCCTCTATTTTTATTTTTGGGTTTTTCCACACTGAAGCTGTTCCTTGAATGAAGGGACAAATATTTGCTTTTTCATGTAGATGATGCCATACATTTTTAGTGTGATTCATAATTGGATTGGATCTAACGCCGTCATTTGGATGTTGAGATAGATAATCAAGAGCTTTGAATGGAGTATTTACTTCCTCTTCCAGTTTTACCCAAATTGGACTATCGTGAGTTTTTAACATAAGTGATGTTATTTGTGAGCTTATAAAAGCTTCCTGATAAAGTTGTATATTGGGTAATCGTAATCCTCCGTATTTTATCTTAGTCTGGAGTTTTAGGGCCGACATTTTAGGCTTTTTCCCCTCCCAGATAAAGTCGTTCATGATTTTGTCCAGGGTCTTAAATATGGGATGTGGTATTTTAAGGGGTAATGAATTAAAAAGGTAATTCAATTTTGGTGTAATAATCATTTTAATTGCCTGGACTCTACCCCACAGTGATATTTGTAGTTTGTCCCACCCCTTTAGAAGCAAGCTTATCTTATTTATCACAGGTTCAAAATTATCTAGAATAATGTCTTCCAGGCCCGGATTAATCAGTATGCCCAAGTATTTCAGTTTTTTTGGTACCCACTGAAATTTCCATTTTTGTATGTGACTTTTATAACAAAATTTTGACAGGGGCATTACTTCGCATTTAGACCAGTTAATCTTGTATCCGGATAACTCAGAAAATTTGTTGATCAAATCTAGTAAAGGAGGTAGCGATTCCTCCGGGTTTTTTGCTGGACTTTTTGACGTGTGGGGGGAGGGGGGAGGTGTGAAACCTGTGCATCCTATTGGTAGTGATGAACAAGCCCAGGCAAGCAGGCTTTGTTGCAGTCAATCAGTAGGTTGAGGTCAAAATAGTTGCGTTTCTCTCTCGCTTTTTTGTAACGAGTAACTAAACCACACATTGAAAATGTATCAAAGTATGCAATTAAGTTCGGAAATGTAGTGAAGTAAAAGTGAAAGTTATTAAAAATGTTCATCCTGGAGGACAATATGAAGTACTCCAAAATATACTTAAGTAAAGTAGTGAAGTATTTTTACTTTGTTACTGTACAACACTGCTGCATATTATTCCTAAAAGTACAAATTCATTGTATAAATGAGCTTAATATGAGGTTACTTATACATTGGTACATTAACATGATCCCAACTGCTTTTAATATATAACATTCACTTTTTTACTTGTGATGTTGTTGAATTGACCTCTCAGTTGAGAAGTCAGAAATGTTCGTCAGAATAGAGTATGAAAAATACCCAAAACTATTCCTAGCATTGTGAGACAAGAAATAGATTGTTTCTAAAGGTTGTCAGCTGACCATTTCCCCAAAACTGGAGTTTGCAGCATTGTACTACTCATATTTGTGTTGTGTGAAAGAGACATGGACATAAAACATATTCATTTGAACTTTAAGAAAAAAGCTAATAAGGCCAAAATAACTTCACACAAATGATTCATTTCCCCATTTTCGGTCAGTCTTTGATCAGATCATCAGGGTTTGGCTTTCCTGATATCTTGAGTCATATATCTACTGTTTAGCATCAAATCTTTCCGTGATAGTAATGTGTCACAAACCTTAGAGGGAAACTGCCAGGGAAACTCAACTGCAAGTGATGGCATCTATTTTTGATTTATGACGCCTCTTAATTTTCACATCCACCTATCTACAGTGCAATTAAGGGTGTAGCATATGTATATATATGTATATATTATATGTGTTTATAAAAATATATACACGCATATATATGTGTGCATGTTATGTTTAATCTTCCATATGTATTATGGTCTAGAAAAACTAAATTGAAAGCAAGACTGAACTTGTGGGTTTGTTTTTGTTTTTGCAATGTTTTGTTCCTCTTTCTGTTGCAGAAATTGTGGAAAACACAAGTTTAGTTCAAAGCCCACACAAGTGGCACACATAACCAGAGGATGCTGTGCAACAAAAAGGGTTCCTGACAAATGACAACTGTTGTTGGAAAATCCCCCACTTGCAGGATTCTTTGAGTTATTGCTAAAAACAATAAAACCAGAAAACAAAAGCTACTCCAACACCAAATGAGTGTCCTTAATGTTTATTGAGAAAAAATGTAATGTGAGGCATTTCTGATTGTTTTTCAGGTTTTTCTTTTTGTTTGAAGATCTTTAATCTGAAAGGAGTGCTGAGAAGTACCAGTTACCTAAAAATGTACATTCATTTGAAAAGATTACATTCGGTTCAGGAGTAGATTAATGATGAAAATGTGACAGCTGTAGCCCATTTTCTGTAAACATCTGTTTGTTGAACCTTGTAATATCACTCCAAACTCCAGTCCATGCCTTGTAAATCTCCCTTTAAACTTTGATAGGCTGGAGCTGTGGCCTTATTCTGACATATTTAGGTGAGTCCTGAAGAACAGAAATGGTCACTGATGGGAAAAAACAAGAAAAAGAGACAAAGTCTAGGCAGCAATGATTAGTCATGTTCAGAATCATCCATCCCCGTAGGAGTAAACTTACTGAATGGACTTAATGCTAGTCATCATGCTGGCTTAAGTCATCATGATAACATTAGCATTTTCATCAGCTTTTTTTTTTTACTTGAAAAAGCAAAATGAATGTAGTTGGTAACATTGTTACCTTATAACAAGAAGGTCCTACGTTTAAATCCCAGCCTGGAGTCTTTGTATTAGGTTTGGATCTTCTGCCTGTGATATGGACAGATTTTTTCTTTTCCTTTTTTTTTTTTTGGTACATTCTCTGGCTGCCTTTTACAGTCCAAAACAACTACGAGATTGAGTTCCTATGCGTAATTATCCCCAGGAAAGGGTGTGTGATGTCTGGCTGCTCTTTAACTAGCCAGTAGATGGATCTTTTTTTTTTGTCTGAGGGACATTAGGTTTTGCCACGCCCAAACACAGACAAAGAGGAAATGATCTCCTGTGGTGTGTTGACAACACACAGACTATTTAAGCAAAGTTCCTGCAACTCTTTTGACTTCACTTTTCAGCCCTTAAGCATGGAGGAGATCTACGTCAGGCATGTGGAGCTGCTCGGCTTCGAGAAACGCTTCTTTCCAAGTCAGCACTATGTGAGTCAATCTAAAACACAAATTGTGCCATAAAAGACTTTTTTAAATCTTCAAGCGAGGGTTTAAGAAAAAAAAAAGTTTGGTGGTCGTATATTTCTTGAAGGTATTCCGTGTTCGTGTTTAAAATGTCGTGCAGGTATACAGGCTGATGGTGAAATGGAGCGACGAGTCAGAGAAGCTGATCTACAGGACATACCCTGAGATCCACACTTTTCATGTCAGTTCCCCTGAAGTTTGTTGCTAAAGCCCTGCCAAATTTAAGACATGCACAGCTTTTGAAATGTTCCCTTTGGTTTTCCCTTGCAGAAATCTCTGAAGGAAATGTTTCCAATTGAAGCTGGACAAATAGAAAAGAGGGACAGAGTAATCCCATCGCTTCCAGGTAAAAAACAAGCAAAAAAGAGTTTAGGCATTTAAAGAAGTATTTATTTATACCCTTGTTATAAATAATATGTCTTCTGGTGTAGCCACTATTAAAGAATATCAAAATAAGTTCACTGTATGTAAAACCCCTTCGTAATCTGCAATCCTCCTCCAGGAAGCACCTGTGATGAACAAACATGTGGCTGCATTCACTTCCCTTTTTCTTTCACGTACAACTGAGATGAACCAGATGAGCTACAACTAATGTTTAAATTCACCCAGAGATGAGAGAAAATAATGCAGAATTTAGCTCCAGGGAGTTTTAGTTTCGACATGAGTTGTTCATGAATAAACCTGAACTTTTCTGAGGTCAGGGTGTTAAGATAAACTGAATATTTCATATATCTTCAATATGTTCTGGACGGTTTGGTTTCAGTCTTGATTTTGGTTTAGGGGCCAGTAGATGTGAACTTTAACTTCTGAAGGAATGTGAGATATTTTAGTTTCACCATCTGCAGCTGGCTATATCTAACAACTGAGCAAAGTCACCATACAAATAAAAACGAATATTTAGTATCATTTAAAGGGCTTGTTTCTTAGAAATAATCTGCAGGTGATTTTTTATTTTATTCAGAGAACTGAAATTTTAGAGTTTTTTTTCCCTCTTTTTTTGTTGTTTTTGCTACGGTAACCGTTTTTGTTAACCTCCTACAGATCAGTCCTTTATGAGTTTCTCTGTCTATCTAATCAACAGTCGTTCTTCTGTTAACATGACTCATAGAGATTCATAATCTTCTCAGAACAAGGCCATTTGTGTTAAAAATGTCTACTTTGACAATAATATAGAATAGAATAAACCTTCATATCCTCTGGGAAAATTCTTGCACACCAGCAAGAACAAAGTGACATAAACGAGATACAGCATGTACATTTACCCCAAACAACATAAACATAAAAGCAGAACAGGATACAAGCTAAATGAACATCTGGATGTGTTTTTTAGAAATATTTCTTATTTTTGATTCAGGCTGAATATTGATGCCTTTGATGTTTGGTGAATTGATCTATTTCATACAGCAGGAAGTTCTTTATGACTGCAGGCAACTACAATGGTTCAGTGCTTCTGCTTTCCATTTGCATCTGAACTCAGAAATGCACATCTTTGGCTCCTTTCTTCCTCCATTTCATCGTATTTCTTTCCAATAAAGAGAGCAAAGCTGTCAATTTCCACAAAATATCAAATTTTCTTTTTGTGTATTCCATAATTATCAAGAGCTCTGACCATATTTGGTGTTATGAGCTAAAATGCATGATTGCTGCATCTAATCTTCTTAAATGACAAGAAAAGCAAATAGGTCACTCAGTTATATGAGCTATTAAGATTTGGAGAAGGTCAAAATGTCTTGTCAACATGTTTAAATCGCACTTTTAATGCATTTGATTGAAAAGGTTTAACGTCATTCTGAGTCTATTGCAAAGGCTTAGGACCAAAGAGTCACAATTAGATTGATAATGAACATTTGTATGTATCGGAAAGAAAATTAGAAGTTAAATGTTACATGCTGCGACAGACTGGCGACCTGTCCAGGGCGACCTGTCCAGGGCGACCTGTTCAGGGTGACCTGTCCAGGGTGACCTGTCCAGGGCGACCTGTTCAGGGTGACCCCGCCTCTCGCCCAGAATGCAGCTGGAGAGGCACCAGCACCTCCCGACCCCGTTAGGGAGAAGTATGACGGAAAATGGATGGATGGATGGATGGATGGATGGATGGATGGATGGATGGATGGATGGATGGATGGATGGATGGATGGATGGATGGATGGATGGATGGATGGATGGATGGATGGATGGATGGATGGATGTTACATGCACAAAATATATATTGCACTGTTAAAATAAGGTAAAAGCTGAGTATAGTGAGTCTTGACAACCATATGGAGAAAACTGCTCCTGTGTTTCTGCTCTTTTGAAAACATATATTTTCTTTGATACATTTTAATTTAAAGACATAAAAGAAGTGAGAAATAATTAAATGCAGGGATGACACCGAATTTGATAGAAAAGAGATATCATGCTGTTGCAGTTAAATTGTAACCTTCCCCCATCTCCTGTCTTTCTTACTGCAGACAGAATCAAAATAAATAAATAAGAGAAGTGAAATTAACTGCTGAACATAACAGAAAATATGCAGAATATTTATATCTATTATTTCTGTTATATCTGTAACAGAAATAACTATATTATTTCTAGGGTGAATTTTGCCCATTTTTCAGGTGTTGTAGGTTCAGTTTTTGGAACGTGCAGGTTATCCTTGTTGTCTTGGTTTTGAGTTCCTGTTTAAACATTCAGGATGTTTTCTGATTTAAAAAACAGAACTAAAGCTTTACACATTCCCCTTGTGAAATATTACTAAACTCGTGGTTGCAGAATGGAAAAGAAGAAGCAGAAAGTAAATTCAGTCCTGGTGCAAACTGCGGCTTGCTGCTGACTTTTCATCACTCAGAACCTAAAGCAGCTGGAGAGCAATGTTTCAAATGGCTCTTTGTTTCTTTTGTTGCAACAGCCCATATTTTTTTAGAATTAAATAGGATATTTTTGCTAATAGGGCTGCACAGTGGCGCAGTGGGTAGCGCTGTTGCCTTGCAGCAAGAAGGTCCTGGGTACGATTCCCAGCCCGGGGTCTTTCTGCACGGAGTTTTCATGTTCTCCCTGTGCATGCGTGGGTTCTCTCCGGGTTCTCCGGCTTCCTCCCACCGTCCAAAAACATGACTGTCAGGTTGATTGGACTTTCCAGATTCTCCTTAGGTGTGTGTGTGTATGGTTGTTTGTCCTGTTTGTCTTTGTGTTGTCCTGCGACAGACTGGCGACCTGTCCAGGGTGACCCCGCCTCTCGCCCGGAACCCAGCTGGAGAGGCACCAGCACCTCCCGAAGGGTGACGGAAAATGGATGGATGGATTTTGCTAATAGGAAATGCTGTTCAGTCTTTTGCCAGGTTCTGGTCGTGAAATGCATAGTTTCAGGTGTTATTTTGTCCAATTTTTCCAGCAAATGTGTTCACTTAAACAATCTCTGATGTTTCCTCATTAAAGCGGTCATCTCAGAAGTGGAAAGGTTCTGTGTCACTGAAAAAGCTACATACCCTCCTATCACAACGCAAATCGCTTTGGGACTCTTTGCTTCAAATTTTCCAAGAAATATCTGCAACATTGATTCATCTGAAAACATGCCACAGTCTAACTGTATAGCGCTCTAATATGACAAATCTTAATGCAGGGCTGTCTTATGAATCCAGCTTGCCCAAAATTCCTACAGATTCCTTGTCCATTCCAAAATTTCTTTGAGGAATATTGTAAATACGTTCAATTACATCTGGACAACTCTGATCATCTATAAACCTCACCAGAGAGTGGTCTGTTTGTCTCCTCAGCCCCACGGTGGGTGGAAAGCCAGAAGTCCAGAGAAATCAGGAAGATCACCCTAGCTGAGTATTGTGAGTCTCTAGTCAACTTGCCGGCTCACATTTCCCGCTGCAAACATCTGTCCTCCTTCTTCAAGGTCAGACCCGAGGACGAAAACCCACCCGCACCAAACACGTCAGTATATATCACTCACAGACACACATCATGTTGCTGTTGATTTTTAATTCTGGGGAACCCCCCTATAAAAACAGACTACTCTTCCTACAGATTAAAAAGAAATGACACGTTTGTGGAGTCCAGGGAGCTCGCCAGAGCCACTGCTTCAGGTACGTTTGGATTCAACTGTTTTAACAGAAAATCTTTAAAAAGTTTCTGAACTACAACTTTTATTCACTTTTATTACTGACAAAGGAGTCTCAGTTATTTTTAAAGGGTGAACCTGAGCATTGTTGCACGTATGAAGTCAAACCACATGAAAACAAACTGACTGATTTATGACCAATCTCTTGATGACAACAGTAGTTTGCTTTAATGATACAGGCCATTTTAGTTTGAAAGACAATAAAAAACACATGGGACTGGATATTTTTGGTCTCTCAAGTCAATCAGATTTTGTAAGTGCTAACTAATAAGGGGAACCATAATTTTTCACCCTGCAGAAATTTCAGGACCCATCATCCTGGACACCTACAGAGTCATTGCAGACTTTGAAAAGACGTCCAAACATGAGCTCAACCTCTACACCGGAGACTTTGTGGAAATTGTGGAGAAAAATCAGAATGGTGAGAGAAGCATCACCATTCTGATGGTGATGCTTTTAGACGAGGAACTTGCCTAAAAGTTACAGAACATTGTCCATTGAGGACTGGAGTATGACATTCCTGACATAGAAAATGTGAAAAGGGGAATGGTCAAATATTCTCCTGTCTGTTTGCTCTAGCTCTATGAAATATCACAAGACCAGGGACCTAATGCATAAAGCGTGCGTGCGCACAAAAATGTGCGGCACCATATCTTAAGCACAAGTCGGCATGTATAAAAATTAACTTTGCGTCAAAGTTTGCGTCAAAGTTTGCATCAAAGTTTGCATCAAAGTTTGCATCAAAGTTTGCATGGTTTTCGCTGGCGTGAAAATGTGCGGCAGCCACACAAACATTTTCTGTGGACAATATCAAACGACAATGCGTCAAAAATTTATCAAAATACACTTAAATCTGATGACATTAAGTTAATTAGACCAAGAAGCGTCAAACCCAATGTTTTTTTTATACATAATTTTAATATTGTATTGTTTAAATATAAACGATGCAACTGAACCACATTTATCCTCAGACAGTAACGTAACAAAATAAAGACAATAAAATAAAAAGACCTAAAAACTTCACTTGAATGTGAATAGCACTTTTCCTCGGTTTTTGTATCTTAAAGATGTAACGCATTTGTCTGCATGCCGAAGCGCATGAAATGCCTGTCTGGGGTCATTTCATTCTCTATGATAGTAAAAAAAGAAAACAGGGTTGGATCAGCAGATTAACTCCAAACAGGTTTGATTATCTGAAGATGATCAAGATGCGTGTACAATCACACGTACATCAGTAGCTGCGCCACAATTACGCGGCACAACGTAATTGTGGCGCAGCTCTTTGACTCTAATGAATGCACCTTTATGGACAGAAATCATCTCTATTCCGTAAATGTACATCTTCTGCGCATGATTCTATATAGAATAAACGTCCACATTCCCACTTAAAGGACTCGCTGTCTGTCTTTAAATCCCTGCTGGATGCGCTACTCTTCTAACAGGCATTTGCACAATCTATTTATTTCTTTCTTTTATTTTTTCTGTTACAATGTGGAAACGCATAACATTCACTGGCATGTTTTCAGCTTCTTCAAAGAACAAAATGTTACTAAAATAGACTTTTAACTTTTTAACCTTTACCATTATAAACTAATCCAAGCAAGTTGTTCATAATATGAACAGTAGTAAAATATGAAATTTATGTTATTTTACCACATTTACAAGTTGCAAAGAATATATTTGCAACTTCATTTCAATGAGGTGTTACTTGTTAGGTAGTTTCAATGTGGTTTGGGGTTGTTATGCAGTTGCTGCTGTTGGTTTCAGGTTGGTGGTTCTGTCAGTGTGAATCCAAACGAGGCTGGGTTCCTGCTTCCTACCTGGAACCCCTCGATGGACCGGAGGAGGCAGAGGAACCAGAACCGGACTATGAAGGTGACAGATGTGTTACTTACTGCCACGAACACCATGGTGGACATTCACACTGCCTGTTTGCTGACAGATGTTCGTCTCTGCAGGAGAACTGCATGTCGTCATCCAAGCATTCCAGGCGGAGCAGGAGGATGAGATTTCTCTGGAGGTGGGAGCCACCGTGGAGGTCATTCACAAACTGCTGGATGGGTGGTGGGTCGTCAGGTAAAATCTGAGCAAGCATTTGTTGTAAATTGTTCGGGTTGTCTCTGCAAGACAACTCTGCTGCAGGGCAGAACCAAAATGGCGTAAAACTCAACTTCACATTGATTGTGACATCTATAAAGAAAGACTACGTAACTATCACTGAACACTAAAATATGCAAGGGAGGCTTTCTTTGCAGATAAACTAAAACATTAACAATGAAGGAGCTTTATTTGCAACAGTTGACAGGCTCACAAACCCTCCTATGACGTTACCACCTGAATTCAATCTAATGCTGCCTGGAACAAGTTTTCTGACTTCTTTTCAGAGAAAATTTAAATAATCAGAGAATTAATCTGCACATCAACTCTACAGCCAGAACCATTGCTGAACCCAAACAAAACTAATACAGGAAAAATGACCCACTTTCAACCACTTCATTATAAAACCCTAGAAGAAATTATAAGTCAGTTAAATTAAAGCTCCTGCTGTCTGGATGTTCTAGATCTATAACTCTAGAACATTTCTTTAAGGAAGTCCTGCCTGTTATTGCTACTGATCTGATCCAAATAGTAACTCATCACTCTCATCAGGCGTTTTCCCCCAGGCTTTGAAAACAGCAGTTATCAAACCAATGCTAAAAAAGAACAATCTGGACAAATCACTACTACAGAATTACAGGCCGACCTCTGACCTCTGACCTCCCATTCATCAGCAAAGTTATAGAAAAAGCTGTGTGTAAACAATTAAATAGTTTCCTCATGATGACCAACTGCTTTGATTCTTTCCAATCTGGTTTTCATGGTTACCACAGCACGGAGACTGGCCTAGTCAAAGTATTCAATGATATCCATATAAATACGGACTGTGGGAGAACCACGGTACTGGTTCTGGTTCTGGTTCTGTTGGACCTTATTGCAGCTTTTGACATATTACTGAATCGACTGGAGAGCTGGGTCGGACTCTCTGGTCCAGTGATCAACTGGTTTGAATCTTACATAAAGAACAGGGATTTCTTTGTTTCAATTGGAAACTTCTCATCAAAGAGGTCAAAGGTCACATGTGGGGTACCCCAAGGTTCAATCCTAGGACCCTTCTTATTCAATATTTATATTCTCCCACTCGCTCAGATTATAACAGGAAATAATATTAGCTACCATAACTATGCTGATGATACTCAGCTCTACATTACAATGTCACCAGGTGACCTTTGACCCCATCTAATCACTGAATAAATGCTTAGAACAGATAAATGTGTGGATGTGCAAAAACTTCTGGTTCTGGTTCTGCTCTGCATCCAGAACCAAAAGAGGAGAAGCAGCTTTCAGCATCTATGCACCAAAAATCTGGAACAAACTTCCAGAAAACTGTAAAGCAGCAGAAACCCTGACTTCCTTTAAATCTCAACTAAAAACTCACCTGTTTAGAGTTTTATTTGAAATGTAATATAGAACAATGTATTGTTTATTCTATGTTGCATGACTTTGTGTTTTGTGTTTATGATGTAAAGCACTTTGAAATGCCTTGCTGCTGAAATGTGCTCTACAAATAAAATTGGATTGATTGATTGATTTTAGTTTTTCCATTCAGTTTTAGCTCAGACCTCACCATTTTCTCTTTATTGATGTGCTAAGAAACTTTTTGATATAGTTCTGAAGTTTTCCTTTCAACATTAGGTTTCTGCAATAAACCAGTCAGGATGTTGCTGATTTGTATATCAAACATATTTCAGCTTCATGTAATTAGCTGCAGATGCAGAATTTTTTTTTTTTACAACTGATTAAAATCAAACTTCTATTCATTAGGAACAGACAGTTAATGTATACCATTTGCAATGTGGAGAGAGATTCTTTCATAAAATCGTTTTAGTTTGTTTACCCATTTTAAAATATTTTTTTGTTGTTTATTTGCCAGAAAAGGAGAAGAGACTGGTCATTACCCTTCCATGTTCCTGCAAAAGTCTGACAAGAAAAATGAAACAGACAGGACAAACCTACGAGGACAGAGACCTCCACCTCGCAGGTATGCAGATGAACATGTCTTTTTAAGCTGAACTTCATGGTGTAAGATTAGAATAATTTCTTTGAAATCCTTTTTGAGAAATAAATGAGTCAAGCTGCATTTTGTCATCTGTGGCTTTTCTTGTGCCATTTCTGAATAAGGGGAAGTGGCTTTTCTTTTTCACTTCTCCACACACAACGTTTTCATCCATTGATCTTATAAAGACAATAGACTGCAATGAATCTGCTCAAGTTTTATTACTTACTCGCTAAATATCTAGGTGCATGGGTAAATGTTTGTATTAGTTAAGCTTTACATGAAATCAAATAATCTAGATCTGGATTCATGTGCAGATCTTAATGCTGAACAAATAAAGTGCATCATCACTGTAAAGAGCCACACAACTATTTCAAGATTAGCTTCATAGCATGTTTCTAGCTGAAACAGATTTTTTCTTAATCCCTAATACTTTAGTGGGACACCTGACAGTGTTCACTGTTTTACAAGTGTCTTTAGATTTGGTTTGTATTCTGCTATAGCTACTTAGAGCAACTCTTTCACGTGCATCAGAGAAAACAAGACAATGATAAGATTTGTTTAAATGTTGTAAAAATTCATTCACAGACATACAGAAAACTTTTGAGCTCTGTCTGCCAAATTGTTGGATGTGGAAATGTCTCATGCAGAACATTTTTGAAACATTTAGAATAATTTACTTGCCTGGCTCAGATTTGTACCTATTTGAGGGTTTGTGGTGACATCTACCATTTGCATATTTTACACAGTTATTTTTGGTGTAGCAACCCAAGTTCATCACTACTCCCCTTTTAGCCCTCTTTAAAACCTTCTTGGATTCACCCCTGCTCAGTAGTTAAACCTTTCTTAAAAATTAAACACAGCGGGTCTGACGCACCACCACAAAAATCGTTAATAATTTAATCTCTAGTAGGAGTCTGTTTCTTTCTGAGTTTTCTCAATTTTGTTCTGTTTCTTTCCTGCAGTAGAAAAATCACTAAATATCTCAAATCCACAAATCTGCCACTCTGAGCATCACTGTGATGCACAGCATTGATTGTGTTCATGTGATCAGAATTAGCTTTTCCCCTCAGCGGCACCAGAACCTGCTGCACAACCTGCTTCTATTTTATTACTTGCGCAGCAACTTGTTCTGCTTCACTCCCATCTCTGCGCCACATTTCTCTGAGCTTGGAAATGGCGTAAAGTGCGTCAATGTGAAATAATGCAGCCGACAGAAATAGAGACCTGTTGAGAAAAGCTGCTACTATAAACAGATTTTAATCCTAAATGACTCAAATCCATCAATCACCTAAAGCACAGGTGATTGATGGATCACGTGTCCTGGAGGGCCACTGCCCTGCAACTTTTAGATGCCCCTCTGCTGTACCACACCTGAATAGAAGAATTAGGTCATTAAGGCTCTGGAGGTAATGAAGCCATTTCATTTCACTGTTTTATACCTGTGGCACATCTAGAAACTGCAGGACAGTGGCCCTGGAGGACTGGAGTTTGACACCCCTTACCTAAAATCTCTCCGCCTCTTGTAGGGCTAGTTTAAAATTGGACATCCTGTGCAGCATGTTACATTGCTTTTGTCAGCTCTCACAGTCATTGACTGGGGGAAATTTTGATATCAAGGAGCTCAAGAGTCGCAGCTTCGCCACCCCTGATCCAGACTTACCTTCTATCTTCTGTGTATATCTTAGGTCCACCATCAGAAATGCCAAAAGCATCCACAGCAAATCCCGGCAGAAGCTAAGTCAGGATGCCTATCGCAGGAACAGTCGGCGTTACCTGCAGCAGAAAGGTGCCACCCCTCCAAAACAGAACTCTGGGAAGGTGCCACTGAAGGAGAGGAAGAATGAGGGTATTGAAGAACAAGCGTTGGTATTTGCAGATGGTTCAATCTGAATGGTACCACATAATCTTTGTGTTCTGTATTCATTCAACAGACAACATTCCCGAAGTGTATGAATCCAGTTCAGAGAATGAGCTGAAGAAGGAAGCTCCAGTTATCCCACCACGGCCCAGCCCGGAGCTCATCCTGGAGCGCTGCACCGACAACACTCGCAAGAAAATGAGCATTCATAAGTCGCGCTCCGGCTCTTCCAGCTAGCACCAGGATTATCAGGGAGAAGATGTTTCTTTTCAGTGCTGAAAGTCAAGATGTGGTGATCTGTTTGCTTCTCATCACAGCACTTCTAATGTTTTAGACTATTCATTTTGTAGCTTCTGGCAAACACATTTTCAGAGGCAAACTTTTAGAGAAACTATAGCTTCACACTGACTGCACTGTGAGTTTAATTTTTTTGTTCTCACCCAAAACGTGTATATTTAGTTGTGCATCCCACAGACCTGATTCTAATTTTAAGTGGCCTAAATTATTTTTAGATTGCATGAGTTCATTAGGCCTACTCTCATTTTGACACAGAAACAAACTCAGTTTTTAACTCCATTTTCCTTAATTTGCTTTTATTCAAGGCTAAAAACATACGCTAAGAAAATACATGGGCCAGTAAATGTTACTTCATCTTGTGTTTTAGTAAGCTCTGCTTTTATTTATTTGTTCAATAAATTTCTGAAGCAATGAAACAAATGAACAGTGTGGAGTGTAAAACAAGGGGAACATTTTGTGTGCAGTTTTTTCAGTTTTCTTTTTTCCAAATGCCAAATGAATGTTGGCATTAAGAATGAGATAATTTATTGCAGAAACTTTATAATAAACAGCACAAAGGCATTTTAACTTTTGCTTAAAAACTTAAAAGAGCTTGTCATGGTTTTGGTTGTTTCTTTTTTGTTGTTTATAACCTAAATTGGCAAAAGGATAGGGAAAACTAGAAAATTCCTGAAGAAATTTCACTGGGGCCTGCCAAAGTGTGCCCGTTGGTTTGGACCTAGTATTGTGATGCTAAAAATTAGCATCAATGCTAAGCTTGGCTACAAAATTACACAGTATCATGTCAAGAATCACAAGAACGTTCACTGACATGGACTTGGACCATTCAGTATGTTAAAATGAGTGTATAAGCTAAAATGAGCCAAAATGCTAATGTTAGTATGAATACTGTCAGTAGCATGTGGGGCATCTCTAGTATGTTGTCTGTAATTGATTTACTCCATTCAGTATGCTAAAACTTGCTAACAAGTATGAAAAATAGCTAAAAGCTTACTTAAGGTAAAATGCTAATGCTAATGCTAATGCTTGGCCTTGCTGTGCAAGGCAGAGCCCTAATCTGAGAGAAAGAGATCATGCTGGCTAATCTTATTGCACAGCCTATGCCGGTGCACTAGTGGGGGGTAGTGAAATGCTAATATGTTTGTGCTAATGTTAATACACTGTCTTGCTTAGCCTAACCCTAATCTGAGAGAAAAAAATGCAAGCTAACATCATTGCACCCCCTACAGCGTTGCACTTGCCAGAGACGAATCTTAAGGCTTTTATTTAGAAATTGTCAATAAGCTTCATTTTAAATGTCCAAACTAATCCCATGATTAAGAGTGATTGGGTCAAATCAGTTATAAAATGCCCCAAACCACAATAATCTTATGTAAAAATTGTGAAGGCTTTTGTTTTAACATTTTCAGTCAGCTTCATTTTAAATTGCCAAACTAATCCAAAGTGTAACACTAGTTAAGTCAGTTACATGATGCCCAAAAGAGCAAAGACATGATATAAAAATGTCAAAGCTTTTATTTTGAAATTTTCATTTAACTTAATTTAAAATTGCCACACTAATCCTGTGTAACAATGGTTGGTTAAAATCAGTTATAAAATGCCCAAGCACAAGTAGTTCTAAAGACCAGCTCAGTCCTCAGAGCTCTGCCATAGTTAAAACTACAGTGATACGTTTTTGTAGTCCTAATCAGCTGCTCTGCCCTGCTGTGTTCCGTTGCTACGGTAATGGATCCTCTGCTAACTGTCGTGTCTGAGACAGAAAGGTGGAGACTCCCAGTCAGTTTGCATGAAAAAAGCAGTCCGAACGATATCGGAAACCGTTTGAAGCGTATGAGAGGTCTATTTGTCGTCTCCGACAAAATCGCACTCCTTCCCACACTCTATCCAAACGTCGTTACACTCTAGTTTTGGCAGTTTGTAACTGACGGAAATTTTTGTACGTTTTTTGGCTTTTTACCTTGCCATGATAACTCCTAATCCCACTAAAAGTAATAGCTCCAATGCCGAGTTGCATGTTTTGATACCACTTTGTGGGTGGGCATGCAGTGATACGAGCCACATTAACGGTAACGGAAGAATCCATCCATCCATCCATTTTCGGTCACCCTTCTCCCTAGCGGGGTCGGGAGTTGCTGGTGCCTATCTCCAGCTGCGTTCCGGGCAAGAGGCGAGGTACACCCTGGACAGGTCGCCAGTCTGTCGCAGCGGAAGAATAATAAATAATAATATATATAATATATCAAGACATATTCTATAGGGTGTAAAACAATAGGCTTGCGAAGCTCTCCCTTTGGGCTGGGCAGGCCCCAATAATTGTAGAATTCTAGATTTGCAGCTGTTCAAGAATTCCTATGTTGGAATAGTGCTGTTATGTTAGTTCTCATATAATATTTTTTTCTAGACTTTTAATTTTTTTTTTTTTGGCTATTTAATTTCTTGCTTTAACGGTTTAACCATTAGTCTCTCCG
Source organism: Poeciliopsis gracilis (assembly GCA_911649635.1). Lineage (NCBI taxonomy): Eukaryota > Metazoa > Chordata > Actinopteri > Cyprinodontiformes > Poeciliidae > Poeciliopsis > Poeciliopsis gracilis. The sequence goes on from CAJVRI010000585.1 coordinate 762,130, forward strand.
GTAAACAGATCCCAAGCAGAAGAAAAACAATGACCCCGACGTGATTTGAACACGCAACCTTCTGATCTGGAGTCAGACGCGCTACCGTTGCGCCACGAGGTCCTGTCCGCTCTGTTTCGTACGATCATATATGAAGGAAAGCAGATCCTATGATGTTTGCGATATTCTGGTTGTGAATATTGCTACGTCTCTATTTGAAACACTGGCAGATAACATTCGACTTAACCGTGTGCTGGTTCAGGCAGCTTAAAACTATCAGCATTGGCAAGTCAAAGGAAATAGTTATTTTAAAGAAAGCTGAAATCTAACTGTCCGAGTATTGGTGAATAAAGGTTTACAGACAAGTGACCACAAATGTCTACTAAACTGAAAAATGTACCAGGTACTTTTTGTCGTGAATACATGCGCTGCCAATGAATGGTTAGCTTAACACGTAACCGTCCGACATTGTACTTTTGAGGAGATCCTTGGGTCTGAGGAAAACGTACTCAGCAAAACAGACAACCGCAGCCATCCAATGCCTCGACAGAGGCCCTTCATATTCATACCTCCATACAATCGCCAATCGTCGTATTAAGATCCCTGGTGGTCTAGTGGTTAGGATTCGGCGCTCTCACCGCCGCGGCCCGGGTTCGATTCCCGGTCAGGGAACTCTTTTTCACAACTCGATTGACCTGAAAAATGTTGATTAGAGCGTAATCTACAATTATGGCGTTTAGAATGAAATATCTCTGTATTTGCATCAACAACATTTTTAATATAACTGCACTGTATGCTTAATTTCACTGACCATGAAACAAAAGTTATGTAACTGCTGATGAATGGTCCACAGCTACATCAGAATCTGCTATTTCATTCTCGTTTTATGAATCCCAAAACATTGACAATTTTGAGGGAATTTATGCAAGAAAAAGCACCTGTGCACCGGTAATAGACATGCCAAATGTGTGCATCATCTTCCCTGTTCTGCAGATTGCTCGTCTTTATTTACGCCATGGAAGATCAACAAGCTGGGGGATTTAGAATAAGCCGGATGTAAAGTGATTGCTGAATGCCTTCAAAATAAAATAAAATCGGGCATATTGGTATAAATTTGCAAGACTGTCACCTCTAATTTCAGTCCAGTTTTTGCATTCATGTGCAGAAGGATAAATATTTTGTAATTTAAATTTAATTGGCTGAACCTAAACCAAGCTACATAGCCGATACATGTCTGGAATTTATGCTTAATTAAATGCATTTCCCCTCACAGTGTGGTGTTCAGAATCAGAATCCGTAGAATTTTTCTTCTAAAGAAAATGTAGATGTGGATAGTGGGAGAGGCAAACTTCACAAAGACTCCAGGAGATGTTCAAAACCAGGTGCTTCCTGCAGCACACATCTGCATCACTCCATAGCCGAGGTCAAGATTAAGTTACGTGAGTTTGATTATAGAGTTGCTGGACTCAATTTTAGAAATCCTGTAATATGGATGTCACCACTTATTGGAAGTCCTCTGGGGACTTCTGTCATGTTATCATGGATTTCCTGAATCACATACAGAATCAGTGCAGGACACAGAAAGAAAGATTTAAAGGAGCTTATTTACAATAAAATAGGAAAACATGCACAGTGAAGGAAGGCTTCACAGTCCATTCAGAAATTTACCCATTCATGCAAACATTTATATGCTGTTCGTGGCAAGCTACTGGAGAGCAAGGCGCAGTTGCTTTGGGGTGGTCTGACGGATCAATGCCATGCACCTGCAGCACTGGGCCCCTGCAGCACAGGCCCAAGAAACTTCACTCACCTGAGGTGAATGAAGTTTCTTGGCCAAAGACACAATGGCCAAGAAACACAATGATGGAGGCAGATGAAGCAGGCGTTCTGTGGTAACTGTCCCTGCTGTTACACAAAAGATGTTGAACTGTAACTGTTTTTCTGTTCTTTCTTAAAATTAATGAATAGTTTAGATTAAAATTTTTTATTAAAATTATTTTCATTAGCCTGACTCTTTAGGGGTGCGAACTGAGAGTAATTGCGCAAAATAATTTTATTCTGAAAATCCCCTGGGAAACAGACTGAGTCCTTGCTCCAGCTTGTCACTCTGTCCTGCAGTAGCAGCAGGCAATGCGGTAATACAGAAAGCTTGGAGGATAAGGACCCGAAGTTCCCTCGGCCTCCTTCCTCCAAATGCCAACACTGGACACTGAGGGAGACCTCGGATAGCACACCCGGACAGCGGGGCGGCAGGTCGGGACATTGAGCGGGAACATGGCGGCGGCAACAACAACGACCTGCTCGGTCCCGTGGCGTCAATAAATCAAAGGGACCGCGTGACATAACGGATGAGCATCTCTTAACCCGGGTCAGTGAAAAATGACAACCTCTAATAGAATGATAGATTTGCTACTCACTATTTGTCTGTCTTCCTGTGCATTAGATTTAATATGTAAAGCTTATTTTACTGTATGTAAAAATTACCATAATTATTACCGTATCACTGTTACTGCCTATATATATATATATATATATATATATATATATATATATATACACTGCTCAAAAAAATCAAGGGAACACTCAAATAACACATCCTAGATCTGAATGAATGAAATATTCTCATTGAATACTTTGTCCTGTACAAAGTTGAATGTGCTGACAACAAAATCATTATTGATTGTCAATCAGTGTTGCTTCCTAAGTGGACAGTTTGATTTCACACAAGTTTGATGTACTTGGAGTCATATTGTGTTGTTTGAGTGTTCCCTTTATTTTTTGGAGCAATGTTTATAATTTCTTATCCCTTATCCGTTCTACTACCTCAGTAAATCCTTTACTGTTTCTTCATCTGCAATTTAATTCACATGTTTGTGGATGGAATTGCACGCAAGAACCCTTTAACCTTGAAGTATGCCATATTTTGCATAGAAAAAATAGATTAAAAGGAAATTATCTACTGTGAATGTATTATTATGAATGCCAATAATAAGACTATTTTACTTTCCCTCCAGTTTGTGAAACATAAACTGAACAGTGAGCAGTTATCTGATTTGCTCCCTTTTCTAATTTATTCTGACTATTCAGAACCTTCCTTTTTATGCATGAGCTGCATCATCAGTCTTGTTGACAACTTATAATTACACACGGATGCCCAGTTTTCACTCTCTGGATAAAATGGGCATTAAGACTTCACATGCATTCTTGTAGATAGTTCAGTAATCATAGTTCACATATTAAACTGAAATATTTTAATCTTTATTGCATCATAGAGAAGTCCTGGTTGTCAGAGATTTATATCTCCTGCAGTGGTTTGCATAAGTATTTATTATGTTATCGTTTTGAACCTTTTCAGCTTTTGTTTCAACCACAGACCTGAATAAATTTCATTCAGGCTTTGTCAGGACGCCACTTACTTAAAGATGTGCTGCATTTAAATATGTTTTTGGATTTATTGAAATTTATTGAGGCTCTTGCAGGGAAAAAATAGCAGAGAAAACAGTAAAAATAAAATTTCTGAAAATACAGTGACTTTTATTTTGTATTTAACATCATTAAATATTGTTGTCTCAAAATTCATCTAGACAACAAAAGATCAAAATTCTCATCATAGTAAAACATTTTTCACATTAAATGATGAACCATACAATAAACACTATTGACCATTATCAACTTTCAAGTTTAACTACAGACCCTCAAATAGACTTAGATTTAAACTAAGTCCTGGACTATTCTAACAAATGAATGTTCTTTCATCTAAATCCTTCCATTGCAGTTGTGACTGGATGTTTAAATATAAAGGTGATTTTATTTATATAGCACATATCTAGCAACAGGGCTATACAAAATGCTTTACAGGAATTGAAAGGAAATACAAACAATATAACAAACCAAAGGAGAGAGCAAAAGAAGAAAAATAATCTAATGTTGATCTAAAGGATGTAAACTAGGTGTTCTTGTTCAGGGTTGGTGGATAAGTAGAAGTAAGTACCCTCTGGTCTGATTCCTTTTCTGGTTTGGAAGAATAGGAGTCTAAAAAGTAGTTGCTAAGGTGTTTTTTCTGAGTTCCAAGTTCTAATCCCTGTTCTGGGTTGTTAAATAAGTATAAGTATTCTCTAGACTTCCTAGATATGCTCTAAATTTGTAAAAGTAATGAGTACTAAGTGTTCTGTTCTGGAAGATTGGGGGGGGTTAATTTTATTCTGATTATTTTTTTTGGTTTGCAGTAATAGGAGTCTCTCTGCATAATAATCTAAAAATTAATCTAATAAGAATAATATTGGTCTTAATAGTGAGTACTCTACATTTTCTAAAAAAAAAAGGAAAAAGAAATTAGAATGACTAATTAAGTTCCTTTCTTTGGGTTAAAAGTGAGTACTCCACAGATTCTAAATATTAAAAGGGGAATTAAATAAAAAGAGGAAAAGGCACATTGGTGCACATGGTAACATTTGGAGAAAACAAAGACATGAGTGAAGGCGGTGACATCATGGGGCCAGGAAACCAGGTTCCTCAGCCTCCCAGCTGAAGTCCGATAAGATGTTGTTATCAAAGCATGTCCTTGGAAGCGCTCAGCTCCACAGTTGCATGTATCAGGAGCGTTATGTCTAGATATCTTCAAGGAGATTGGAAATATGCAGCCCTTCCAAGGCAGCATGGGAAAGCCACTTCAGATGCAAAATGTCCTAGGTCAGGTACATTATAAATTTCAATCTTCCTAAAGTCTCTCCAGTACATCTCAGTTCTCAATTATCCAAATCAGTGTGGCTGTTCCACTGAGCTGAAACTGGCAACTTCTCCCAGATAGATTTGATTCCTTTGGTGAGTTTTGTAGTTCTCAGCTGGGATGTGAGTCTCAGCAAGACTCACATCCAACTTGTGTCTCTGTCCACACCAACAGTCTGAATGTTCACTAGTTCGGCCAGGTCCATCACAAATTTGTCGATAAGCCAGGTATCCGCAAGCTCCAAACAGCAAAACAGAGGGCTCTACTGAAAAAAGACAGGACAAAAACAGAGCAAGCAGGGCAGGCATGGGCCGGGAGGGAACAGAGGAAAAACGCATCCGCCTTCACTGAGAGCATGAAAGAAAAAATGGCATTAAACCGTAATGCAAGAGAAAGGTTTAGGGCCATTGTCATGCTTTATATCAGTTGGTATCCATAATCCTAATTTTCTGATAATAGGCTGAATTTTAGGCGGCACTCTGTGTAGTACTTTTGCCTTGCAGCAAGAAGGTCCTGAGTTCGATTCCCAGCCCGGAGTCTTTCTGCATGGAGTTTGTTCTCCCTGTGCATGCATGGGTTCTCTCTGGGTACTCTGACTTCCTCCCACAGTTCAAAAACACAACTGTTAGGTGTGAGTGTGTGTCCATTGTTGCTTGTCCTGTCTGTCTCTCACCTGTTGACAGTTGGAGATAGACACAAGCACACCCCAACAGAGTTTTAGTGTATAGTTTGGAGCAGAGGTCAGAAAGAAAGTATTGATTAGTGATGGAATCTGGAATTTTGAATGAAGAGAGTGGCATCATGTCACAGAAATTACTTTTGTAACTTGCTTAAAGGGAACCTGTTATGCAAGATTCACATTTTTCAAGTTTTTGCACTTGTGGGTTTCTACTGAAAACAACCAAAGTTCTTACAATAACCCCCCCCCCCACCCCCAAATAACATGCAGTCTGTTTTTGGCAATAAATTTAGGTTTTTTTGGTGTCTGGATAATGACCAGTTTCAAAAGTCGCCCAAATGTAACGTCACAAATCAGTAGTCAATGCTCCTGACCTAGCAACCCCAGCAAACTTTAATTCATCACCTAGCAACTCGGAGCTCCAGCTCATTTAGGCTGGTTTTACCACTGTATGTGTTACCCTAACCTTGGGTGGCAGAGTAATGTATTAGAAAAGATCTTCCTCCAACGTGTGATGCTGTGACACAGGAAAGATGAGATACACACGTTGAGTTCTCATTAACATCCAATGGAAGATTTATTCCTTTTTTACTCCATATTCAGTACTTTATATCTTTTGTCATTTTTAAAAATCAAAACAAATGTACATGAGTTTGTTTTCAACCACTCCAACAACAGATAAGATATACTTTACTATTTAAACATCTTATAAGTACTGGAGCCTAGAAAGATGAAGCCTATTGAACCCGTTACAAAATAGCAATATTTTATCCGTTACAAAAAGAAAAACAAAACTGAAAAAGGCGTAATGCTCCTTTAATGGCGCGTCTCGTTACTAACTGACACATTAACGGCCCTTAGTTACAATGTCGTTGGTTCTTAACAAGAAAACGCCATTTTACAGAAAAGAAATGAAAATAGTGTAACTTATCTGAAAATTGTTTCGATCTATACAAAAGTCAACAGTTTAACGGAAACTCATCAGTCTTTTAAACGTTTATCCACACAATACTCCTCACAAACCGGACATGACTCACTAGTCGACTTCCCATTCAATAACATATTCAACTCTCAAAAGTCATCTATATTCATGAATCAAGATACATTTTAACTAACCTGTGACACAGAAAAGATGAGACACACACCTTGAGTTCTCGTTAACATCCAACGGAAGATTCATTCTTTTTGTGAGCTCAATCTTTTCTATGCCACCAATGCAATGCGCGCCTAGTGGTCATATGGAGAATTGCATAGATTAACTGAAACAACGCTAAATAAGTTGTTACAACAAGAAATTAAAAGATACAAAATGAAAAATTATGTTTGGGGTGTCTACTTTCTTACTTATTGTCCTCATTTTCTAACAACCTGTCTTTCACCCCTCTACATATGTGCTATACAATGGCTGCAGGAAAAGATGAGAATTTTATTGTTGACTTGCCATCCAGAAACTACTTACTGCATTTTTGTTGGTTGTGCAGGAGTCTCTAATGCTGCTTTTTGAAGATGTAGGGTTGTATGATTGCACATCTGTTTGCAGCCATTTCATGTGCGAGTGTAAACGTTGAGTGGGGGTGAGGGTGTCCAACTGCAGCTTGTTTGGTTTTAAAGTGACAAGAGGTCCTAAAACAGGTCTTTCTGAAAGGAGATCAAAACTGGCAAAACTGAGCAGACTAAATTTCATTATGTGAGAACAATTTTGTGAAAAAAGTGTCAAGTGTATGTTTTGTACAAACCACACCAACCTAACATGTTCAATTGAGCATAATACAAAATCTTTAAAAGCTATGAAACAATAGCCTCCAAATTTATCACCATCGCAGTACGTGTGCAACATTTGTATCTCAAATGACTATTTTGTTGTGCAGTAATTGTTGGCTAATATGTTATATACTGGTATTTTATTTGCTAGTGTACTATTTAAATGGACAGAGTCTCACAACAGCAGATGCTCACACTGGACACAAATGTCTTTGCCCAAAATCATAAAGGTCACAGAGTGACAGAAACATGGAAGAGAAGAAAACGTAAATAGGGATTTATTGCACCGGATATCACCATCACAAGATTGTCTTTAAATATCCTGCAACCTTAAGTGAAACTTTAATTTACCTGTAGGAGGTTTAGAGATAGAGATTCACCAATCCCATTTTCTCTGCATAAAATGGGATTGGTGAATAGCCTTGTTATTTACAACCTCTCCCCCCCAAAACATTTGTATAACAAAACTGATGTTTTGTGCTTTTCTCCGTCTGCAGAGAAGATGAGGCGAGACCTGAAGGCTGCAGTGTGTTTCTAAGCAACAACAATACACTCAAACACACCATGGGCTACAAGGTAAAAGCTTTGCCTCTTTCAACATTTAAAATAATCACACTAGTGCTTCAGATGAAGACGGTTTTCATTCATGGATTGTGTGAAAGCTAAACTGACTCAATGTGGATGAAGATCTGGCTGATTTACTGCAGTAGCAGATGCTACAGATGTCACACTTGTTTCTTTGTTTCTTCATTGTATGAATCACTCACGTTTAACCAGAACAATCAGGAAGAGTGCAGAACATAGAGGAATTATCTCATTTTATGTACAGTATATTACAGAAGACAAGAGGTGCTAAAGAACAGACTCTTTATTTTGTTTGCTTAATTTATTATCATGTCTAGGTCTGAAACAACAAGGCTTTTTATGTTTCTCTCTCAGGGTAAAGTTTTCAGGCTTTTGTTTCTGAGTAAAGTTTAAATTTCATTTGGAAATCAAAGTTCCAGAGTATGGAGGAAGAGTGGAGATGCACAGAATCTATTTTGGTAGAACTCTATTGGGAACTTTCCTTAGACATTGATAATTTGGCAGCATCCGAACACTTGATGCGTCCACCTGTTGATAAGTTTCTGAAAATTAAAATGATATTTTCCAGCGGGACTTGTACCTGGCCATACTGTCGTGACAATGGTGTCAATGTGACTGAATGACCAGCAAATGGGCCTGACTTAAATCTAATGCAATGATTCAGCCATTTCATACATTTTATTAGTCTTAAGCAATATTGTAATTTTCCAAGAAACTGATTTCTAACTTTTCTCTTGCTGTAAGCCACAATCAACCTTTTAAGAGGAAGTACACTGATAAATCAGCCTCAGTTTCCTTGACATTGAGAACCTGATCTTGTCCACCAATCTTATCTACCTCTGCAAAGGTTTGAAAGTCAGCCACAGTCTCCTTCTGCTCTATTGTGAGAGAAGGTTAGCAGACCCACCTACCAGCAGTCACCCCACTGTTGCTAACTTAATAAATAAATATCATGTTGATTTAATCGAAGACTGATTCTACTAAAATGTACCACAGAAAGCAATTTCTATCTGTGCCGGTTGAATTGTACAGCTCCTTCCTTACTCTTTGACAGCACTTATATGTGTTTTTAAATTTTCTCCATAATGTGGAGAAAAGTCACATATTTGAATTATTTGAATTATTATTTTGTACTTCTATGTATATCTTTATAATTTATGTCATGGCTGTCTTCTCATTATTTTCATATTCTATTATTTTTATGGTGTTATTATGGCTGCAGCTGTAACATAAGTATCCTGAATGTGATATTTAGTGACTTTTCAGACCAAAGAATTGGTATTGTTAAAACTCAGAATTGATTTTTAACAAATTAATCAGGATTTTAAAAAGTGGCCAAAAAACTTAGTTATATGAAAAAAGACAATTGGAACATATCACTGTTTGTAGTTAACCTATAGACATGAATATTTGTCTTACTACTTTATTTACTGAAACAAAAATACTACAGTTTACTGTTGGAGTAATCAGCACATCCAGGAGAATAACATTACATTTCCAGAGCAATTTTGTGTAGATCATAGTTAAACACACCATTCCATGTAACAGTTGAAATATTTAACTTCATGAAAGCTAGTGTTGGAAATGTTCACATATTATTAACCAGAAACATTAAAATCATCTTCCTGTATTCTGCTGAACTCCAGTTGCACATCTTATATTAATGTGCTTTGCATTACTGCTTAAGTTTCTCCCCTGCAGCTGGATTGAGTTCATCATCAGGATTAGGTAGACATGTCATGTTGCTGGCGACCAATCAGGTTCTGTGTGATTTGATGCTTCGTTGATACATACAGACACAGCAGTCTGACGCTGTCAGTCTGCTTGTCAAGATTAAATTGCACACTGCTGTAACAAACACACTCAGACTGTTGTAAGCCATAGCTTTTACTCATAGATCATCCACAGATATCTGCAGGATTGTTTTAGGCCTCATCTTTCAATTTGACAATTTGCAGAAAAATTGCAGAAAAAAAAACCTTGACTCAGAGCAGTAATTAAGTTTTGCATTTAAGATAAGAACGCCTTTGTCTGTACATTGTTGTGAGGCAAAACTCTTCAAGTGGCGTAGTTTTAGCTTCAGATTTACTACTTATTTGGTTAAATGAGAATGTGCCATTTTAAATATCCAATTCCATCAATTAATTGTCAGAATAATCAATAGATTAATTCACATGTGTCAAACTCAAGGCCCGGGGGCCAAATCCGGCCCGCCGTAGCTTTTAATGTGGCCCTCCACAGACTAGACTAAACACTAAGTGTGATTAAATATTATATTATCAATCATATCAATGCAGTTTTTATCTGTTTACTGCCAATTTATATCAATCAATCCCTCCAGTTTCTTGAGAATTTAGATGATGTATGATTATAGTCCATGATTTATACAGCAAGTAAATAAACAGTCGCATTTATTATTAGTTCCTGAAGGGACTGAAAAGATCTTCAATAATATTATGTAATTTTAAGAATTCATTGACATATTAACAGTTTGTGAACAGGTTTTATCTACACATTCTGGCACAACCGGCCCTTTAAGAGCCTTCATGATCTTGATTTGGCCCCAAATTAAAATGAGTTTGACACACCTGGATTAATTGGTTGATAAAGTAATCAGTAGTTGCAGCCCTAAATAAATGTGTGCTTTAGTGATGTCCATTGTGGGGACCTTCTGCATTTTCCCTCAGAATAAAAACAGATAATCCATTCAGACACATCAGACTTAAAATCTAGAATAACCTCTGGGAGATTAATGTGAATGTCCTCTGCAGAGAGAACAATACTTAGTGAAGTGAGTGAAGCCAGGGACTTGGAGTGAGATCTGTTGGCAGATACCGGTTAAAGTCACCATCTGTCTCTGACATTGTTCCAAATCTTACACACAGTCTTTTGTTTCACAGCAGCTGTGTTGGATGGTGATTTACACCTATAGTGAGTCCAATATGAAAAGTAGGCTAAAAGCTGTGACAATATACAGTCAGTTTCCTCTCTTCAATGCTACTTAGGAAGTTACTTAAATTACAATTTAATTTCCTAGCTTAGATGTATTACAACCAAATAAAGAATGTATTACTTACAATTTCCCTGAAAGACAATCCCAAAAGGATTAATAAAGAGGTCTCAGTGAGCATATTGCTATATTCCAATTGTTTCAAGACTAAAACAAACATCAGCACCACGAGAGGGGGCCAAATATAATTGACCGACCAGTCACATATAATTTTAGTTTACTAAGACGCATTGATAAACAGCTAAAACTCACAGATTAAACTGAGAGCATCCAATTGTAGCTATGGTAACAAAATAATCTTAACTATGAAGAAGTTCATTGAGTAAAGTAAGCTTACCAGATCCTTAAAATCAGCTTTAATATTCTGAGCTAATTCATGCCTTGGTCCTGTTCTAAATGTGATCAGCATTACATCGTGGATAGGGGGGCCCTGGCCCAAAAAGTTTGAGAAACACACCTTCAGCATGTTGTTCCTGCTGAAGGTAGAGAGTCTGTGGGGAGGTGTTGCTATAATAGTAGCCTGATTGTGTTTTCAGTGAATAGTGTTCACTGAGTGAACACTATGAATAGGAAACAGTCAATCACGACGCAGCTCAGTCAAAGACTGAGAGTGGCTAACCAAATCTATGTAGTATAGCCAAGAACCAACAGTGTAACCACGGAAACAGAGAATAGAATTGAACAGCCAAGAGGAACAAGCAGAGTCTTTCTTGTTTTTAAATGCTGTCCACAACCCAGCAAGAGTCCCTATGAGACTTTAAAGACTGCACAGCATATAACCATATTTTCCACTTTCAAACATACCCTTCACTGGAACACGAAACTTCTGGATAGGTTGGCATAGTGGTCTGTTAAAAACCTCTTTTTAAATCAGGTAGCTACAAGCAGACAAATAATCAGAGTTTTTACATGTTTATATGTGTATAATATATACTATATATTTATGGAGAATATATCAACATTGATATAATTTTAATCATAATTTTTAATAGAGGGAAATTCTATGTTTTGTGCTCTGAGTGACGTCATGCTTTATTATTTATTTCACATCTTATTTCAAATTCTCAATTGCACTTTCTGAACTATTTAAAAAAAAAAAGTTTGTTATGGTTTATTTTTTAAATATTTGACCAAGATAGTGATCCTACTGCTTTTGCCAGTTTCACTTTCTTTATTATTTATTTTTACATTGGCTGTTATACTCCTGTTTCCACTATCTGAACAAATTAAAGTTGTTTTACATTTTTGACCAAGCTTCTGAAGCTATTGGTGCATAAGTGTGCTGTAGTGGTGCAGAGTTATCAAATACATTTTAAATTCACTACATTTTTATATGCGTTTAAATAACAAAACATTTTCAGTCAATTCAGCACTGTTTTACCTGTCAGATTAGTATCAGCCGATACTGAACCTCAGATATCGGTGTTGGAAGTGAGAAAAAGCGGATCGGTGAATCCCTATGTTTTCGGCCCTGAAGTAAAACTGCCCCGATATTAATATTCAGGTTTATTTGTATGTTGTGCTGCCTGTGCTGGTGTTTTTTGGGGGAGACGGAGTTGGCTTTGTTGTATTTGTTTGTGCATGTGACAGTTAGGCCTGTCGCAATAAACAATAAATCAATTCATCGCATGATAAATTAAAATTATCGACCTCATTTTAATTTATCATTTCTTTCTGCCTTTTTCTCTTTTTATTGACGATACCAGATGAAAAAAGGCTCAACTCCAGTGCTCTCCACTGACCCCTCCCTTCCTCAATTCCTTAGCACAAGGGAGGAGTGAACTATTGCATCAGGTAGTCGGATGTGCCCATCTTCTCAAACTAAATCTAATGATTATTGAAAGGCAATATAGTATTCAGACTTCATAATCTGTAGTCTTTTGATCGAATGTAGTTTTTAATTTTCACTTTGGCTTTATGTGGTTTAGTTTATATTCAAGTACTTTTTTTGTTAACAGAGAGTGAGAGTCCATTTTATTTTTTGCTCTTGATTGTTTTGTTTATTTTGTTTACCACTTCCAGTGTTAAGTGTTCTTTTGAAAATAAAGCACATTTATTTTTGGCTGGATGTGCCTGCATTATTATGCCATTACATTTAAAATGGTCTTCAAACAATATTATTGTTTATCACAATAATGTTTGAGACAATTAGTTGCTCAGCAAAACATGATATTGTGACAGGCCCAGTCACAGTGATGGTAATGCAAAACTGGACGCAGAAGCATTGAGCTGAAGCAGCAATGTCAGCAGTGAAGCACAGTGGAAAGGATAGGAAAATGTATGTAAACAATATCAGCAAAATTTGCTTATTTGCCATAAGAGCAATATAAAAATCCGCTATTGATATCAACCCAAAATGTTCCTATCAGTCCATACTTACTATTTAAATAGGTTTGTGATGCTAATTCATAAGAACTTATTTTCCATGTTAAAGTAAAAGAATAACACCATTGCTACATTTGCAGCAAATTGGAATGCAACATAGTGCTATTCCATCCCTGTCAATTTGTCAGTTATAGAGGCAGATGCAAAGTACCAAGCTATAATGAAATTGATGCTTTAATTTTTATGTTTATACTATATTTAGAAAACATTATCATGAACATTATTTATTAAAAATATGCATAACGTTTTATTGTCCATCAAGTTGATTTTATATTTTTGACCACCAGATGTCACTAAAGGGTATTGAGTTGAGAAACTTTAAGTCACAAACTTTTGTGAAACAAGCTTTAAATGCTTCCGATAGCTTACTAAGACTGAGACAACCATACACTCTTTAGGCTCTAGTCTAAAAGATCCTAATTGGGGCCTCCTATACAATGCATGGAAGGCACATTATTCTACCGTCAATAGAATAATGACGGTAGAATAATGCTATGGCCCCTCTTCACGTATTGGAGCCATAGCAACTTTCATAGGAACTCATGAAAGAGACCTATTATTCAAAATAAGTGCTTCTTCCTTTCACCATTAATGAGGCCCAAACTACAGTGTGCACCCCCACAATTTACATATATCAAAATGTGAGGATTGATCCTGGGAGGGGTGCTATTACTTTTGTTGGTATTTCGAGTAACCATGGTGACATAATTAGCGAAAAACTAGCCAAATTCAAATCAAAACAAATTCTAACTGAGACTGTTTTGTGTCAGGCTGTTCACACTGCAGCTTGTAGCGTCACTACGGCGCTGCGTCTGTAACGCTAGTTCCTTAAAGGAGCAGTGACGTTATTTTCTGTCTACAGACATTTAATCAACTATTTATATCAGATTTTAACGTGGGTTACACTGGCTTCGGTCGGACAACAACTTCAAAATTGTAATACATGCTCCACCGTTAGCATCCACGTTTACTTCTACAAACACTGAGCACTTCTTTTTTATGGAAGTTGGCATTTTCTTTATGACGTTATTATGCCCACTACTGTGCATGCGGGGCACTTTCAGGTCATTTGCACTTTACACTGGAGAACACATACATGTCACATATATTTGGAAGTGTGAACAGCCAGGGCAAAACAAAATCGGAATTGGGTCACTTTGAGTTGCAGTGTGAATAGAGTCAGAATTTGAATTTTAATTGAATAAATCCAAGCTTTTCTAAAATTTTACTTAAAAATGGTAAGTTGCATACGGGTTTGTAATTATTAAAAACACCAGATTACACCAGAGTCCAGATTACTCTTCTTCAGAAAGGGCTTTTCCACTGACATTTTAAAAGACACCCCTCTGAAGAGAGCAATTTGCAGTACTTAAAAATGTCATACTGAAAACATCTATACAGTGAATGACTAAGTAATGAGGGAATTGAGTCCCAGACGCAGGTGGTTGGTTTTATTTGAGAGAAAACTTTGCTGAGCATCTCTTGCATAAACCACAGCAAAATTGTCCAGTGTTTCCAGAGGTAAAAAAACCCCAAATATTCAGTAGATTTAAAACCAGTATTTTGCTCAGATAAAATGCTAGCTCTAATTGACTCAGTCTTTCCTCTGAAATGATTTGCAAACTGTTCACAAGGAGAGTCAGTTGAAGTCTGTGAATAGTGAGCAAAGTTAGGATTAATCAGATTACCAATGGTGGAAAACAAAACTTTATTATTTTTGTTTCTGTTCATTATTTTGGCTTAATATTCCTTTCTTGAATTTCGGACACCAACCAGAGTTTATATGTTAAGCTGTTCATGCTGTTTGTCAGTAAGTTGTTGAGTGTATTTTTGTCTGTTTGCTTTGTACCGTGGAGCATTGAAATTCCATAATGCATTAAGATGATGTCTAAAAAGCCATTGTTGTTAACAGGTGGGAAACAGAATTAAGCAGTCTGTTGCTGTGGTCAGCCCTATTGAAACGGTTGGTTAGGGTTTTGTCACTACAATACAACAGCAGCTGAAGATTACTCAAGTGTGAATAAACCACAAAGATCACATCAGCATGGCCTCTGAATTGAAACTGAGCAGAAAGAAGGCAGTTTATCAGTGTCTGTATTTACTGTCCGATGATCATTCTACCAGTGATGACAGCAAGGTGGGTAAAACTAGCTTCCAGTGATACAGTTAAATGTGCTGTTGAACATTTCTTCAGTGTTAAGGATTTTCTCATCAAGCAAAACAAAATGAAAAATTAGTTGGAACTGTTTTTGGGTTTGGTTTTGCTTTTCATCTTTTTTAGCACTATGTTTTAGTTCACTTTAGTTGAGCCCTTCATGATCATTTTAGTTTTATTATTTGAGATTATATATTTATTATAGTCTTGTCTTGTTATTGCTTTCCTCATTTCCAGTCCTGCATAGTGTTTCTAGGTTTATTTTTAAGTTACTCTAGGTTCTGTAGGGTCCATATATGTATACCTTCCTTTCGTGGTTCCAGTTAAGTTATTTCTTAGTCAGTCTTTCTAGCTTCCCCCATAGTGGTTCTAGTATTTCTTATCTGATTACTTTAGGTTAAGTTCTGTTATGTCTGTTTCCATGCCCATCTTCCTTCAGGGTCCTAGTTGGGTTATTTCTTCTTAAGCTAGTCCTTCTAGCTTAAGTTAGGTTCTAGGTTATCCCTAACCCTAACCCATCTTTCTTTAGTGATTCTAGTTAGGTTATTTTTTTTGTTTAGTCCTTCTAGTTACTCTAACTCTACATTCCTTAGTTCTTATTGTTAGATCACCCTTGTTTCTGTTTGGGGTTGTTTATTTTTTTCCTCAGGTCTTTTTCTTTTGCAGTTTATCAGGTTTTCTTTAGTCTTAGTGTTTCTTTAATATTAGAAGTATTTTCAGCTCCTTGGTGTTTCCTCCCCTTTGCATTCCCCAGGATATTTTCTGTGTAGCTTTCTCACCGCCTCTCAGCTAGCTCCTGTGCCACAGTTTGAAATTTTTAATGGTTATTCAAAACGTCAAGATTCATTTTATTTTTGTAATGGTTCAATTTTGTTTTCTTTAAGTCTCCAAAATCTTTATACCAATTTCTAGAGCAATTGGAATTGGGGAAAAACATACCTTAAACGAGATGTTGTCAGTTGGTGTTGATATTATTCAAATGTGATTAAAAAAGATTTTTTTTGTTGTTTTTATGGGCATATCTTTAATGAAAAATTCTATTACCAAAAAGATGTAGTTTCTCTTCATGCAACTTACTTTCTGTTAAATAATATTTGTTGTTTAGATTCCCGGAGCAGCGATGGACAGGGTGAGCCTACTGTGGCGTCTGAGGCGTCGCGCTCGCCGTGGAGCCATCTGCATGACCTTTTTCTGCATCTCCATGGCTCTTCTTTATGCCCTGTGTGCTGAAAACAGTGTGCCTGTCACAGACGCCATCTTTGGTGTGAGGGCACGTACCAGGGCTCAGCCTCGTACACACTCAGTTGTTAAGGTTTGTTGCCATTCTTCATTCTTGCTGATATTAAAGCTCCATGTCTCCATGTCAGTACAGCATGGGTGCTGTACTGATTCAGGACAATCTAATAAAAACTCTGAGAGAAAAAACTTACAAATAATGGGATATTATTGGATAAAATACCTTTATTTCCTCTGAATAATAAAAAAACATGCTTAAAGTATGTCTTCATCACTGTGACCTGCTCAGGTGCTGCGAGGGGGAGCAAAATCAATCTACGCAGACCCTCAGAAGCACCCGGGTATAATTGCAGGTGACCCTCACCGCCCAATCCCTGTCTTGTCTTCACCCAACCACACCAACGAGGACTGGGAGTCTCCACCAAAACGAGCAGCAAAAATGAAAGAGTCCTCAGGTTTTTTTTCTCACCTGCTGCCAGGACCTTTCACACGGGCACTGGAGACTCTATTCGTTGGCCGCCGTAAAGGAGAGCTGAGCGGCAAATCGGGTGACTCTGAATTCTTTGGGTCTAAAGGCATTTTAGGAGATGTGTGGAATGACGAGATGTCCAGCAGCATGCTGGGAAACAGGCTGAAGAAGGTTGTGCAGAACTATCAGGTGAGTTAATTCTGCCTCTACACTTATCAGCTGAACTTATTTCTTTGCGATTGCTTGCAATAATTCATGGACGTTCTACCAGGCGATGAATAAATACGGTGTACAGGTGTCTGGACCCGGTGGCACCTCCAACCGGCCGAAACTGAGCGGCAGGGAGCTCCTCTGCCAGCTCAAGGAGAAGGTAGAGGTCACCACTTTGACTTCTGATCATCAGCCTTTCTCTGCGTTGGCATGGGCTCCCCTGCTGCTACCCCCACAGCAGCTGACCTCTGACCTTGGGCCATACAAAAGCTGTGCAGTGGTGTCGTCTGCAGGGTCGCTCCGCAACTCCGGACTAGGCAAGGAGATTGGTGAGCTGTCGCATTGTAACTACAAAATGAAAATTCTAACCTGAAATCAGGATTATCGACATGTCTTCCAGGCAGCAGCTGAACCAGGTACTCCACTGGTGAAAGAAGAAAGAACCCAGTGCATTTAAAACTATTCAATCAAAAAATTACAGGGTAGAGTTCTAGTCCATTTTCTAAGGCTTGAATATTCAGACCTATAAAGCCTATTGAAAAAAATGTCTACATTATGTTCAGTATATGCATTGACATGGTTTACAATTGGTCTCTGTTGGGGCTTTTGAAGCATGTTTTAAGTTTTCGTCTTGTTTGATGAATCGTTGTGTCAAAGTTAAAACCACCCTGCCCAAACAGTTCCGCTCAGATGATAACTTGTTTTTGATGTATACATCATTCTCATAACTGCAGGTAACATAGTTGATTGTGCTATAAAACATCACTCTGTTTGGAAAATACTGGCAATTAAAATCAACTTCCCCAGAGGAAAAAAAATCCCTGCTCCAGAGCAGACATGTTCAAGATTGACTGAAATTAGTTGATTCACATGATTCTGAAAACTTTATTAGGTAATCTGTATGGGCAACTTATATATTATACATTTGGCTGCGTTTTAACATTTGGACCTTGTGTTGAGATCTAATCCACAATACGTTATGTTATGTACCCAACCCAAAGCAGCTATATAGAATTTTCCACCTATGAAAAACAATTCAAATTTCTCATTAAAACTTCAAATTTAATTACCTTCACTCCAGTAAATGTGGATGGGAAAACATTTTGGTCCATACTCAAAGCTGTCTTTATAATTCTGTTAAAATATTAACAGAATTCTAAATGTTATCTGCCTCCAAATTTAACAGGTTGCATATATTTAATTTAAAAAATTGTTTGTGTGAAATCATGAACCTGCAGCTGTGAAATCCAAACTAGCTGCATGAATATGTTTGCTCCAAAAAATGTTGACTCTTTCTGAAGAATCACAAGACATTGTGTAACATGAAACCATGTTGTGGTACCTGTTTTTGCTATTTCTGAACACAAAATGAATGTGTTGCATCAGTAACTCCTGAAGTTTGCTTCCTCTGAAACTGTCTGTTTTGATTAAACCCCAGACACTCATGATGCGGTGCTCCGGTTTAACGCTGCTCCCACCAGCGGCTTTGAGAAAGATGTTGGCTCCAAAACAACCGTGCGTCTCATTAATTCACAGGTAAGCCTCCAAATGGTGGCCGGTACATGGAAGATGTGTCCATGTTTACCACTTCATCACTTTTAATTATAGTACATTTGCGGCTGAACATATTCACACTCAGTGCAAAACTGGTCATAGCCAAAATATTTGTCCAGACATGTTTCAACCTTTGTATCTTCAATTTCTGGTTAGATGCAGATTGAATGCAAAGAATTTTTGTTACCCACATTGAGTTATGGGGCAAGGTGAAGCTGTAAAAGTCTCCGCACATCCATTGGTTCATTTATCGGAATAAATTTCTTAAAAGAATTTAGAGTTGTCATTGTCACAATAAATTCCAATTGACGTTTAAAATACCCTAAAGCTGTCTGGATTGTTAATTTTACTATTTTATTGACTTCTTTTTCAATGAGTATCAATACATTTGAAAATATGTGTGCAATTTAGTTACACAGATCACATGTCTTTATAGGACTGGTGCCCTAAAAAATTGTATTTCGAATGGTTGTTTTTCAAGAGCAGTATTGGTTTGTATAATGCTCTGGCATAAAGTCACAGCCATATAAACACCTGAAAAAAGAAGTAATAAAATTCCTATTTTCCTAAAATTTTATCTGCAAAACAAAAGTATTGCCCCATTGTTTGTCTTTCTGTATGTTGGTCACAGAAGACCTCAGATATTATCACAACTCACAAATCTGACTGGTTCCTATAGGAGCATACAGATATTTTCTCAGTTTACTTGATCAGAAAAAAGATCCAACATTTAGAACATAAAAGTACAAAATGTGCAGAAATGAGCTGCTGTTGTTTTTATCAAAAGTTTGGACTTTTGGGTTTGAAGAGATTCGTGTAGGTGTTTGAGTTGTGGGCGTTAACTGCAGAGATATTTTTAGCTGACACAAGAAAAACCTTTGGTGCATGAATCCTCTCATCCAGTAAAAGTTTATGGTTTCATTGAAACAGCTGCAAGTTTTACTTTACATATAATCACATATGGTTTATGGGCTTGTGCATGCATGTAAATATTTGCATCTCCTGTTTTGTTCACTAAAGCACAAAAAACATTTTGTTTTCCCCAAGTCTTTAATATTTATTTTTTCATCACAGGAAATCCAATCTTTTCACAAAGAGATTCTAGTAAACCAAAACAGATTTATTTTCCATCTGATAATTTAAAGAAAGGGGAACTCAAAATGAAATTCAATTTAGTTTTGACACACAGCTTAAATATTTTGTGAAGTTAAAACCAAACGTAAAAGTGTTTTTTGAGGAATTTATATGGCACAATGTTTGACCATCATGACCCACAATTTGTGCAGAGTTTTTGTTTTTCACCAAGTTTTTATTTGTGAAAGGACAGAAATGGTAATTGCACAACAAAAATAATCACAAGCTCTAAAACAGGGGTGTCAAACTTTAGTCCTCAAGGGTTGATACAGAGACAGACTCATCGATTATAAACGAGATTCGCATCATGAACCGAGATCTTCAAGACAAAATACAGCAGGTCGGGACAGACGTGATTACAATCAAAGACTGTCTGGACTCTCTGAAATCCGATGTTGCTGGCCTCAACGGCAGGATTGGGGAGGCCGAAAACAGAGTATCACAACTCGAAGATGAGATTGCGGTGCTCCCTGTGAGCACGGCCGAAGTGAAATCCAAAGTTACACAGGTGGAAGGTCGGATTCAATATGAAGAAAACTACAGCACAAGAAACAATCTGAGGATCAAGGGTGTCCCAGAGGTTTTGGAGAAGGGGAATAACGTACTGGAGTGTGTTATGGATGTACAATGTTCCCTACTCCCACAAGACCAGGATACCGATCAAATCGTCGTAGAGAGGCTCACAGAATATCTGCTACACTAAAAGAAGATGGATGAAACACAACAGCCGGACCCTGCCACATCCTGGTGAGAGTCCTTCGCTTTGCGGACAGGGAGAAACTACGACTCAGAGCTAGAGAGGTCGGAACCTTTCACTGGAGGGGAAATAAGAAGGAATTTTTTCCAGACTTCACAAGGGAAGTACAAGAAAAAAGGAACAAGTTCTTTGAGGTCAGACTTATGTGCAGAGCCAAGAAATACACCACACAATACCCCGTAGTGTTTTGGGTCTCCCTCGGTAAGGAACGCCTCCGTTTTGAAGACGCAGCTGCAGCAAAGAAGATGATAGACCAATGCCAGCCCCCCGAGGAAGGCGAGTGAACAAGCTGTGATGATCAGTAGTAATATCTCCTCTTTGAGATCACAAATCATAACCTCCAATTTAAGAAGGACCAATATACGCTACAACTGGTCAGATTTATGTTATTTTAATGAGACTTTGCTGACCATGAAAATGGGTTGCTATGTATGCAATCTTAAGTTCCATGTGTGGCGATTTGGACTGCCATACATGAATGTGTGGTGGTGATCTAGATTGCTATGTGTTCATGCCTCACATATTTTCTTAATGCAAACAGTTTAAATAGTCCAGCTCTTGCAGTAGTTCTTCCATTTTTACACTTATCCAAGTCATTTGAACTATCAAGGAAGGGAGTGCCTGCTTTACCTTTTTTTTAATTTTTTTTATTTTCTATATTGTCTTTTTTTTTCTTCCTGTAGTTTTTATTTTTCTGCAAGAAGAAAATTTCTGGTGGAAGTTTTTGATTCTTATTACTGTATATTATTGGTCAAGGTGGCTCATTCTGAAGACCTCCATGCTCGTCATAAGGAATAAGGCGCAGTTATTTTACAAAAGACGCGTTTGTTTGCGTTTAACTTTAATTTCTATTTTTGGGGTCCTCCATCTCAGCCACTTTCTGTTTATCCTGTTGTAGGTACAAACACAACGGTTACACCACAAGATATAATGATGGCCTTATTACTATTACTGATAAATGGGCATAAAATATGGAGACCATAGTTAAAATATCTTCCTGGAACGTAATGGTCTGGGCTCGTATACTAAACGACGCAAAGTACTTGCATATCTAAAACAGAAAAAAGTAGATGTGATGATGCTACAAGAAACATTTGTTTGAGAAAGGCGTTAACAGAATTAAAGATAGGTGGGTGGGACAAGTGTAGTACAATACTTTCCAAAAAAAAAAAATGGGGCATATCCATTCTATTTTCTAAACATCTCTCAATTCAAGTAGAGAAAGAATATAAAGACAAAGAAGGTCGAGCAATGGTTCTGCTAGTCAGTATTGCATAATAATCATCATTATAGCTAATATACAGGATACAGACATTTTCTTACAGCTAAAGAAAATTTTTATTAGTGCAATAAGGAACAAGGCTGGGTACATAATGACCAGTCAGAAAGAAAACAATAAGGCCTTCAAAGATTTCTATAAACACCTGTATTCTCAAGAAGGACAATTTGATCTAAGTTCAGCAGAAGAGTTTTTTTGAAGACTAAACCTTCAGAAACTGTCCGAAGAGAGTGCCACACAACTATAACCTATAACCCTATAACCATGGAAGAGCTCGTTAAAACTATTAAAGTCTCACCCCATGGAAAAACTCCAGGCCTAGACGGTATTCCTAACGAGTTTTATAAAAAAATTATATCCGAGCTGAGCACAGAAATATTGAAAACTTTTAATTCAGCTATCGACTCACATCAACTCCCCACATCAATGAAGAAATCACTAATCACTGTCATCTTGAAAAAAGGAAAGAACCCTTTGGAATGTTCAAGCTACAGGCCAATAAGCTTATTGTGCTGTGATGCAAAATTATTCACAAAAATATTATCATTGCAGATTAACAAGGTCTTAACATTAATTATACACCCTGCCAAACAGGTTTCATCAAGGGCAGAACCTCCTCTGATAGTTTAAGACGATTACTACATCTGATTTGAAAGGCCCAATAGTAAAAGTTTCCGGTAGCGCCCCTGTCATTGGACGCGGAAAAGACGTTTGACAGGGTCAGCTGGAGACCGCCTCTTACGAAAGACTCATCCACAAAATAAATGGGCAGATTGAGGCATATCAGAGTATGTGGGAACCGTTCTTAAAACCAGATAGGAAAGGCACAAATACCATTCGTCCAAAATAAAAAGGCACAGTGTGTGGAACCTTTTATTGATATTATTTAATTTTATTTGAATTTATTTCCTTTTGCTTTAGCTTCTTCTGCTGGCTGAGGGGGGGAAGTACGGGAGGATTGGAAGAGGCTCAGGGGAGAAAATGTTAAAAATCAAGTCCTTCTAAGTATGATTACTTAATGGTGTATACTTTACAGTACTGATATGGTCAATATTGGTTTCACTGTATGTTTCATAGTTGAAGGATTCAATAAAAATTAATTGCTTTCTGTTGGTCTATGAAATATGTTCTAATGAAGTAATTTACCTATGTAGTAGCAACAATAACAACGTAAGCATTGAGGTGAATGTTATGAAATCTTGAAACACTAAATAAGCCAGTTTAATACAAATATTTAATTCCTGATTCATCCCTGACTTTTTAATGTCTATTTGATTTCACAATAGACATGTGGACATCTTTATATATATATATATTTTAACTGGAAAGAGATTAATCTTTTCTTCTATTGGAGGTTTCAGTGTAGTTTGTAGTATCATATTGTAACTTGCTGATATTACTCATTTAGGTGGTGTTTGTTCTGCAGAGTGCAATCAAGTTTACTTATTTTGTGGTAGAAAAAGCATCTGCCCCCAGCAGGAAGTGAAGAGGATTTTAACGACGTTTTTGTCTTCCAGGTGATGGCATCTGATGACCATCGCTTCCTGTCCAGTTCTCTGTACAGCTCAGGTGTTCTGGTGGCCTGGGACCCCGCCCCTTTTTCCTCCAACCTCAGTCAGGTGATTTTTTTTGTCAGTTTCTTCTTCATTCTCCTTTTTATTTAACCCTTATTGACAACCTGCCTGTAGTAGTTTCCTCTGACAGTTTAACCTTTTATTATTTGTTTATTTCATGATTAACAGTTTAAATGAAACATTTCACATGCTGACATAAACAAATGTTTTGAATAAGAAGGAGTGGTTTGAATAAGAACATCTGGCATAATTTATCTGAAACCTTTCTCCATGTGCTGTTCCTCCCTCCTGCAGTGGTACAACCACACAGATTATCCCATCTTCAATCAGTATCAGAGATATAGGAGGCTTCACCCACAGCAGCCCTTCTACATCCTGCATCCTCGCTTTGAGTGGCAGCTGTGGCAGCGGATTCAGGACAACATGGCTGAACCCATACAGAAGAACCCGCCCTCCTCTGGTCTGCTTGGTATGGGAACCACCCGCTATCTCACCACTTCCTGCTTGTATTCAGACCACTTTGATTCTGACATGTTAGATAAAAATTACTTCCTCACCACAAATTAATGTGGTATAAAATCTCAACATGGGAGCAGAATCTCCAGCTCTAAAAGTGACAATTTTTGATTGTCCAAGTCTGGGCTAATGACCTTATGGATATTTGTATCACTATTAAATCAGCCAAAGAATACTGGAGTCTATTTAGTTTCATTTCTTGCGGTTTGTGTAAAGGCAAAAACATGGTCAGGAATCATAATAGTAACAAAACAACTTATTTCAGTTCTAGTTCAGTTGTGATGTTCAGTGGTTATGCTCATTGCCTCAGTCTTTTTATTTTCTTTCAAAATTACTTTTGGCAAAAAAGAAATGACTTGGGCCATTGTTTTAGGAAGGTGATGTTATTGTTCTGTGTTAAAACAATGTCATAAACTATGACCAAACAGACAATGTGCTCAGTGAATGTCTCAGACAACAGGGAACGGAGGTTGAGGTGCCAGAGATACCATCATGGGAGGACAAGCCCCTACATGGGATGTACCACCAGCAAATAACCCAAGTGGCTGATATCAGTAAATCCTACCAATGGCTGGAAAAAGCTGGACTCAAGGACAGCACAGAGGCCCTCATCATGGCCGCCCAGGAACAGGCCCTAAACACCAGAGCAATAGAGGCCCAGATCTACCACACCAGACAAGACCCAAGGTGTAGGTTGTGCAAGGAGGCCCCTGAGACAGTCCAGCACATAACAGCAGGGTGCAAGATACTGGCAGGGAAAGCGTACATGGAACGACATAACCAAGTGGCAGGCATAGTGTACAGAAACATCTGTGCAGAATATGGACTGGAAACCCCAAGATCAAAGTGGGAAACACCCCCAAAGGTGGTGGAGAACGCCAGAGCTAAGATCCTGTGGGACTTCCAGATCCAGACAGACAGAATGGTAATGGTGAACCAACCAGACATTGTCGTAGTGGACAAACAACAGAGGAAAGCCGTTGTGGTAGATGTAGCAATACCAAGCGATTGCAACATCAGGAAAAAGGAGCACGAGAAATTGGAGAAATACCAGGGCCTTAGGGAGGAACTGGAGAGGGCCTGGAAGTTGAAGACCACAGTGGTGCCTGTGGTCATCGGGGCTCTCGGGGCAGTCACCCCCAAACTGGAGCAGTGGCTACAACAGATCCCAGGAACAACATCAGACATCTCAGTCCAGAAATGTGCAGTCCTTGGCACAGCCAAGATACTGCGCAGGACCCTCAAGCTCCCAGGCCTCTGGTAGAGGACCTGAGCTCGGAGGATAAGAACCACCCGCGGTGGGTGAGAAGGGAATTTTATATATATATTCTTTTTCTTTTTTTTGCATGGTTATATTTATAGTTTACTATCAATGGGAGCCAACAGAATTGATGAGGGGAGGTAATAAAAAGAACACAACTAATGGACTTGTTTTAAGGAGCCTTGTGTCCAACTTCTGTAAAGAGGTTTGTAAGTGTAGTCAGAACCAAGAATGGTGACATTGTCATGTGATGCACCTCTGTTAAAGCAATCAATCAATCAATCAATCAAATTTTATTTTTATAGCACATTTCAGCTACAAGGCATTTCAAAGTGCTTTACATCATAAACACAAAATACAAGGTCATGCAACATAGAATAAAATGAAATAAAATACCAAAATAAAATATAAAAATAAAAAATAAAATACCACAGAATTTAAGCGCCTGTTACCGCTGGACTCCGCCGTCCGTTTAACCACGGGTATTCACTGGGCCCCGTTGCCCACAACAGGAAAAGGTCTCAACCTACAACTTACATACATATCCACAAATGCAAATCCAAATACAAATCCATACATATTACATTTCAAATAAAACTCTAAACAGGTGAGTTTTTAGTTGAGATTTAAAGGAAGTCAGGGTTTCTGCTGCTTTACAGTTTCTGGAAGTTTGTTCCAGATTTTTGGTCCATAGATGCTGAAAGCTGCTTCTCCTCTTTTGGTTCTGGTTCTGGATGCAGAGCAGAACCAGAACCTGAACCTGAGAGTCTGGCAGGTTGATACAACAACAGCAGATCTTTAATGTATTGTGGTGCTAAACCGTTCAGTGATTTATAAACTAACAACAGTATTTTAAAGTCTATTCTTTGAGCTACAGGGAGCCAGTGGAGGGACTTTAAAACTGGTGTTATGTCTCTATCTTCCTGGTTCTAGTGAGAACATGAGCAGCAGCTTCTGGATCGGCTGCAGCAGCTTCTGGATCGGCTGCAGCAGCTCCTGGATCGGCTGCAGCAGCTTCTGGATCAGCTGCAGCAGCTTCTGGATCAGCTGCAGCAGCTTCTGGATCGGCTGCAGCTGTTTGATTGATTTGTTGGACAGGCCTGTGAAGACGCTGTTACAATAATCAATGTGACTAAAGATAAACGCATGAATGAGTTTCTCTAGATCTGGCTGAGACATCAGTCCTCTAATCCTGGAGATGTTCTTCAGGTGATAGAAGGCCGATTTTGTTACTGTCTTTATGTGGCTCTGGAGGTTCAGGTCAGAGTCCATCACTACTCCCAGGTTTCGGGCTGATCTCTAGTTTTTGGTTGTAATAACTGAAGCTGTGCATTGACTCTAGATCTAGAGCTCTAGATCTAGAGCTCTAGATCTAGAGCTCTAGATCTATAGCTCTAGATCTAGAGCTCTAGATCGTTCCTCTTTAGGTCCAAAAATAATGACTTCAGCTTTGTTTCTGTTCAGCTGGAGAAAGTTTTGTCTCATCCACACATTTATCTGTTCTAAGCATTTATTCAGTGATTGGATGGGGTCAAAGGTCACCTGGTGACATCGTAATGTAGAGCTGAGTATCATCAGCATAGTTATGGTAGCTAATATTATTTCCTGTTATAACCTGAGCGAGTGGGAGAATATAAATATTGAATAAGAAGGGTCCTAGGATTGAACCTTGGGGTACCCCACATGTGACCTTTGACCTTGTTGATGAGAAGTTTCCAATTGAAACAAAGAAATCCCTGTTCTTTATGTACGATTCAAACCAGTTGATCACTGGACCAGAGAGTCCGACCCAGCTCTCCAGTCGATTCAGTAATATGTCAAAAGCTGCAATAAGGTCCAACAGAACCAGAACCAGTACCGTGGTTCTCCCACAGACCTCACAGACCTCATTAACAATTTTACAACTGCCATTGCTTATATCTGGTCTGGTTTCTTCTAGCGCAGAACTATGATCCATGTCTCAAGGGGTGAAAAGACCAGAATTGAGTCTGAGTTGCATTTGAGCAAAAATAAAATCTGATTTTGGTCACATTTGCTTGCATTATAAACGTTTACCAATCAAGCATCAGGTTAAGCTGTTACAGACTCCACTGGACTCCTGAAGCTGTGCTGTGTCTTGTACCAACATGATGGCAGGAGATTGTTTATGCCTGGAGATGTGAGGTCCATGTACTATGGATCAAGTTTGTTGAAGCTCTAGTCGCTTTAGATCTGGGAAAGTTGGAAGTCAAATCAGCACCACAGTGACCAGCATTTCATCCCTCACAAACACCTTGGTCACCTAAGCCTCGTGACCCTTCCGTAACCCACTTTTGAAATATATTTTCTCAAGTTCTAAGAGAAATCTCCTTTTGTCTGTGCAGGCACCATCCTGATGATGTCACTGTGTGAGGTGGTGCACGTCTACGAGTTTCTGCCGTCTCGCCGGAAGACGCCACTCTGCCACTACTATCAGCGTTTCTATGACGCCGCCTGCACATTCGGGGCTTACCACCCGCTGCTGTACGAGAAGAACCTGGTCAAGCGCATGAACCAGGGCTCCGATCGGGACATCTACAGCCACGGGCGGGTCACGCTGCCTGGGTTCAGTGCCATGAATTGCACAGCGTAAGCGGTGCAGGAGCACTCAGTGAGATGTGTATAACGAGTGAGGATGGGCGCATGTCAAACTCATATTTGCTGCTTTACTTTTAAAGAGTACCCTATGTTAATATTAAATGACGATCACAGAGAAACACTGGCATGAAATTACAAAAACTGGCACTTGCACTTGTATGTAGTAAGCTGTTCCTAACTAAGCATTATATTTAATCAAAATCTAAACCTCTGCACATTCCTTGCTGCTGTTTTACAAAATTTAAGAATCCTTTATAGTATTAAGAAACTCCATTTTTATGGAGAACATAAAACCTAACTCCAAAGCAAAGGGACACGTATAACAAAAATCCAACTTGATCCTGTAAGCTCAACTTGGTTTAGTTTCTACTTTTTAAATGGAAACTAAATTTGATCCAATTTTTGACTAACCTGGGTTAAAACATTCTCAGAAATTATCAGGATAGTCTTCACTTGACTATTAGTCGTTTTAAGGCAGATGTTTATTTCCTGTAGTTACCTGACCCTCTTTTCTCTAAAGTTGCTTATTTTCCACCAAACTTGAACCTAAATGGAAACTAGATCAATTTAGGATAAAATTGAAATATGACTTGTCTCCTAAACAAAATACTACACGTAAATATAAACTTCCAGGTTCTGTTCATACCTTTAAAATATTAGTTTTATCTGACCTGTCAGATTGCTTCTGTTTCAGCTGCTTTTGTTTAAAAGGACTCATTTTTGTTTTCTGGATAATTTGAGCACTTCTGAAGTTAAAAAAGGCAAAGTTCTTCACTGCCAACATCTGACTGGGTGCCATCACTCCGCTCAGTTTACAGCTAATTTTAGCTGTTATTGTTTGGGGAGTTCAGCTGCCCTTCTTGCCAAGGCTCTGGGAGTCAACAATTACTCAAATGTGCTACAAAATAATCATGTGGCTAGGAAACACTATACTGCCCCTTTAAGAGCATGTAGAGAAATTTCCACATGCCGTTTTGCAGATACATTCAGCAACATAAATCTGAATAACCAATGTAAATGACGTATTTTTAGGGGATGTGGTGAATCATTGTTTAATTGGAAAAGGTAAAATAACTATGTACTAAAAATACTTGATTTCAAAAAAATTGGTAAACAATTTAAACTAATTTAACAAAAGCTAAGTTAGAGACTTCTTGGATTCTTAATGTTTCTGGTCTTGAAGTTGTTTTAACACCTAAGTGATGTTGGCATACAGTCTCCCCAAAAATCCATGTGGAAAATACTTGTGGACTCAGCAAGAGGCTTCTGTTCTTTGAATCCCAGACTGTCGATATTACAACCTGCATTACACCCACTCCACTGTCGTATGAGTTAATATGAAGCCATAGCATTTATATTGGACAATGAGACAATTATGTTGTGCATTAAAACAAATGCTAAAAAACTCATTTCTGACTTTCAACCAGCATAATGGACTTGGTGCAAAACTCAGATGTGTGTGTGTGTGTGTGTGTGTGTGTGATTGTGTGTGTGTGTTCCTGCCCAGCTAAGAGGACTAATCCAGGGGGACGTGCAGAGCGTACAGATCTCTGCTTTCTCCAGTAAATGCACAGTATTCACACTGCTCTATCCAGTGCAACCATCTAATGATTGGTAAAAGACCAAATTTAAGTTATACTAAAATAGCATCTTTATCTGCGTCATGGTAGCATCCAGAACATATAGCAGCTTCACCCAAAAATACCTTACTACGCAAATCTCTTGTGGCGTCCATCTCTTTGTTTCTTGGGATACATTTGTTGTCTAAACATGGAGTATGAGATTGGGTTAGGGTTAGGAAGGAAGACTTCAGCACCATGCATGTTTAAATACAGCTAAAATGTTCCAGTTTTACAGTCCTGTAACAAACTGCTTGCCGTTATTGTTTTTAAGTACAGTCATGGCCAAAAGTATTGAGAATGACACAAATATTATATTTTCACATGATCTGCTGCCCTCTGGTTTTCATGTGTGAATGTCAGATGTCATCACATACAGAAATACAATTGCAATCATATTATGAGTAACAAAAGCTTTTATTGACAGTTAGAATGAGTTAATGCAGCAAGTCAATATTTGCAGTGGTGACCCCTCTTCTTCAGGACCTCT
Organism: Poeciliopsis gracilis; assembly: GCA_911649635.1. Lineage (NCBI taxonomy): Eukaryota > Metazoa > Chordata > Actinopteri > Cyprinodontiformes > Poeciliidae > Poeciliopsis > Poeciliopsis gracilis. Next base: position 792,125 of record CAJVRI010000585.1, read on the forward strand.
GCAATTCTCCCTGGCATGCTCTCAATCAACTTCTGGGCCAAATCCTGACTGGTAGCAGTCCATTCTTGCACAATCAATGCTTGCATTTTGTCAGAATTCCTCGGTTTTCGTTTGTCCACCCGTCTCTTGATGATTGACCACAAGTTTTCAATGGGATTAAGATCAGGGGAGTTTCCAGGCCATGGACCCAAAATCTCTATGTTTTGTTCCCTGAGACAGTTAGATATCACCTTTGCTTTATGGCAAGGTGCTCCATCATGCTGGAAAAGCCAAAGTTCATCACCAAACTGCTCTTGGACGGTTGGGAGAAGTTGCTCTTGGAGGACATTCTGGTACCATTCTTTATTCATGGCTGTGTTTATAGGTCAGACTGTGAGAGAGCCGACTCCCTTGGCTGAGAAGCAACCCCACACATGAATGGTTTCAGGATGTTTTACAGTTGGCATGAGACAAGACTGGTGGTAGCGCTCACCTCGTCTTCTCTGAACAAGCCGTTTTCCAGATGTCCCAAACAATCGGAAAGGGGATTCATCAGAGAAAATGACTTTACCCCAGTCCTCAGGAGTCCACTCCCTGTACCTTTTGCAGAATATCAGTCTGTCCCCTGATGTTTTTTCCTGGAGAGAAGTGGCTTCTTTGCTGCCCTCCTTGAGACCAGGCCTTGCTCCAAGAGTCTCCGCCTCACAGTGCGTGCAGATGCACTCACACCTGCCTGCTGCCATTCCTGAGCAAGCTCTGCACTGCTGGTAGCCCGATCCTGCAGCTGAAACACTTTTAAGAGACGGTCCTGGCGCTTGCTGGTCTTTCTTGGGCGCCCTGGAGCCTTTTTGGCAACAATGGAACATCTCTCCTTGAAGTTCTTGATGATGCGATAGATTGCTGACTGAGGTGCAATCTTTCTAGCTGCGATTCTCTTTCCTCTTAGGCCATTTTTGTGCAGTGCAATGATGACTGCACGTGTTTCTTTAGATGGTTCACAGAAGAGAAACAATGATGCCAAGCACCAGCCTCTTTTTAAAGTGTCCAGTGGTGTCATTCTTACTTAATCATGACAGATTGACCTCCATTCCTGTCCTCATCACCAGCCACACCTGTGTTAATGGAGCAATCACTGAAACCATGTTAGCTGGTCCTTTTAAGGCATTGGGCTGCAATGAAGTTGAAATGTGTTTTAGGGGATAAAGTTCATTTTCTAGGCAAATATTGACTCTGCAATTAATTGCTGCTATGCTGATCACTCTTCATAACATTCTGGAGTATATGCAAATTGCCATTATAAAAACTGAAGCAGTAGACTTTGTAAATATTAACAATTGAATCATTCTCAAAACTTTTGGCCATGACTGTAATCTTGCAGTGTATGGAGCTAGAACACCTGGGAGGAGAGTGTCTGGTTCTTGGCTATGCAAAGTTTCAAAAAGTGTTGTTTTACAGGAAATGCTCGAATTTCATTTATACATGATTCTTTCAGGCCTTAGTGTGCACAAAGTGTATTACATTGATGGTATAAAAGATTAAGTTAAAAGCCAAACAAGGCTCTAAATAACACAACATTTTGTTTAATGCTGAATAGACTTTTGGATCTCTGCAGATGTACAGGCTTCCGAATGCTTACTTTCTTTAAGCTTACAACAACCATAGTAAGTTTTGCTTTTCATAAAAATTGGATTAGTATTTTATATATTCTTTAAGATAATTTTAGCCAGTAAGCGCATCAAATTGTGTGTTTAAGGTCACAGTTTCCTAATTTGTAAGCTTATAAGACTGCCTAGAGATGAAGCTGCAATGAAGATAAAAGTGTGTAAATGTGAAAGTTTCCACTCCTGTTGCGAAAAGAACAGTGAAGTGTCACATTTACAGCACAGGAACTAAGGAACTAAAAATGTCTGAACCTTAACTTCAGACCAGTTTAATCTGGTCACATTATATTCTTACCTTTCTGTCTCTGAGATGCATTCCTAAGCATTTAGCAAATCTGCTGTTTACACTTTTTTGTGCATGTGTGAGCATTCACAGCATACCTCTGCTTTTGTTTGTAGAAATCACAATAACTGTTGCAGCTTTTTGCTGGGAACTAAAACTTCTGTTAACCTGGATATTTTTTTACTGTGAAGAGCCACCCAGTTCTACTTTCACCTACTGTGTCTGCATGTGGAACGTGTAAAACTTTTCTTGGAGGTTGGTTTTTTTACAAGAGAAAGAAAAAAAACCTTTATGTAACAGCATGGCAGTTGATGCAGCTCATTGTTTTCTTGTTGCCATGTAAACTGACAGGAAGAACCTGCGTGGAGCTCCTTGAACTTTAAACAGCATGGCTACTTAACAGGACTGCAAAGTGAGGCTCAAACTCAAAGCAAGCACACAATTGCTCTGAGAAAGAAGCCATTTTCTTGTGCAACTACCATTTTATCCTAAAAATACATCTTTCCATATCTCTGGTACAGATTAGTTTTATGCTGAAATACAAAATGACTGAGTTTTTCACTGGAGTCCTGGAAACCCCCGCAGAATTTTCAACAGTATCTGACTGGTACATTTTTTGAAGCATCTCATAGTGTGCACAACTGATGATTCTTTTGATGTTGTTGTTTTGTTTTTGTTTTTTTGTTTGTTTTTTCCAAATTGTCTTCCTTTAATAAAGAGTCCATTATTATTGGACTAAGGCGATTAAAAGTAGTAGTGGTAAAGATCTGTTAATATTACCCTAACCCTAACCCCTAACCCTCTGATATTTCATTTCTTTCCTGTATGATATTAAGCAGATTAACTTTGTGCTACTAATTCATAGTATCGTAGCAGACTATGTAGTTGGCCCTAACCTCCTTATTTAGAACTTTTCATGCTATTGTGCAAACATGAAGGTAGGACCGTCATTGCTGATGTGCCATCTTTTATATTAAGATCCTGTACACACAGTAGGACCTAACAGGTTAGGTTAAGAATCTGCTTTAATTTCATTTAATGCTGTTAAAATGAAAAAAAAAAAGTTAAAATAGACAGAAATTCTATTTATCATTGATCACATTTGGATTTTGGTTCCTTTGTTGATTTTACCGACTTTGTGTTCATTGAATCAACAGTGGGCTGCACAGTGGCGCAGTGGGTAGCGCTGTTGCCTTGCAGCAAGAAGCTCCTGGGTTTGATTCCCGGCCCGGGGTCTTTCTGCACGGAGTTTGCATGTTCTCCCTGTGCATGCGTGGGTTCTCTCCAGGTTCTCCGGCTTCCTCCCACAGTCCAGAAACATGACTGTCAGGTTAATTGGTCTCTCTAAATTCTCCCTCGGTGTGTGTGTGTGTGTGTGTGTGTCTGGTTGTTTGTCCTGTTTGTCTTTGTGTTGCCCTGCGAAACTGGCGACCTGTCCAGGGCGACCTGTCCAGGGCGACCTGTCCAGGGCGACCTGTCCAGGGCGACCTGTCCAGGGCGACCTGTCCAGGGCGACCTGTCCAGGGCGACCCCGCCTCTCGCCCGGAACCCAGCTGGAGAGGCACCAGCACCTCCCGACTCCGTTAGGGAGAAGGGTGACCGGAAAATGGATGGATGGATGAATCAACAGTCTGGGTCTCTTCCATTTATTAAACTTATACTGTCGCATTTATAAGTTTAATAAATGACATTACTTAAATGTTTGGTCTATAAATGGCTTCCCAAATGCAAAAGAACAGCATGCAAATAGAGTGAATACTGTTAACCTTAGAAGTTTATAATTGGACCTGGGAATTATAACTGTCACCTCCAGTTACAAATGAAAGATCTGGGAGATTTTGCTAAGTATTAAACAATGTATTTTCTTGTGTTTTTCCCATTTAACCTATGTAGAAACATGTTTACCTGCAGATCATCAAAGTGCAAATACTAATATGTTAAATATAAGCAGTCAACTTCACTGGTGATTAATCTCCAACTGTCCAACTGTCCAGTTGATCTTTTTTCTGTATTTTTAACTTGGAACGTGGAAATACCAACCTTTGAGTCTAACTGGAATGCACTATTAATCGTAGCAAAGGCTGCCTCCCCAGTGAACTCTGCCTAGCTATGTAGCTGCTACTGCAGTTTGATTGACATGCTGCATTGGTTTACAAAACTACTGATTTCTGCAACAAAATGTTAAAACTACGTAGGTTTTTTTTTTTGTTTTCTTTCATGGACCATCAGAGCATTTGTAAGCTCAGAGAATTCTGGCTTATCTTTTTGTTTTATTTTTGTTTTTACCTAATACATTGATCATGTTTGTTGTTTAAAATTAAAAACATTTCCTATGCAGTTGTACTAATGTCGTGAGATTTTTTTGTTTCAACTAACCAATGTACATTCAGTTCTACTCTGACTTCATACTTTGAGTTTCTGAGATGCTTGGTTGGACATATTTAAGTGTTTTTATGTGTTTTTCCTCCTCTGTCCTCTTATTACCCAGTTGCAAGGTAAAATGTAAAATACGATTGATTTGTTTAGCATTGAAGAACACTGTCACAAACATTTTTAACCTCATTTTGCTGTTTTTGATGACAGATCTGCAAAAAGTAGTCTCCTGCACTTGATTCTGTCAGTTTTTTTTTCCTGAAGTGTAAATATAGACTGCTTGAAATCAAAGCCTGAGTTCAGTTGTCTACATTTTTGCTAGCTTGTAATTATCAATGCATTTGCGTAGTTCTTCGTCAGCAGGCCAGAATATCATTAAACCAGTCGAGGAAATAATTCAACTCACCTGCTGACGGACATAGATCAAGAATTTCTATGAGAATCTTGCTGCTTCAAGCCTCGGTGTGCAAACAAGAATCCAAATGCTGACCACTGTCCAAATGTTTTGGCTCTGGGGCATGACAGATGGACATGGATGTTCAACAAAAGTGAAGCTGGAAGGGAAAGAGGGAACAATGTCGTCAATGATTATTGCAGGTGTTAGCAGTGTCTTCAGCAAAGTTCATTTTCACTTCTGTGATGGTCCAGCAGAGATTTTTGAACAATATATGCTGTCTGAGTATCTTAATGACAACCTAAAAAGAATATTTTGGAGCTTTTTGGACGTTTTTTCATTAGATTTTCATATTTCCGATTTTATGTGGACTTGCCACAAGAGGGTATAAGTGATTCCATTACTGGTTCACATCAAGACCAAATAGGACCGTTTCTTGGAGCTAGGTTTTTTATTTCAATGAATTTTTTTATTTTTTTTATTTATTTATTTATTTTTAGCATGAAGCCATTTTTTGTATAAACAGTGTTAGTAACAGAACTTACACCTGCCTGAAAAGGTTTGCTTTTAAACTCGAGAACACTCGAGTTGCTTTTAAAATATTTAGATATTTTAGGTCTAAATATGGGTTCTCCTCCACCATCTGGAGATTTAGTGTACTTCTGCCAACAAAGCCAAACTAAAGGTGCTGGAAAAAGAGGGAAGCAAGCAATAGATAAATTTAGCTGAAATAGAAAAGTGTGCTCAATATTCATGAAGCATACAACCAGAATCTAGAAAACATACAGGTGCACAGAGAAATCAGATTTAGCAGTAAAGTTGAAAAACTGAACATTTAACAAGAAAAAATATTTCACATTTTCTTTTTTCAGGACAGGGAGCAATATCTGCTGCCAAATAAAAGACTTGAATAGCAAAATAAAGGAAGTGTAATTCAATCGTAATAATAGGGTCAGTACCAATTGTTATACAAATACATATCAGAAATTACTTTTAGAAAATTTGACTTTGTAAATGAATGCTTTGAAATTGGGCCTCTATCTGTTTAAAATCTCCTGCTCTTTCTGGAACTCACCCATAATGAAGTCATTACGGCATAGCTGCTCTGTTAACCCTTTAACAAAGTTTTTACCAGCATTGCACTGAGAACTATATATAATGAGCTCCAGCAGGTGTTTTCTAATTGCAGCTGGCTAGTTTGAAGGAACTGAGTGAGGGAGTTACAGGGGGAGGAGTGTTCTGTGAGGTGGAATCTTTTGAAGATGGAATAACATTATAGGATGATGTAAAGCTCAAAAAGGTCAATTTTATATATCCCTTTTACAGCCGACTTCTTTAGCAATGGCCTTTTGCTGCGGAGGGGGTCAGTGTCTGTATCTGTTGAGGGAGGAAATGGTGGGATGTAGCAAAACCTAGAGGGAACATTAGTGGCAGGAATCCATGACAAAATTGGACATAAAAAAAACATTCAGTCAGAAATAAACCAAAACTGAACCAAGTCAGAAATTTGATTCTTTAGGTGCTGACTGGTTTTTCATTGCTGATAGATTATTTATTTATATGTGTTGAAATGAATTTATTTGATTAGGACAGTGCCCATGAATCACCATATCCACAATTTGTGGCAGTGTAGGTATGCAGGACTTTGCACAATAGTTCAATGTCATCCTTTGTTTCCAGGACAAATAAGCACAAAAAACACAACACCTCACTATACAATTCACAGGACAGAACACAGCACACTTCTGTTAAAAGAAGCAAAAAACAAAACAAAAACAGGTGTGCAGGCCCATAGAGGACCCATGGACAGTGCATTATTGCCTCAGATATGATGTCTGTATTTTTTTATTGACTTCCAGCCACAGTCCAACAGATGAGCAACAGGACGACTCTGTCCTGAGGAGGTGACATGTATTATTTACTCATCAGCACAGTAACATGATTCCTGGGTCATCAACCAGCAGCAGGCAGGTGAAGGAGGAATGAAAGGACAGCCCACCTGGACTGGTGTGGCCATGGATGAATTTTATTTGCATTACTGATACTGTCTTTGTTCTCTCCCACAGAGTTTCCAGCAGGTGAAGCACTCTGGTGACGCGTTTCGAGGTGACTGCTGGCCACATTTTACAGGAAAGGCAGAGCGCTGTAAAGAAAACAGAACAGAAAGCAGACTGATGAGAGTCTGCTTGGATCAGGTGTGACTAACAGAAGAAAACCAAACCATCTGGGTGCAAGGATAAACTTCTCCCTTTGGACATAACTGGTGAGTTCTAGTCTCTTGTCTGCTTTAGAACATGGATTTAGACTTTTAGATTGATGCAAGCTGGTTTTCTGTTTGTATCTGTGTGACCTGTAGCCTGGAAATCTGGCCTCAGGCTGAATAACCAGATCAGCAAGTCATTTGATTATTTGCAAATTTGATTCCACAGAGATCAGTTTCCCCAAACTCACATAACTTATGTATGATGTAGTCACTAAGTTGGAGTGAAAACCAAATAACATAAACACAGATTTTACTCTGTTCAATGAGATCAGGTAGTTTTTAACGTTTTCAATGGAGGTAAAGAAGGGCCCCAATTTATTGATATTTATGTGCAAAACTAACACCTTGAGACTGGAAGCAAAGTTCTAAACAGCATGCTGTGTTTTGCTTCTTCTAATGTCAGGTTGCTTTCATTTTCCTTTTATTTTTTAAATTCTTTCACTTGTATTTTTCAGCCTGATGGGCAGAGCACAAAATTGCCTTTTACCCTTTGAAAAGGCAACAACACAATAAAGAAATGGAAAGCGCTGTATTCATTGGACGGTGTTTGGGAGCTAAAATAAATGGTTGGTTGTACTTTGAAATGATTTGAATCCTGGAAACCTACCTAATTTCCTTTGAAGCAGTCCTGCACACATGACAATAACAGCTGATTCCACTGGTGGCTATAACTTTGAAAGCCACCAGTTTGGTTATTAATTCCTGAAATTTTTTTTCAAGGACTCAGACTTTGGATGTTTCGGGACTCAAAGTCTCAGCAGGTGGTCCACGCCAAAGTGTTAGTTAAAAGAACATTCATAATTTTCTGTGTTCTACAGAAGACCAAGAGAATAGCAAGAGACATGTCTAGGTATTTTATTCACCTGGAGCTTATGGTTGATAAGCTTCTTTCTGATCTCTTTTTGATGAGGTCAAAACAATGTATGCCCTCATCCAGCAAGATAAAACTCTTTACTAGTAAAGTATCATCTCTCTAATCTGCTTCAATTTCTAAAGGTCTGCAGACATTTGCAACCAGAAAGACAAGCTTTTCTTCTTCTTCTGGCCATTTGTCAATCACAAATCAAACACATCTCATATTGATAAAAGTCATGAAATGATGTTTGCTATTCCTCACCAGTCCTGCCACATTTTCATATTTTACATCACAAATTTGTGTTGAGCAGCTGGCTCCCTCCCACACAAGTCAGAAATGAGACTCACATGGGAGCTCAGATAAATAACCTGAACTTTAATCTGAACTCTAAAATCCTGGCATTAAGTGTTTTGTGAAGGTGACTAATTAATGTAATTCCTTCGGCTGCAAAATGAGATTAAATCATAACTCCTCCTCTACCATGTTTGACAGTTGGTATGATGTGGGTTTACTGCTGTGCTATGTTAGCCATTCTTCAGACATGGAACTGTGGGATATGGTCAAACGTCTCTACTTTGGTCTCAACTAAACAGCAGTTTAGATGAGACCAAAGGAGTTTGGAAGTCATAAACTTCCAACCTTCCAAAACAGCCATACTTGTTCAGGTGTTTTGTTATTTCATGTCATGAACCTAAACCTTTTTGGAGGTCTGGGTTTTATACATTATTTTTCTGAAGCAATTTAAGAATTTAAACTGTTGTCCCTGAGCATCTTTAGGTTACATTTTAGGCAACAGCCAAACAATATAGAACAATATTTTTTTCTCCAAAAGTTGAAAGACTAAAATATAGTGCTATATAAAAATATGGCACTAAAATTGGGACTATATCCCAGTTCGTTTCATCAAAACAAACTGGCATATAGTCAAAAATTAATTTAGAAATACTGCTTATTTCATAAATGTAAGCTCCTGCAGGTTTGGAGAGCCTGACGTTGGGTTACTTCTAGCTTGTCTAAACATACTACTTTGGCAACGATTCTGAAAAAGCATCTAAGTGAAGACTGTTCCCGCCTAACAGCCTAAAGACAGTCATGGGATGCTAGCAGCTGAGTTGTCAAGCAGTGGAGACGACATTTTACAGTAACATGTCCTGTATGACACCATCAGTTGTTAGCAAATACTGCTAATCCACCCGGTTTGCTTTTGCTGCTCCACTTTGAATTTCTGTCTGGTTGTATGGTTAGAGAGATTTTAGAGTATGGAATTTGATCCTTTACTCTTTGGTCCTGGTCTAATCCCTGATGCCTCCTTTTCAAAGGCAGCATGCTATTATTTGAATTTTTGAGTTACTAATCTTCTGCTTCCAGTTGTAAAAGTACCTTTGTCGTGGTTGTGCATCCTAACAACTGTGCAAAAGTAACAAAGTGAGATGAAAAAATATTTTGGACTGGACATCATCCCAAACCAGAGGGAATAACAGATGAAATATCCAATGCCTTGGCTAAAAAATCTTACTGCAAGCTACACCAAGATGCTGCCACTATTCTCGAATATGTAATTAATTGATCATTGAGTGTGACCAGCAGTACAGGTTCATTTTTAGGTTAATCTTCTAATTCATGAACCCTAAAAATTGAAAAGGGTGTACTTTTTTTTTTGTTTTTTTCATGATTCCATTTGTGATTCAACAATATTAATACTTTATGGCTGCTTTGTGTTATTTAGAGTCTAACTGGTTGTTATGTCTTCACAGGAGACAAGTGAACAATGAACTGGGGATTTTTGGAGAAGATTCTGAGTGGAGTGAACAAGTACTCCACTTCGATTGGCCGGATCTGGCTCTCTGTGGTCTTCCTGTTCAGGATCCTGGTATATGTATCTGCGGCTGAGCAGGTCTGGAAGGACGAGCAAAACGACTTTGTGTGCAACACATTGCAGCCCGGCTGCAAGAATGCCTGCTTCAACCACTTCTTCCCCATATCTCAGATTCGTCTTTGGGCTCTGCAGCTCATCATGGTGTCCACACCATCCCTAATGGTCGCCCTTCATGTGGGCTACCGGGAGCACCGGGAAGCGAAGCACAAGAAAAAGTTCTACAAGGACAAAGGAAGCATTGATGGTGGTCTTTTCTGCACCTATGTCATCAGCTTGATCTTTAAGACGGGCTTTGAGGTGGGGTTCTTGCTGGCTTTTCACTACTTGTACAGTGGTTTTGGGGTGCCCATCCTGATGCAGTGCACACAAGAACCCTGCCCTAACACTGTGGACTGCTACATAGCTCGAGCCACAGAGAAGAAGATCTTCCTCTACATCATGGGCTGCACCTCCATTCTGTGTATAGCCCTCAACTTCTCAGAGCTCATTTATATTGTGTGGAAGCAGCTGTGGAGACACTTCAGCAGGCGATATGTTCCTGTGGAGAAGCAGATTTTGAAAAACAGCCAGCTTCATGCTTCAGCTGACAAAAGATTCACATCGTCTGAGCAGCTTGAAAACTCAAAGGTCTGCACACCAGAACCCACAGCTGATGCAGTTGAAAAACCCGCCAGTCCAGTTCTGCAGAGCTGAGAGCAACCAGGCCCCCTGGTCACAAAGACAAATGCAGCTTCTTTTTGGCCTGAAATATAATTGACAATAAATGTTTTTTTTGTTTTTTTTTTTAATATCATTGGATCTATATAAATTTCTAAAAAATGTCTTCAGAGAATCATTGAAACTTGTTAAAGTACCTGTTGAATTGCTGACGTATTGAATGGAAGTATGTTACACAGCAACAGAAAACATCCTTTTGTTGTTTCAGCTTGCTTGTATGATGGTATACTGTTCAGTAACTTTGTGCTTTTGTACGTTCAGATTTCTTTGTCTCTATTTCAGTAATATGTTTTGTGTCAAGTGAATTTGTTTTAAAACTCTTAGTTCTTCCAGCACCACCAAACAAACAGCCCAGAAACAGGGAATACTTCATATTTTCCTCCAGGATGAACATTTTTAATAACTTTCACTTTTACTTCACTACATTTCCGAACTTAATTGCATACTTTGATACATTTTCAATGTGTGGTTTAGTTACTCGTTACAAAAAAGCGAGAGAGAAACGCAACTGTTTTGATCACCTACTGATTGACTGCAACAAGGCCTGCTTGCCTGGGCTTGTTCATCACTACCAATAGGATGCACCTGTTTCACTTCTCACATTAAACACCAAGTTAACAAAAAGCTCTCCTCTTCAGATGCCAAATAAGCTGCATTTTCCTCCCAATTCTTTTTTTCTTTTGCATAATGACCAGTTGTGGCACCTATAGTTTGTGAAGTAGAGTAATCGTAACAGCTTTTTCCTTCATGTTGGTGCATTTTCTGTACTGACTATTTCTTTTTCTCATTTTCAGCACTGACCTTACTGAAAGGGAAAACTTAAGGCTTATAGAAACTTTGTATTTTCTGTCCTGGAAGGTTTACTAAGAAGCTGGTTCACTTGTAAAGCAGATCAAGTTAACCTAAAGCAGGTTAAGTTAACCTAAAGCAGGTTAAGTTAACCTAAAGCAGATCAAGTTAACCTAAAGCAGGTTAAGTTAACCTTGTAGTTTAGGTAAAGCTCCTAATTGTCTTAACTAAATGATGCTGCAGGTTTATCTATTAGCAGGTTTCATTTTGCCTGCACTTGGTTGTGTACATTATTTTAAGTGTATTTAACAAATTTACCAAAATATAAAAAATGTCATTCAAACTGCATTTGCCTTGTTTTACTTTTTACTTATACTTTTCATGACATTACTTGAGTACATTCATTTTTACAGTAATTTTCATACTTAAGTACAAGATGTTTCAGATACTTTAATACTTTAACTCAAGTAACATTTTTTTACTTTTACTAAAGTCATATTTTCTATACTTTTACTTGACTCTGAGATTTCACTACTTTATACAATACTGTATCAAAGATCAAACAATATTGTTTGATCTTTAAAGTGTTACATAAATTAAATAAATTAATTTCTGAGATTGCATCATGTATCATAATTTTAGGTGCGATGGAATTGGGATTATAACTTTGAGATTGAGATATTTAAACAGCTTTAAATAAGCATTATATTTTCTTATTGTATTACTGTAGATCTATTCAAACCTCATGTTAAATTGTTCTCTGGCAAAGAGAAAGCAGAACATGAGAGCTGATATGGCTCAGTGCATGAAAAAAAACAAAAAACAAAAATGTTACAGAAACCAATATTTTTTTTTCTCTGAGTTTCTGCTACATTTAGAGGCCAAAGGGTTAGCAGCATGTTCCAATTAGAGTGTGTCTCTAACATTCAGGCGTAAAGCTGTGAGATTCTATAAACAGAGAAACAGGGCCGTGCAGAGACCTTTGGAGGGGCAGGGGCCCAAAGTTAAAAAAGGGCATATTGAGTAAGATCTTAAAACACAGTACAACAACATAGCAATAACCCATATTAATCAAGAATTTAATTGGATCCTACTATATCGTTGCCATCATGTGGGGACAATGCAAAGCAAATGTACTGTATATTTTTCCCAAGGTATAAAGTTGCTGTTTCTGGAGGACTGAGTTTAACTGAGACTGTAGGTGTTAAACAAACCAGAGGAGAGAAGGTCAAAGGTTAAGAAGTTATGAAATAAGCAAATTTGTGGCCATTTTAGTAATTAAGCCCTAATAATATCTACTTAACCTCCAGAACAACTTGGCTGCAGACTGATTTATAGATAAAAAAAAACAAAAAAACAAGAAGGGGCTAACTCTATAAAATGTTTTGATGTTAGCATCTCTGAGATCTACAATTGTAAGCCTGGGATATCAAAGTAAAGAAAACTCAGTAGCTGCTAGTAGGGGCCATTCAGGGACCCTTAGCAATGGTTCAATTGTAACATAGACCACAGATCTAAACTTGTAGCATCATTAATAGAGAATGACAATGTTATTGCATTTTATTTAATGCATTCAGCTGAGAAACAGAAGTGTACATTTAGGATTTAATTTAAACTTTGCAAAAGTTTAAAGAATCATCTTGATACTTTGATTGTTGTGTTCCCATGGCTACAATATGGTGTAATCTTTGTGTTTGTTCACAAATACATCACAGCAAGTAACCAATAGTCAGTGATTGATTTTAAACTTGGCCAATAAACCTGGTCTCCCTTTCAAAGATTCACCTAATCTATATTTGAACATGTTAGTGATGCTGAGGTTCTTAGTAGGAAAGGTTTTGGTGGGGCATGAATGGGGGTTGGATCTGTCTAAGGCCCCATATTACCTTGAGCCAGCCCTGCAAGAAGAGCCACTGCGATGCTCATCTCTGGATTCTACCTGGAAATCCCCATGTCAGACCAATGATGCTTTGTGGACATTTTGATTCATTTAATTGTGGCATGTTTGGCTTTTATGCTGCAGTTCTAATTATTGCTCCAGTATGTTCTCTGATGTTTATTTCGTGAATAAATAAAACTTTGTGTCTCCAAAGCGACACGGAGAAAAAAGCATCGAGAATAAGAAACGCTGCAGGTTTGGTTCAACATCAAATCTAGTGTAGTTGCTGCTTTAGTCTCATCTTCTCTCTACATCGTTAAACATGGAGCTGCTCTTCTCCTAACCCAATCTGAGTGAGAGATCCAGAGATGAAGTCACTGTTCAGGGGGAAATGTTGGGTTTTAAATGTGGCAGCAATTTGGGCTGGAGCCGTTCACCTCCAGCCCAGATCCCGTCAGCAGCTGCTTTAGTAACGTTAAGGAGAAGCAGAGTAAACAGTCAGCAGATGGTACCGGGTGGTACTGGGGCTTTGAGCTGCGTCACGACTCATGGTGACTGTGGCAAGCCGTTTTAACATGAATTTGGTTTTTCCACCCTTACATTCCAGATATCTCAAATTGTTTTATGACTAGACGTTTTAACAATTTAAGATATCTCTAATTACATTCTGACTAGTCGAAATGAGTCAGATTTCCATGAGTTGAGGTTAATTAATATCTACAATGAATTACTGACTATCTGAAATACACATTTCAGAAATCTACAATTAAATTATGACTAGTCAAAAAGTCAATTCAAGATATCTTGATTGTAGTTTTGACTAGTCATAATTCAAATCAAAGATATTTCTAATTAGTCCATAATTCAAGATATCTTAAATGTATTTTTGGATAGGAGAAATGTAGTTTTGACTAGTGGAAATTAAATTACAGATATCTTAAAAGCAAATAATGACTAGACAAAACTAAATGAGAGATATCTTGAATTATAATGTTGACTAGTCAAATATTTATTTTAAGATATCTCTAAATGAATTAGAGATATCTTGAATTATTCAACTTTTCTATTTAAGATATCTTAAATGAACATTCTGACTAGTCAAAATGACATTACTGATATCTTGAATTAGCATTCTGTCTAGTCAAAGCGTCACTGATTTACATGGCAATTTGAAAGTTTGATAAAACAATGAAAAATAGAAAAAAATGGAAAAAGATGTTTGAAAATGCACAACTTTCATGTTGAAAATGGATTGACAATAGCAATTTTAGCTTTTCAAAGCTGTTTTTAAGTTCTTTCGGTTCGTTGGAAATTAATAAACAGTATTTTTTTGCAGATATTATTAGCAGTCTTAATAGTTCATGAAGTTTTGGATTCTCTGCATTTCCAACATTGCTGAGCTCTTTCTAATTTGTGCCATTTATGGACAATTTTGTGCAGGAAATATAAAATTCTGCAGGTAACTGTTTGGGCAGCACAAAGGGGCTTCAACGTCATTCTTAATTCAGATAACTAAAATTGTAATATTGACTAGTGATAATTAAGTTCAAGATATCTTAAATCGTAATTCCAGACACGAGTCTCATCAAATTACAGATCCAGTGACGTCATTCGAGATATCTTGAAATGAATTTTTACTAATCAAAATCTAATTGAAAATATTTTCAATTATTATTCTCACTAGTCAGAATGTAAATGCAGATATCTTAAATTACCATTACGGATAGTCAAAATGTAGTTTTGTCTAGTCAAAATACATTTTTAGGTATCTGGAATGTAATTACAGATAGTCAGAAGAAACCAAATTTATGTTAAAACGGCTTGCCATACAGTGACAGTCGCAGTACCTTGTCTTATATCAGGATGTGACATCTTAATGATCTGATATAAAGACAGACATTCTTTCTATCTGTCGGTGGGACCAACTCAGTCTGCCTGTAGAACCAGGCCTTTACCAGGATGATTAAGTTGAAGTCAGAAGTTTCTCTGCAACCGAAGCATTTATATGTCAAGGAGGATTTTTTCCGCTATTGTGAGGACAATTATGAAAATACAAATAGAAACAGTTTTTCTAATATCAACATCAGGCCTACGTTCTTATTTACAAACCAGTGTATGAAAAAATTATCCTTGCCCATAATTTGATAAGTAGAGCCACAGATTAGCGCCCCCCCTCGCTCCCCCCTCCTCCTCACCGTGGACCCGGTGTCTGAACACCATGGAGGCAGAAACTGAGAGTCATTATTAGACAGAGGACAGCCAGACTAGTTTATTTTGCTAAGTTATCATATTTAGCTAAATATTATTGCTAAGGGGCAAAAGCAGGCTTTCTGACACACAGATAAAATAAATAAATAAATAAATAAATAAATAAATAATTGAAAAAGAAATGTAAAAAAAATATAAAAAAAAGGGCACTATGGGCATCAAGGATAAAAGGGGCTCAAGTTCCCTTCACCTCCCTGACCCCCCTCTGCACGTGCCTGCAGAGAAACAATGATTTTAAAAAGGATAATAAATGATTTGAGAAAGATTCTTTAAATGTAGTCTACGGCGTCACGTCATATACTGCCACCTACTGCCCATCCAATGTAAATACAGAAAAATATGCTCAAATTGGCTTGACTAATAGTCAGCCATAAATGCAGAGCCCTTTTAAATAAGGAAATATCGGCAACATCAGATAACATCTAAGGACTATTATAACTTTGAACCATTGATTTGATGCTTGAAGGATTTCGTAATTAATCACCTGCTCATTAAAGTTGGCATCATGCTTTACTTTTAACAGACAGTTTCAGCCATACTGACACAATTCTTGAACAGTATGTAGCTTTTTTGTCTGAAAAAGCTACATACTGAAAAAGCTACAAAAGTTGAACATGCCAAACATAAGGTAGATAAAGATGGAAGCATAGCTATTATCCAAGCCAAATGCTTGTGATAAAAAAGAACTGGATTCAAGATTTAGTGAGAGTGGAGTGGAAATAGCTGAAGATAGAATAGAATAGAATAGAATAGAATAGAATAGAATAGAATAGAATAGAATAGAATAGAATAGAATGTGTGTAATCAATTGCGAGAAATTGCTTATCTGCTCTGAAGCTACTCCAGCTAAAATGCTGAGCAAGCTGAAAATTTGCCATCATGCAAAGTTACCATCATTGGTGGTTCTTGAGGGTGAGCCTCTCATTCTGAATGTGGATCCATTTTTTGTTCTCAAAATAATTCCCAAACTTTTTGAGAATCTGTGTTCAGAATGATCATCTTCAGCATTGGTCAATCTAAGTGTTAATACATTACAGTAAGCAAAATAAAACTCAAAAGGGGCACAATGTACATCCATGCATTTATTTTTATTTTTTCTAAGTAAGTATTTGTGCTGCCGAAATAAAAGTGTGCTCTGGGCCTTGAGCCACATAGTTTCCATCAAAAACCACCAGTGGCCAAGGAACAAAATTAACCAAATAAAACAAACAAGCAAAAAATAAATAAATAAATAAATAAATTCTAATATCTGAAGTTCAAAATCAATACCATTCAGTGTTTAAACGTGATAGTGTTCTTTAGTACTGTAACTTGATTGTAATTAGATGTAGAAATCACTGAGGTAATGTAGGACTTGAATTTGAGTTATTTATAAATTTTGTTACTTTCCTGCAAAAGGGAATTCCCTTTTAGGGAAAAATCATAAACTCTCTTTTAGGAAAGGATTTTTAAAATACTTTTTTGGCCAAAGATGAGTTAAAAGATGATTAAAAACTTAAAAAGAAAAAGTCGTCAGAAAGGTATTCATACATAAAATTATTTAATACAATTCAAAAGAAGTTCATTAAAGAATTGTGTCTTTCGCTGTGTACAGCAGTGATTTCACAAAATTGCATTTTGGATTGGAGCGTGACATACGTCTGACGTAGATATCACGTGGTAGCGTGAACAGAAACAAACATGGCGCCGCGAAAGTGAGGAAAAAACCCTCCTGTGAGTGTTTTAAAACTGAAATTGTCGTACTTTGCTGTTGTCTTTGGTAGATTTTAGATTAAAATAAAAACACACACCAGCACAAATTAAAAGTTAATTCTTGCTGTAACTTGATAGTTATCTGATCAGGAAACTGAGCCAACGAACTTTATTTGAGGCTTTTTGCTGTGTCGTGTGTTCAGTTTGTTTCCATACCAACCGCCGTCCTCGCGCGCTGTCATTTAACTTTCAGCTGCCTTATTCTGTTTAACGGGACTGTGCTTTTTAAACATTCATTTATTAAGTTTGTTTGGTTATTTTAGGCCTTTCCTGTCAATCGGCGCCCAGGGTTGGATGATCCCACACGCAGATGAGAGGAAGAGGAAGACACTCTTCATCACCGTCGTCAGGTAACCGCTGCTGTGACTTCCGTGACAACATACAAAATCGAGGGAAAGAAGCGGTTGGTCTGGATTCGCCTACTCTTTCAATCTGCGCATTGCAACAAATCTGAACATTAGGGAAAAGTTAAATGCAGTATTTCAGTTGAAAATATGAAATCTAATATGCAGATTTGTTGTGGAGAAAGTGATTCAATTCAATTCAAAATACTTTAGTAAGGGGAATAAAATGCAACTCATATCATCCAAGTACCTTGAGAGATGGTCCTGCTGTGAGAAAGAAAGTTATCCAGTAGCAGTCAGTCTTGTATGAAATCTAAACAGGCTTCTGACTGAAGACTGCCTGACAATCTTAATGACTTTCATGACATGCTAACAGCTCACTTTCTGGACAATAGAGATGAAACTTCACAGGAACATGTTTTGGATAATGCAAGCACTGCTAATCCACATCATTTGCATTTGCTTTTATATTTTGCGAAGTCTGCCATCTTCCTTTTGACCAGTGTTTCATTCCTGGTCCCAACCAAGCATAACTGATTTAAATGACCATTTCAGCAGTGGCTGTATTTCAAGTGTTGCAGATGCTTTTTAAATCAGCCACTCGTTTAAATCAGCTGTTTTAGAACCATGGGGACACCTGAAAAATGTGTTCCCTTCTTATGAGTCAATAATGAAAGTATTTCTGATTTACAATTATTTTTACTTGTCTTATTTAATACTGAGAATCAACATTTTGAGTTTGAATTGGCTGAAAGCCTTAATCATAAAAATGTATGACAAATCAAAACACTTAAAAGATATCATGGTATGTGTGAGTGTGATGAATTTACACAAAATGAGTTGTAGTTGTTGCAGCAAATTGCTTAAATTAATGAATTTTCAATGATTTTCCAAGTATGAAAATAAATTTAACATCACCCTGCTTTAGTACAAGTATCTCCTGAATTCATTTGATTGCAGTTTAACTGATCTGTCTACCCTTACACATAGTTATGGATCATGACCCAAATACAGAGATAATGGATACATAAGGCTCTTTTGTGATCAAGTAGTTTTTAGTACCTTTGATAAAAAATGAGCAAAGATTTTATGTGTTAAGTCAGTAGGAAATATATTTTTTAGCATCTCTAAACATCTGCTTCGAAGTTCAACAACAAAATATCACTGATGGTACATAATAGATGTTTGCTTTTTAGTACTTTGATTTCAATAGACTGCTACAATATGTGATTTGTCACCTTGTCTAAACAGAGAGGCGCCTCAGTTGGCCTATTTCTACTGAGAGATGTATATTTTTAAACTTATCAAGACTTGATGTGTTTTCTATGTCCTGAATCCTATGTCCTGAAAAAAATCAAACTAGTTATTTTCAAAACAATGCAGAAAAAGGATATGCTAAAAACATCTTTAATTTCAGGCAAAAATAAAAGGGCTTTTTGAATTGAAGAGCTTGCTGCTCTAGATTGTGGTTGTCTCTTGCCTGAAAGAAAATTTGGAGCATTTATCCAGTAGAGATGTTGCTCCTGTAGATTGAAAGGAGTCAGCAATCATGCTGCATTTGCCTCTTTTTAGAGGTTTTATAGGCACTCTAAAATATTATTCATCAGAATGGAAATTATTGAGTTAATTTTAATGAATCAGCTGATTAATTGCTTATTTCAACAGGCTTAAACATAAGACTTGTTTTCTTAATTTAGACTAGAAAAAGGAGTTCCACTTTTTTAATCTTTATTTATATTTTATTATCACTTGTTTTATGTAATTTATTTTTAAAAGTTTTTATTAGTTCCAGTGGCCTTTATTTGGTGTTTAAACAGAAAAGTGGGTCATGAGAGAGGGGGGCAGGTAGTAAAGGTCATCAGGCTGGAGACTAAAGCCTTCATTTGTGGGTTGTGCCTTACCCCTGTGTCACCATAAGACCCATGTTAAATATATTTAATATTATTTAGTTGAAATCAGTTTTCAGTTTGACATTTAAGAGTTGTTTTTGTCTATTTTCATTGGGGGGGCGGGGGGGTTCTTCTGATTGATTTGTAAAAGCAAGAAAAGGGTAAAACTCAGCTCAAGATGGTGAATACCTTTTATATTCAGTTTGTAGAAATTGTCAAGTATCATTTTCTTCCTGTCACAGCGACTCAGCAGCAGAGCAGGATGGCTCTGAGGAAGAAGCTGGCCCAGAACGTTTCCTCTGATAGCCAACAGGATGAAAACACCCAGGAGGACAAAGCTTCTACCGACACAGAAAACAAGGTAGAGATGTTTAAAATCAAAACTTTTAGTTTTAATTTATGTATTCTGCAGCTTAATCATGTTCTGTGATTAATCAGCAGAAGAGTAAATTTCATCTGTGGTTTGGAATCTGTTTTTCAGGATGAGCTCTCGTCTTTGCTTCGATCAACATCATTAGCACGAGAGAAACGCCCAAGGGAGAGGAAGAACCACTCCAGACGAAAAGGTGGATAAACGAATAGTCATTGTTTCCTGTTAATCACTGGAGAAAGTTTTAAAACGTTGGAACTTGTTCTTTCAAAAGGTTGCTCTTTCAAATGCATTCCTGCTTTTATATTTTCTTGCAAGAAAATACAGAAGCACAAACATTTTTGTGTACTCTTGGTACTCAAACACTCTAGCCCAGTGCTTCAGATTTGTTTAGGCAAATTCTTTTGGTTTTCTCTGTTTGCTGCTCAGAGATGACTGAGGAGGAGGAGATGGACCTGGCGCTACAACTCAGCAAACAGGAAGCCAGCAACACAGCACTGAGACAGCAGCAGGAAGATGAGAATGTGATGAAGGCCATTCAGGAGAGCGTGAGTTCAGATTTGACATTACCTTCTGCAGAAATCCTGTTGAAACATGATTCTGGGTTATCTGTGCTGTAATTCAGGTAAGACGAGATAAGAATAAAGTTAGCACATCCAGAGTATCTACACTTCCTTAAATTAATTGATCTAAAATAAGGTTTTGAAATGTCTTAACTTCATTTAAAAAAATATGTTGGCCTTTAATTTTGTGTATTTCATCTTGTATATTCAATGTATTTATTTTTTTCTCATGGAATTTTTCTATCAAAGGAAAGTGAATTCCACTTAGACATCTTCATTGTGTTCTGTGACTTGAGACAGGTGGGTTAATATATTGTTGCTTGCTAGCTAGCGTTTTTGCATATATCATGGGTAAGTGCAAATTTATCATCATATATATGGGCAAAGTTCATAAATTGAACTTTTTATATATTTATAATTGTATTTGAAAGTCTTAAATTTGAGTTGGTGAAACTCTTATACCTGAACAAATAGTGGAAATAATCCATGATTTTACTAACCCACCTTTTCTTTGTGTAAATCCCAGTGTTTTTATATTTAAATACAGGGAGACGTTTGTTCTCTCTTGTTGAAATAGTTACATCACATTGGTTCTCACATGTTCCAGCTCATATTTAAATATCTCCCTGTTAAGAGGTGAAGCTGGCAAAGTCATGAACTTAGACCAAAACCTGCACAGAAAACCAAAAATGATCCCAATCATCGGGAGAGTAGACCTTAACATTTGCACTTTTCATCAAAGAAGCTTGTCTCCCTCATAGATGGTCAACCAGACACAACCTGGTCTCAAGTCTCCAAATAAACATCTGCTTGATGGTGTCCCCCAGGGCACCGGCTCTCAACAAAAACTCTCATACTCTAACGGGGAGAGGATGCCAGAGGAGGGTGGCATGAACCCAGGTGAGTCTGAGGATTTCTTCCTCCTGTAGTTAATTCTTCTGTATGAAGAAACCTGCTGATTGGTCGATTGTGTTTTGTTTTTTTTCCAGGAGCTGTTGGACCAGGAGATGAAATTATCACCAGGAGAAAAAAGCGGAGAAAACAAGCTGGCAGTCCTCTTATGGAAATGCCAGATTTGTCACAGATTTGTCAGAAAGTTTCCTCTCAGAATTCTCCCAGTATCACAGAATCGTTCTCCGCTCATCTGGATTCTCCACAGGTCCATTACAATTTCACCATCTTTTTTCTTTCCATTCACACTTTACAATTAGTAAAGAGTCCAAAGAAAAGTGACAATTTACATACTTTCTCCTGTTTGGGAAGCAGAGCTCCGACTCAACGGATATTGAAGACTCCCAGCTCCAAATGTCTCCAGTCTTCCCGCTGACCAGCTGTAGAGTGGATGTTCATGTCAGTCGCCTTAACCTGGATCTAGTGGAAACCTGCAAGAGCTCGGGGTTTGTCTTGTGTTCTCAGGACAGTTTGATTTCCACTCAAAAATCTGCTCAGCCCAGAAGCCCTGTTTTCCCCCAGAGTAACCCCATATTCTGTCCCAAAAGTCCTGTGTTCCCAGGAGATGACATGGGCCGTGAAAGACACCTGGAGCAGAGCCCCACGTTTGTTACGAGTCCAGTTTTTGGCACAACTGCTGACTGCTCTAATCATCCTGCTTGTGAAAATACAGAGCTCAGCGGCTCCTCTCAGGAAAGTTCAAATCCCACTGTGAGGTCTGGCTCCCCCCAGAGCCCTGTGTTCCATAAAAGCCCCTCAGGACAGCCTTCATTTTGTAAAGAGCCCCGCCCAGAACAGGTGGAGCGGTCAACGAGCCCCGCTGAACTGCAGAGGACTGACCAGCAGCTCCGAGCTTCTGACCATGACCAGAGACCTTCTGACTACAGGAAGGTCAGATGGTTTTACAATGATTCCAGGTTAAAGAAAAAACGTTAAAAGTTGCATGATGTATGTAGCTTTTACAAAAATATGTTTTTAACATTGTTAATTGAAACTCCCATCATGCCGTGACATTGTAACACAAGAGGTGTTCATCTTTTTCCTGTTAAGTCTTCAGTCAGAGGCCTCTTCAGGGTCATTGCAATCTGATTGCTACTGGAAGATATTTGAGTTACAGCAACATTTCATTTCTCTTTGGGATCAATAAAGTAATTTTGAATTGAATTTCAATCCTAATCTTCCTGTGTGGGGTGAACCTTTTCTTGAAGGGCCAGAGGTCAGATTCCTGATAGTGTCATTACTCCCTCCTGTCTCCTTTTTTGTTCAAGAAATTGTGATTATTACTAGGATCACCATAGAAAATGTAATATGTTTGTCAATGGAACAGCTGCCGGAGTTAAATCAGATGAATCTGAGGTGTGGGGTAAAGAGGCCAACACAATGCCCCATGTGATTCGTTTCTGTAAGTTTAGTGCAGCTGCTTTGAGATGTTTCACAATATTTAGACAAATATTGTGAAACTCTTTTCAACTAGTCTTCAGAAAGCAGCTACTTATTGTTTTTTCTTATTACTTCACTTCCACCTACCCCACTTAAACTGCTTCTGGTTTCCTTCCTTTTTTGTCTAAAGGACATAAAGTCTGGCGGCTCTCCAACTGCCGAGTGCAACAGACATTTGCCAAAGTCAGGTACGACGTAAGATCGCACATTTCATTTTTGAAATGTGCGATCAGCAATTGACTTGCAGTGTTTCTGTAACTATTAACCATTAGAAGAGGTGAATGAAAACTGTGAAGGCTGGACCTCTGCAGAGACAGACCTGACAAGCGACATGACGCTGATCTGGTCAGAACAGGAGGAGGATGACGTTACGGTGTGGAAACATTCAGATTAATGCTGTTTTTGATAGTTATGTTGTGTTTTTAGTGTTGAACCTTTCTCCTCATCCCTGTGTTTGTGCATGTGTGTGTGTTCTGCTGCAGCCTGTTGGTTCTCCCAGCCCAGTCTTCCCTGTGGAGAAAGCTGCTGTTCCAGCAGACAATCAGTTAGGATCATCCCCGAATCACCTATTGGCGGCTTCCCAAGAACCGTCCGGGCCACACTGCAGGTACATCAACCTTACATGTAAATTTAAGTTTTCTAATAACTGTAAGAAACATTTTTATTTTTGTGCATGCAGGTGATCAGAAAATAAATAAAAAATGTATAGTTCTCCGTAGTTTTAATAGTAAACATTAAATCGTTTTGCACAAATAATTTATGACTAATAAACTTGAATCATAATCTGTGACAGCACACTGTGTGTAAAAATATGCAAAGTACAGATTGCGATTCAGTTTTAAACCCACAGTAATCCTGGATTACGCCCCTGCTGCCCAGCAGAGGGCGTCTTAACCCAGGACTGTGTCATAGAAACGATTATGCAACTTCACCTTTTTACAAAACCTATTTCAAATTTTAAGATTGCCATGAAATATTAAAATTTCATGGCAATTTTAAGATTGCCATGAAATCTTAAAATTTCATGGCAATGAAATTTTGCCATGAAAAAATTTCATTGCCATGAAAAAACCCTAACTCACCCTAAGTGAGTTAGGGTTTTCACTCAACCCTAACCCTAACCCTCTGCCCTGCAACCTGTGAGCAGACAGGAGGAGGTCTGCAGGGCGTCGCCCCAGCGTGGGGAGCCTTCAGACAGACAGACCATCCATTACTACTGGGGGGTTCCCTTCTGTCCAAGAGGCCTGGACCCTGATACGTACACCAAGGTGAATGTGATTACCAACAGTATTGAAATTTTAGGAAAACTTGAATTGCTTGATTATTTCTAATTTTTTATATCCAGATAAAATGATCAAAATGAATAATATTTAAACTTCTAATTTTAGCATAAGTGTTTAATGTCTGAGATGCTGAACGACTCATGTTTTCCTAAGGTGATTGTGGCTCAGATGGAGGTTTATGAGAAGAGTCTTAAAGAAGCTCAAAGGGGTCTCCTGAGGAAGGCTGAGTGGGGGGAGGCCATTCAGCCAGAGCCACAGGTCAGCCAACTTTTATTTCATTATTTTTTTTGTTTATTTAAACATGTACAAAAACATTAATAAAAAATGCCTTGCACAAGATTTAGCTTAAGCTCGTTCTCATCTGTAGTCGCTGAGCAGGTGTTTTAAAACAGCCTAACATCATAAAATATACATCAAGCATCCCCATATGCCCTCTGCCTCCAAACAGTGTCTAAGTTGGTTATTCATTTTCATATGCACTGTTCAAAATAACTCTGTTGTTTTTTTAGAAATTACAAACACTGTTGCTCTACTTCTAATCAGAAGTTGATTAAAGTTGTTTTCACTCCACAGAAGTTGAGGAACATTAATTATTCGGCTGCATCTGGGAATTGTTGGACCGTGTATTTCCTGTTCACCAGCTTCTGATGCCTGTAAACAGCCAATCCAACTCAAAACTATATTCACAAATCCTCTGAGTCTCTTAGTGTTGCCACAGAAACTGCATTTTTATTCTTTTAGCAATGTTGTTGCTCTGGTGATACTGCTCACTTTGTGGTGTGTTCAGTGTCATCATCTTGTAGGAAATAAAACATTTTAAGGGTATTTCATCTTTAGCTTATGGCAACTAAAATCTTCAAATTATTCCAATCATTCTTAGCCATGATTTCTTGAATGTGGAACAAATTCCCAACGTCATCACAAGACATTACCGGAAGCTCTTATTTTTCTGAACCTATGTCAATATGTCACTCACATAGTGACAGTTTCAACAAATATGTAAAAAAATAAATGCATTTTTAGAAAAGTTACATAGTGCAGATCATCAAAGAACTGATCCTGACTTAACTCCTCAGTCCTGTTGTTGAAATCATTTTCCTCAAGTCAGGTGAACAGAATCAGTCATCTGCACATTAAGACTGTTTTCTGTTACTCTTCTGCATCTTCAATGAATGATTTGCCATGTAGAAACAAAAGTCAAAGCAGTTATTAATGTAGTTGGGATGTTGTTGATGTTTATTTTCTCTCATCAGAAGTCCATGTCCCCTGAAACATCAGCTGGATCACCTCAGCCTTGTGTTTCTCGAAGGTAAAACTAAATCTTGAAAATCTTTAAAAAAAAAAAATGTTGTTGTTGGACTCCTAGTGATGAAATGTATTCAATCCTCCAAAATTCTCACCTTACAAAAAAACAAAACTACAAAAAAATAATTAAAATTTTTTGTTTCTTCATTGTTCACTGTCATCTGAGAATCTGGATCTTTTTTCACTCTCATCGGTTGATTCCTGTTTATCAGGAGAGGTCTAAGACTGAGAAGCAGCAAAAGGAGCGAACTTGCTGATTTTCTTCCAGAAGAGGAAGAGGAGAGAAAAGATGAAGGAGAAGGAGAGCAGCAAGAAAAAGAGGAAGAGGGGAACAAGGAGAGTGATGAAGTGCAGATGGACACTGACGACTGCGATGTTTGTCCAGGTGAAGCAGTTTACTGTTATGACTTTAGCTCTCAGGTCTCCACTCATGTCTGAGCTGCTGATATGAACAAATTTCTCCTGTTTGAAACAAACAGAAACTCAATTGAGTGACGACAGCACCAAAGAGCTGAGCTTGGGTGCTGATGCTGAAGCACAGGTCAGCCCCCTGCTGGAAGTAAATAATATTACTCTATTTCTAAGTTCTGTTCAGGAATACTTTTATGGCTTAGTGCACAATGATGAAAAACATCCTGCGATGTATTTATTTTATCTCCTCACAGCCTTCACAGAAAGATCCTGAGCTGCCTGAGATCAAAATGATCCTCAGAGATGATTATCCCATCAGAGACGAGTCTCAGGAGCCAGAGCCAAATTTGAAAAGTAAAAAAAACCCAGAAAAGCAAACACACTAAACCTTCTGAGTTCCATTGTTATCCTGTAAACTAACTGCCATAGGTGAGTTTATGTGTGATTCGTTTTATCCACAATAGACTCAAGAATGGAGGGAAACGGCTTTGGTCGCGCTGAAGATGCTGGAGGACAGACAGCACGAAAGGTTAAGAAAGTCAAGAGCAGAAAAGATCCAGAGGTGGAGAAGATGGAGGATCCAAAGGTGGAAAGATCAGAATGTCCTGAACTGGAAGCAGCCGTCGTCCCTCACAGCCCTGAAGCCTCTGTCGACTGCCCCATCTGTCAGGGATCGTTTCCCGTGAGTGAGATTGAGATGCATGCAGCGTACTGTGATGGAGAGGTGGCCACGATCGACCAGAGGAGGGCTGAAAGTCAAGGTTTTCAAGGTAATGCAGAGATTAGTCCTTGGGAACATGAACTAATTTTCTAATTAGTTTGTGTGATTAAAGGTCAGGTGGAAATGATCACAGTTACAACATAAACTTTGACCAGCACAGAGCATACATAGTTCCAGTTTTCCTGCTTTGTTGTGCTGACGTTTTTTCCTTGTTGACAGATTTACTGAAACCTCGTAGGAAGAGAATGAAGAGAACAGAGGTGGTGTCGGAGGAAACCACCCAACCCTCTGATCTTTTCAGGTTTGTAGAAACTACAATCAGATAAGCAGAGTTTTTTCCCCACTGCATCATCTCACATCATGTCGTTTCTTTCTGCATTTTGTGATTGTATGTTCCATGCCTAATGAAAGTGGTTTCATTAGTATCAGTTTGCCTTTTAAAACCTCAGTGAATTTTGTTCATTGCTCCACAGGAACCAGGAGAAATGCTACATCTGTCAGAAATCTGTTCCTCTAAGAGATTACGGCCGACATACAGAGCTCTGCCTTCAGCGTGGGACAGTGAGCAGGGTAGGAGTAACCTAGAAAAGGCTGCTTTATTTACACATTTAAATACTGTGGTGATAAAATTTGCTCCTTTTTCTGTAAACAACAGAAAGGAAATCTGTTGTCGGCTCTGGAGAAAACAGAAAGCAGGGACTCAGGTCAGTGGTCAACAAAACTACATTTTTAACCTGTTTGGTAACATCTTGCTCTGGTTTTGGTATTAAGTTAGCTGCAGGGAAACCAAAAAACAATATTCAGAACTTCCTGTCAGACGAGTTGAAGCATCTCTGATTATTTATGATTTTGGGTCTTCTGGCAATCTTCACTGTTATGATGATTTTTTCCCTCAGAAACAAACTCAGGTTTGATGTTTTACTGTTTTCTCAGGTGCAGGACCTTCAGGATCCAAACTCCAACCTGAGTAAGATTTTTTTTTACAGAACTACTAAACTTTCTTCTGCATATTACATGTGTTTGGGTTCCTAATTTCTCAATTTTTGAAGTTTTTTTTTTTTTAATTAACTTTTTTGTCTCATGCTTTTTAGCTGAGCTCAGATAAGTTCTTTTTGTTTTAACATGAGGCCTTTGCAGGGTCTAGAAGTTCTTGCAGAGGACATACAGATCTTCCATTTTATAATATTTTTACATTTACACCTGGGTCAGTATTGTTGGGCTGAAACGATTAATCTGATTAATCGTGATGAAAAAATTATTGAAATAATCATCAACTAATTTAGCAATCGATTCATCTTTTCTTTTTCTCTAAACATGTACTTCCCAGAACTCAGCAAGTGGCAGATTTAGTTTCTCCACGTTCAAATTATGTAAAATAAATTCAACTAAGCTCCTTTTGCAATCCAATTATGAATCGGTTCATCCAAAAAATAATCAATATATCAGTATTGACGTTAAGTCGAGTAGAAAAAGGCGAGCTTTTCACATGTTGATGTTAGAAATATGTGTAGCTTTGCTTCAAGTGATCAAGAGTTTACTAAAGAAATGATGTCATATCTTGGCATAACTGCTTGTGACTGCTGACCTGGAGTCTAACAGCTCTTTGTCTCTGTGTGTGTGTGTGTGTGCGTGCGTGCGTGCGTGCATGCGTGCGTGCGTGTGTGTGTCTGACTTTCAGAGCAGTTATCGATCTAAGGGACGATGATGATGAGGAGGTTTCAGCGTACAGAATCAGTAACTCTCCCATCAGATCCTTCACTCCCATCTCTGAGGCCACCGGATGCCTCGTTGACTTCAGGAAACAGCAGCGACCCAAGAAGCCAAGTCAAAGACGGAGATGACGTCGTGAAGAAGGAGCCAGAACTCTTAACCGTCACCAGGCTGCCAGGGTTGTGATGGAGCCTTCTTCAAGTTGTTTTATTTAAAAAAAACAAACAGAGCACTCGAGAGGAAGCTATCTTTGACTGTCGAAACCACTATTGTCAAACTACCTCCTCCTTCATATAAACATTCCCTTTATGTTACTGTAGTTCTGCTTTTTATTTACATTTAATGTCTTTTAATCAAGCACACTCATCTGCTTCAAAATAAAGATTAATTTTCTCTCAATAACAGTTTAGCTGAACTGTAGTGCCTTCTACTGTCAGGCCAAAAAATTACACACCTGAATCCAACAAATCTGACCCCAACAATTGAAACAACATGAAGTAAAAACTGAGTGAAAACACAAAAGGTTTGTTTAGGTCATGAAACATCTATCAGGCTAGATTTGTATTTTTTTTCAATAATCATAAGTTAGTGAACGTAAACTCACACAAGTTTACGTGTGTAAGTAGGTGGAGCCAAAAAGAGCAGTCAATGTTATAGACCAAATTTACATACATGTCCCTCGGATGGTAGCTGGTTTTAAACAGTAGAGCTTGTGTGTCTGTGGGTTTGAAAAAAAACTTAAAATCCAATCTGTGTGTTGTGTCAAACTTTTCTCTTTTATATGTGAAAAGTGGTGGTGGTTTCCAGAAAATTTACCACTTTAACGCTGGTAGTGGACTTTACTATGATGGATGAATTATGTGTATTTAGGTGCTGGAGGAATTCCTGAAATTCTGCTTCAGAATGAGTCCAGAACCCCCAGACGTCATCCAGGTACCGATAGTAGTGCATAGGAGCCTTTCTGCACGTACTAAGGGCCCCGGCCTCCCACTTCGGCCATGAAAATATTTGCATAGGCCGGTGCAAATTTCTTGCCCATGGTTGTGCCCTTAATTTGTAAGAAAAATTGACCATCAAATATAAAGTCATTTCTTTGTAAATCAATCTCTAATAATTGTATGAGTTCTTGATCCGGCCACCTGCAGGTGATAGTATTTATTTCTTCTTCCATTCTGCTGCTTCAGCCTAACTTGATATGACATTATAGACTCTAATCAAAATTATTCATGGAAATTGACATATTTAAGCTTTTCAAATCAAATCCAATGTTATTTTTATAGCACCTTTCAGCAACATCCAAGATGATCCTTCAGATTTTGCTCCTGTGAAAATTAGATATGACTCTCCTCTCTTTCAGCCTTCCATGAATAATTGAAACAGTATAAAAATTTCGCTTCAAATCTCGTGCCAGATTAACATAAGCAGGTGAGTAGGGGCTGATGAAAGGAACTTCCAGTTTCATCTGCCTATTTGGACTCAGAAAATTATTTTAATTATCTCCTTAAGAAGAACATAAAGCACCCCCTGCTGGACAAAGCCACAAACAGCACCCTAGTTTTTTCAGAGAAATCTGATTCTTGTTTCCAAATTCTTTTAAACTGCAATAATTGTGACTTAACTAATCCAGAAAAGTTGTGTTTTGGGTGGAAACTTGGTTTAAATAACAATGTGTGTTTCAGTTGAGTTCAAATAAACTTTGATGTCCAATTATGTGTACTGCTGAAATTTGGATCTTTAAAGTTTGTGGTTTCAAAGAAATCCACTCCAGTAAGGCTGGTTGTTGAGACTTTGTGAATCTGAGCTCACAGCAATCGCTTCAGATTCTGATCAGATTACTTATAAATATTTGTGTGGATGTAGATCAAATCAGGAGGACTCCAATTCAAAGTTTACTCTTTATATAGAAAGATTCCCAGAATCTACATACATGGAATCGTGTGTTTGTGGTCTCTGTAGAAAAAACAGAATACAAACCAATTAGAAATCTCAGTAATTCCTTAAACTTCGTCTGATCTTATGATCACATTAGCCACATGATGATAAGAGACATATGAACACGTCAGTAAAAACATTTTTATGTTATCCAACTGCTGCTTATGCAAAACAGTGAGCTAA
Organism: Poeciliopsis gracilis; assembly: GCA_911649635.1. Classification (NCBI taxonomy): domain Eukaryota; kingdom Metazoa; phylum Chordata; class Actinopteri; order Cyprinodontiformes; family Poeciliidae; genus Poeciliopsis; species Poeciliopsis gracilis. The sequence continues at coordinate 822,317 of CAJVRI010000585.1, forward strand.
ACTAATAAATCAGCTAAATACACTTGTGGTTTAACAGAAATAGAATTTTGTGAATAACATTAAACTCACGGTTTCATGAACGCACACACGGTCAATCATTCATCTGCTTTCTTTGGCTGCTGTTTTCCTCTCTGCGGAGGCTAGTCCTCTGAATGCTAACCCTATACCCCAAATGTCATCCAAACACTTGAAATAATGCAAAGGCTTATTGCAGGCACTCATTGCACATGTTTCCCAGTCAGCCATAAATTTTTTTAGCCCCTTTTTCACATTAGTCACAGCTCAGCTATAATATGTCATCTCTGAGAATATCTTGGATGAAGGAGTTTTATCCTAATGCTGCCCTGAAGGCTGGAATTTGGTTTTAAAAATTTGCTCTTTTAAATCTCTTTTATTTCATTTTATTTTTCTTCAAACTCCATTTTTAAGACAGAAATCACAGCTCAGCTTCAAATCTAATGTCGGAGTTTCTGCCAGGTGCCAGAAATGTGTTAATCTATTGTGAACAGCAGAAATGACTTTATAATGTCCGTCAGCATTACCCAGAATACATTGCATGGTGGGCCTTCAGATTTTAGCTTCTAGTTCAGCTTTTTTTGCTGCAATCCCTAAGAAATACTGTTGTGATCAGGATTAGGTCTTCTCTCAAACTAGATCAGTTAGAATGATTTTTGAAATATTTAAAAATCAGCACCATCAGTCAGAAAGGGGTGTGCATTGTTGAACTGCTCTTTCAGAAAAATCACCAAATTACTGCATTGGGTAAGTCTCCTCACATTGTTGAAGTTATCATGTACTTCTTTTGAACAACATATGCTGAGCTTTCTAGAGGTCTTGCGGTGTATGATGGCACTAGAATTGCTCTTTCCTCTCATTTCAGGGGTGGTGGTTTGAATCCCAGCAGGTGTCTGGAGACCTGGAAGGCAGCAGGTTGCTCCAGCTGGTCCAGGTTCTTCTTCCCTGGGAGGATGATTGGGTAGCAACACTCTATTGCTGCTTATACTCATCCTTCTGTGCAACACAACTGGAACAACCTGTGGGAGATCTACTGGTTAGCAATTCACTCTGCAGTGGGAAGCTAAGGTGAGTCAGTGAACTTGCAGGCTGCCAGGATTCAATGCAGACCAGTAGAGAATCAACGGAGAACTCTTCTGCTTCCTGGGCATGCTGGTTCCACCTTGCGGTGTTAACGGACAGTGTGTTTTTGAAACCAGGGGCGCGGTACGTATCAGCCTTCCCAGGTTCCGCCTATAGGAACAGCACGTGGGAAAGGTGACTCCAGGACTCGGGAGTCTTAAATGCAGTCCAGTCTTCTAGAGGAATAGCCTCACACACACACACACAGCAACATGCACTGCAGCTGGTATTATCTATTCAATCCTACAGCTTAGAAATGCAGAAGGAAAGAATGTGAATTTCAGAAAATCTTCAGCTTAAAGTTAGGGTCAATAGCTTTAACTTCCTATGATCTGAGCTCTTACATGGCATGTATTAAATCCTTTGATTTCTTCAATCATTAGGTCCCAATTAGCACAAATATAAAATTCTTTTTACATGATGTAGTTGCTGAGAAAAATTATGTGAACATATCAGGAGATTAATTTTAAATGTCAAAGACAACAGTTCACATTGATTAATGAAATCCAAAACTCTTTAGTCTGTGTTCACATTAGGATTATTTCTCAGCTCCAAAACTAGACAGTACAAGCTGTAACTGTTTCAGCAATGTGGCCCATTCAAAGTACTGCTAACAGGGAGGGCAAGAGGTATCTCCCTAAATGGTAAAAATCCTCCAAGCCAATTTCATTGCTGCTGTTCTAAATGGTTAATTTCACTCTCAATATATTGACACTTTATCCAATTCACTCCAAACCTACATTACATAATTTTCCACTTATGGGATTATGCTTATATAGTTATGTGTAAACAGCCTTGTAACAATTGCAATCTGCCTGTTAGAAAAGCACCTTGCTAATAAAATGTGGCCTACTTTTTAGTGATGCACTTTAACTCTGCATTGCATTGTTGAAGTTTTCCACATTTGACATGAGGGAATCTGGCCTTCAATCTTCAATCTGGCCTTTTTCTTTTGGAGTAAAATGTCAGGGTCAAATTTTGACTCTTAAAAAGTCAGTTATAAAGCTAAGCTAACACATTTTTGGCTGCTTCCATGTAAAAAGAGCATGATGCTCTTCATGTGCCACACAGATCTTTTTGCTACATTTTCCAATTATTTGCTAATCCCAAATCTTTAACTGGCACCTTCAATATCCATGTTTTGGCCACTATTTAACCCTAGTAGCTCCATCTCTTTAAAGAGAAGTGCTCTGGAAAAATTTATTAAAAATCTTTTGAGATTTATTCATAAAATGTTCAGTTTATTATATACTAGAGTCAATGGAAAACTAACATCCCAATATTTAATGTAATTTTTTAAGTTATTCAGAGTGAAACTAACCATTTAGAACAGCAGTAATTTATAATACCCTAAAATATTTGTATGAAATTCCCAGTTATAACTAAATTTTAGACTCCTTATCTCTACATATAGGTAAATTATTTTAAGGAGCATTGTAAACAAATATGTGACTTGTTCACCAATCTGGAAAAAAATATTTCATCTATTTTTTTCCAATTTATGATCAAGTGCTTCTCTAACCTTAGCCCAATTTACTCTAAATTTT
>CAJVRI010000589.1:0-296471 GCA_911649635.1 Poeciliopsis gracilis
TATACAGTTTGGCGCCAGTCGGATGATCCATGAGTGATTTATAGCCGATCTTATGCACATGGCGAAGAACTGCAGTTCGCCATTTCTACAGCCAAATGCGGTTCAGTCAGCAGCCAGCATTCCACAGAGTTCATCATTTTATCGTTTTTAAGTCAGTTTTCAGATCATAAAACTCATATAAATGATAGAATAACAGTAAAATATACAGCAGAAAAAACAGCTCACGCTATGCTAAAAGTGGGCGGGGCTAGCGTGATGTCATGAAGTCACCATGTAAATGTGTTCTGCAGAGAGAATCATGAAGTCTGGTGCAGCTGTCATCTTGCATTTGGAAGTTATTTAATCTTCATCTTTCATGGCAAATATTCAGTTTCACACTAAGCCACGCCCACATGCTTTCATGCTAACTACAATTTAGATGGAAATGCAGTGCAATTTCAACCTTCTTCTAAAATCAGAGGAACATTTTAAAGTTGAAGATGTTCCAGTTAAATAAATAATAAACCAAGGGCAAAGCACATTAGCAGAGCACAGTTAACTCTCAGCACATTAGAACAATAGCACAGGCTCAATCCCAGCCATTAATTAGGTATTAATCACAGGAAGCGCTACAACTAAATATTATAACCCCAATCACTCGTTAATAAGACACTTAGGATTTTTTCTTAGCTCTTTCAAAGCGAAACTTTAAACCAGGGGTCACCAACCCAGTCGCCTGCAGGGACCTTTTCAGTCGCCCAGCGGAGCTACTCCTAAAAATAGCCATTATAATTATGGAGCACTACCAAAAAAATAATTTAATTAAATGTTTTTCATTGAAGTAATAACGTTTGACGTTTATATTTAGAGTTCAAAGCGAGGGAAATGATAAAAACATTTAGCAGGAAAAGAGTATAAAAGTCTTTCCTGCTGTTAAAGTTAGAACTGCAGGCGCCTGCAGGAAACTGGTGGAACGCAGCAGCGCCTGCAGCTGAACTCTGCGTACCGTCACATTTTCCTTTAAGTAAACAAAGAAAATAATAACTTCTGGAGTTTTTATTATTTAACCCTATTTACTATTAACAAAACTGTGAAGAAAAAATAAATAAATTGTGCCAAAACATCTTATTCGTAGCGCGCATCGCAACACCTGAACCTGGGAATCAGCACCGTCCTCTTTCCGTGAACCTCATGGAGAGGCTTCGCTTCATGTCTTTATTATTTAGCGTCGTCTGGAAAAGAAGTCCGCTGCTCTTGTGGTTTTAAGCGTATTTAGTTGCAGCACTTCCTGTGATAAATACCTAATTAATGTGTAGGGATTCAACCTGTGCTACTGTTCGGATGTGCTGAAAGTTAACTGTGCTCTGCTAATATGCTTTTCCCCTTGTTTATTACTAAGCATAACAACAAATGATGCTCAATGTATGAAACTGGATGTATGAAACACAATATTCAATATATTGAATTAGTAAAGCGCTTCGTTAGCTTTAAAAACGTTGCAGCTCTGAAGGGACTCGGTTAGCATCGTCCTCTGAGTTCCAAAAACATGGCGGCTCCTATAATCAGCGTTACTCACCGCGAGTTACGAGTTTTTAAACAATAAAACTGCTCCACCTCCGCTTCAACAATCCGTTCCGTCTCACGTGCGAGGTTCGGCTCCAAAAACACAAGCAAAACGTTGAGCGTGGTCCGGTTCTCTGGCTCCAAAGTCCGTGCAAAATGTTCAGGAAACGTTAGCCACTCGAACTGGTTAGCAAAAAAAAATTACAGTCCACAGCAGAACAGTACGAACCTCGACCATGAACGGCAGCCGGCCGGCTGACAGAACGTATTAGCTTAAAGACACAGCTCTCCCACAGTCTTCGCGGTCATCTCTTATCTGTCTGAAAGAGCGTTTGTCATTGGTGGAGTAAGACTGACCCCTACTGTCGAAATTCATCATCTTTATCCGTGTGCTGAAAGAGCGTTGTTTCATTGGTGGAGTAAGACTGACCCCTACTGTCGAAATTCGGAAATGGTTTCTAAACAGTCACTGCTGATGAATGAAGTCCTTTCTTTGACCCCTGGTAACCCCCCCTCAGCATACTCAAAAACTCACCATTTTGATAACTTTAGATGGGACATGCCTTATGAACAGACTGACCGAGTTTGAAGCCGATCAATCGAAATCCCTAGGAGGAGTTCGATCAAATGCAAAGGCTGTAAACGGCAAAAAATGGGGGTCAAAATCTGAACTTCAATCTAAAATGGCCGACTTCCTGTGGGGGTTTAGACCATTGCTCCAAGAGACTTTTTTTACATCCTGACAAGGTGCACATGTGTACCCGAGTTTCGTAGTGTAGGTTAAAGCATGGCTTGGGGCTGATCGTTTAAAAGTTTTCTAGGGGGCGCTATAGAAAATTTAGGCCACGCCCACCAATTGTTGTGATGGATTCCTGTCAGGGGAATGGCAGAGGAACCATCCTAGTGAGTTTGGAGCAGCTCGGCCCGAAACTCTGGAATTGAGAGCCAAGCGTATGGCAGTGGCGTTACAGGTCACTTCGCCACGCCGCCACGCCCACCTGCTCCATCCTAGCTGTTCAGGGTTGGAATCCTCAACACACCAACATGTCTTCTGTCTCTGGGCACAGTTTCATGGTGATGAGGTCAAAGGGGTCGGATAGCGACCGTTCACAGTAAAATATGACACTTCCTGTTCTCAGGGGGCGTGGCCTAAGTGATGTCATCATTCGACCATTGGGTATTGTAGGAGACCTGATGATGATAAATCACAGTAACTTTGGTGCCTCTGTGAGTTTCTGTGTAGGAGATATAACAGTTTATTTTTTTATGGCGAGTCGGTGAACTTTGACCCCTGCTAACCTCCCTTCAGCATACTCAAAAAACTCACAATTTTGATAACTTTAGATGGGACATGCATTATGAACAAACTGACCGAGTTTGAAGCCGATCAATCAGAAATCCCTAGGAGGAGTTCGATCAAATGCGAAAGGCTGTAAGCGGCAAAAAATGGGGGTCAAAATCGGAGCTTCAATCCAAAATGGCCGACTTTCTGTGATACTTGCACTATGACATTAATTGTAAATTTTGAGCATCTTGGGGAGCTCTACAAGTGTACCAAATTTCATGTCTCTACGATAAAGTAAGTGAATAGCAAAGGGTCCTTTGAAAATTGCTAGGTGGCGCTACTGAGCCATTTCCTGTGTGATTTTTGCAATGACCTTAAAATATGAAATTTTTAAACAGGCTTAAGGCCTCTGCCAAGTTTGGTGAGTTTTTGAATATGATAAAGCCCCCAAAAAGCCACTTCATTCGGAGGGAGAATCGTAATAATAATAATTAAAGCCACAAGTGGCATCAGAGCGACCCAGCCTCGCGGCCAGCGCCCGCTCCGGCCTACTAGCCCAGCGCGATGAGGAACTTAGCAACCTCCTGCGGCCCAGCCACCAGAAGCTCTCACGCGACTTACAGCACCTCCACCCGCACGGCACCCGGAAGCATGTTGCGCGAGATTCCAGCCCACCGCGCACATGCCTGCGCAAGCCGTTTGACGCAGTTTTCCTTTGCGCGCCCTCCACCGGGCGGTGCGCATCGATGCGTTCGGCGGCGCTCCCATTGGCGGCACAAAAAAATGTGGTTCAGATTGGCGCATTTAGTGAGGAGATATAGCTGGTGTATTAACCTAGGGCGCAGTGGAGTCAAATTACATTTCAATGCTGTTGTGCTTCTTAGAGGTCAATAAAGGTCATACATATCCAGTTTGGTGCCAGTCGGATGATCCATGAGTGATTTGTAGCCGATCTTATGCACATGGCAAAGAACTGCAGTTCGCCATTTCTACACCCAAATGCGGTTCAGTCAGCAGCCAGCATTCCACAGAGTTAATCATTTTATCATTTTTAAGTCAGTTTTCAGATCATGAAACTCATATAAATGATAGAATAACAGTAAAATATACAGTAGAAAAAAACAGGTCACTCTATGCTAAAAGTGGGCGGGGCTAACGGCTGCACGAGCCGCGGAAGCTGTTGCTAGATTCCAGCACTGCGCCCACATGCCAACGCAGAAGCCGTTGCGCAGTTTCCGCGCCCGTCCACCAGGCGGTGCGCATCGATGCGTTCGGCGGCGCTCCCTGGCGGCGCACAAAAATGTGGTTCAGATTAGGCGCATTTAATGAGGAGATATAGCTGGTGTATTAACCTAGGGGCGCAGTGGAGTCAAATTACATTTCAATGCTGTTGTGCTTCTTAGAGGTCAATAAAGGTCATACATATCCAGTTTGGTGCCAGTCGGATGATCCATGAGTGATTTGTAGCCGATCTTATGCACATGGCAAAGAACTGCAGTTCGCCATTTCTACAGCCAAATGCGGTTCAGTCAGCAGCCAGCATTCCACAGAGTTAATCATTTTATCATTTTAAGTCAGTTTTCAGATCATGAAACTCATATAAATGATAGAATAACAGTAAAATATACAGTAGAAAAAAACAGGTCACTCTATGCTAAAAGTGGGCGGGGCTAACGGCTGCACGAAACCGCGGAAGCTGTTGCTAGATTCCAGCACTGCGCCCACATGCCAACGCAGAAGCTGTTGCGCAGTTTCCGCGCCCGTCCACCAGGCGGTTTGCACTGATGCGTTCGGCGGCGCTCCCTGACGGCGCACAAAAAATGTGGTACAGATTAGGCGCATTTAGTGAGGAGATATAGCTGGTGGATTAACCTAGGGGAGCAGTGGAGTCAAATTACATTTCAATGCTGTTGTTCTCCTTAGAGGTCAACAAAGGTCATACATATCCAGTTTCGCACCAGTCGGATGATCCATGAGTGATTTATAGCCGATCTTATGCACATGGCGAAGAACTGCAGTTCGCCATTTCTACAGCCAAATGCGGTTCAGTCAGCAGCCAGCATTCCACAGAGTTCATCATTTTTATCGTTTTAAGTCAGTTTTCAGATCATAAAACTCATAAATGATAGAATAACAGTAAAATATACAGCAGAAAAAAAACAGCTCACGCTATGCTAAAAGTGGGCGGGGCTAACGTGATGTCATGAAGTCACCATGTAAATGTGTTCTGCAGAGAGAATTAGGAAGTCTGGTGCAGCTGTCATCTTGCATTTGGAAGTTATTTAATCTTCATCTTTCATGGCAAATATTCAGTTTCACACTAAGCCACGCCCACATGCTTTCATGCTAACTACAACTTAGATTTAATGCAGTGCAATTTCAACCTTCTTCTAAAATCAGAGGAACATTTTAAAGTTGAAGATGTTCCAGTTAAATAAATAATAAACCAAGGGCAAAGCACATTAGCAGAGCACAGTTAACTCTCAGCACATTAGAACAATAGCACAGGCTCAATCCCAGCCATTAATTAGGTATTAATCACAGGAAGCGCTACAACTAAATATTATAACCCCAATCACTCGTTAATAAGACACTTAGGATTTTTTCTTAGCTCTTTCAAAGCGAAACTTTAAACCAGGGGTCACCAACCCCAGTCGCCTGCAGGGACCTTTTCAGTCGCCCGCGGAGCTACTCCTAAAAATAGCCATTATAATTATGGAGCACTACCAAAAAAATAATTTAATTAAATGTTTTTTCATTGAAGTAATAACGTTTGACGTTTATATTTAGAGTTCAAACGAGGGAAATGATAAAAACATTTAGCAGGAAAAAGAGTATAAAAGTCTTTCCTGCTGTAAAAGATTTAGAACTGCAGGCGCCTGCAGGAAACTGTTGGAGCGCAGCAGCACCTGCAGCTGCACTCTGCGTACCGTCACATTTTCCTTTAAGTAAACAAAGAAAATAATAACTTCTGGAGTTTTTATTATTTAACCCTATTTACTATTAACAAAACTGTGAAGAAAAAATAAATAAATTGTTCCAAAACATCTTATTCGTAGCGCGCATCGCAACACCTGAACCTGGGAATCAACACCGTCCTCTTTCCGTGAACCTCATGGAGAGGCTTCGCTTCATGTCTTTATTATTTAGCGTCGTCTGGAAAAGAAGTCCGCTGCTCTTGTGTTTTAGGCATATTTAGTTGCAGCATTTCCTGTGATAAATACCTAATTAATGGGTGGGATTCAACCTGTGCTACTGTTCGGATGTGCTGAAAGTTAACTGTGCTCTGCTAATATGCTTTTCCCCTTGTTTATTACTAAGCGTAACAACAAACGATGCTCAATGTATGAAACTGGATGTATGAAACACAATATTCAGTATATTCAATTATTAAAGCGCTTCGTTAGCTTTAAAAACGTTGCATGCCTGAATGGACTCGGTTAGCATCGTCCTCTGAGTTCCAAAACATGACGGCTCCTATAATCAGCGTTACTCACCGAGAGTTACGAGTTTTTAAACAATAAAACTGCTCCAACTCCGCTTCAACAATCCGCTCCGGCTCACGTGCGAGGTTCGGCTCAAAAACCCAAGCAAAACGTTGAGCGTGGTCGGTTCTGTTGCTCCAAAGTCCGTGCAAAATGTTCAGGAAAAGTTAGCAGGTCCAACTGTTAGCAAAAAAAAATTACAGTCCACAGCAGAACAGTACGAACCTCGACCATGAACGGCAGCCGGCCGGCTGACAGAACGTATTAGCTTAAAGACACAGCTCTCCCACACTCTTCGCGGCCGTACGCCTGTCGATGTTTGTCATTGGTGGAGTAAGACTGACCCCCTACTGTCGAAATCCATCATCTTTATCCGTGTGCTGAAAGAGCGTTGTTTAATTGGTGGAGTAAGACTGACCCCTACTGTCGAAATTCATCATCTTTATCCCTGTGCTGAAAGAGCGTTGTTTCATTGGTGGAGTAAGACTGACCCCCAAGTGGCGAAATACGGAAATGGTTTCTAAACAGTCACTGCTGATGAATGAAGTCCTTTCTTTGACCCCTGCTAACCTTCAGCATACTCAAAAAACTCACCGTTTTGATAACTTTAGATGGGACATGCCTTATGAACAGACTGACCGAGTTTCAAGCCGATCAATCGAAGTCCCTAGGACGAGTTTGATCAAATACAAAAGGCTGTAAATGGCAAAAAATGGGTTCAAAATCTGAACTTCAATCTGAAATGGCCGACCTCCTGTGGGGTTTAGACCATGGCTCCAAGAGACTTTTTTGTACGTCCCGACAAGATACACATGTGTACCAAGTTTCGTAATTGTAGGTTAAAGCATGGCTTGGGGCTGATCATTTAAAGTTTTTTAGGGGGCGCTATAGAAAAAATTAGGCTACGCCCACCAATTGTTGTGATGGATTCCTGTCAGGGGAGTGGCAGAGGACCCATCCTAGTGAGTTTGGAGCAGCTGGGCCCAAAACTCTGGAATTGAGAGCCAAACGTATGGCAGTGGCGTTACAGGTCACTTCGCCACGCCGCCACGCCCACCTGCTCCATCTTAGCTGGTCAGGGTTGGAATCCTCAACACAACAACATGTCTTCTGTCTCTGGGTAGAGTTTCATGGTGATGAGGTCAAAGGGGTCGGATAGCGACCGTTCACAGTAAAACATTACATTTCCTGTTCTCAGGGGGCGTGGCCTAAGTGATGTCATCATTCGACCATTGGGTATTGTAGGAGACCTGATGATGATCAATCACAGTAACTTTGGTGCTTCTGTGAGTTTCTGTGTAGGAGATATAACAGTTTATTTTTTTATGGTGAGTCGGTGAACTTTGACCCCTGCTAACCCCCCCCCCTTTAGCATACTCAAAAAACTCACCATTTTGATAACTTTAGATGGGACATGCCTTATGAACAGACTGACCGAGTTTGAAGCCGATCAATCGAAATCCCTAGGAGGAGTTCGATCAAATGCGAAAGGCTGTAAGCGGCAAAAATGGGGGTCAAAATTGGAGCTTCAATCCAAAATGGCCGACTTTCTGTGATACTTGCACTATGACATTAATTGTAAATTTTGAGTGTCTTGGGGAGCTCTACAAGTGTACCAAATTTCATGTCTCTACGATAAAGTAAGTGAATAGCAAAGGGTCCTTTGAAAATTGCTAGGTGGCGCTACTGAGCCATTTCCTGTGTGATTTTTGCAATGACCTTAAAATACAAAATTTTGAAACTTCCTTAACGCGTCCGCCAAGTTTGGTGAGTTTTTGAATATGATAAAGCCCCCAAAAAGGCCCCTCTTTAGGGGGGCAGAATAATAATAATAATAATAATAATAAGAAACAGTACAGATACAATAGGCCTTCGCAGCGCTTAGCTGCTCGGGCCTAATAATAATAATAATAATAATAAGAAACAGTACAGATACAATAGGCCTTCGCAGCGCTTAGCTGCTCGGGCCTAAATATACTACAAAGCTCAAAATAATAAGGTGTCATAAAAAAGTAAAGCATATTAGTCTAGACAGAAAGTTTTTAAGCCGATGTTATCCAAACACCTTACATTTTTCCATATTTAATTGGCCATCAGCTATGTTAATTAGTTTGCGAATAATTACATTAAACTGCTACGGCCCTTTTATATCCACTGAAGTATGGCGAAAAGGAAAAGCGACCCTCCAGGGCTCGTGAATCAACCTGCTCCACCGCCTCCCCAGCTCCTCCGACCTCCTTCACAGGTGGTACACCTGACGTTCCCCACAGTCTGAGGGTTTGTTGTGTATGTGCTCTGAAGCAACAAGCTTCCAGCTGGCCTGCATCAAACTATCGTCAGCATGACTTTTCGCACGCTAGCTAAATTAGCATTACCTTTATCCCGCGGAGAATCCTGACTCTGTCTTCATCATCCACGCCGAAGGATACTTTCCTGGTCGTACTCTCCCCCGAGCCCATGTCTCCTGCTTTTCCCTTTTACCTTTCTTATTAGCTGCTAGCTGAATATTGGTGCTATCATGAAACAATGTTTATGTCTTGCCCAATGACAGAATGTGTGACAGAAGGGAGTACGGGTTGCCAGTTTTCTGTATTATATCCTCCGTTCTCTGTGGCGTTTCAAGCCTGGAGGATGGATTCTCACAAATGAATCAACCCAAAGAAGTGACTACCTGCACATACGTGTTTTTTTTTTTTCTTTGTTTTTTTTTTTTTTTTTAAGCTGCTGACAGATAAAATTCATTGAGTAACATTAATGTTTGATATTCACGGGATTATATCTAAACCTGGCAACCCCACTGTCAGTTCATTCATGCAAAGCCTGCGCATGACCACAGGCGGCCAAAGGTTGCATGAGGTCCTGATGGTGAATCTCTGTCGGGGCCCATTTCCATCTAAGCTAATCAAAACTATAGAATATTTGATTTGTTCGATGACCTAATGGTTTTGAAATGTCCTTTTTTTAATATATCTTTTTAATCAAAAACTTACACTTTTAACTTTTACTGGAGTAAAAGTTAAAAGTATTAGTTTGTATTAGTTTTTATTAGAAATCAGTTGACGAACTTGGCTGTTCAATTATGTCTTAGTTTCCCACACAGATTTTTTTAGCTGTATTTGTGTAACCAACCTGAAACATTTTCTATTACCAGTAGACTAGTTAAATAACGTTTCTATCTGTACATATTCACAAAGTAATTAATTTTACATGTTTCAGAAAAAACTAACAAGTTAACAAATTTTTGTAATTTTTTCTTTTTTTTTTTTAAAACTAAGACCTGGTCACAATTCAATTATGCAAAAGATACATGTCATCAGGGCCAGCACAAGGTTGTGTAAGGACTAAGACAGACATTTGAGGGCTATCCTGTAACCAATCAGGATGGTGGTGTGTTTGAGCTTACTCATATGTTGGTTGTTGAATCTGTAAATTATGTAAAACTCAAGTAAAGATAGGAGTGGATTCAATTAAGAAAACCAGCTGTAAATTCTAATTGTGGTTCTTTTGACGTCAAACTCACCATGGGATCAACACACACAAAGTTTAAGAATACCTCAGGCTGGCTCAGTCACATTCTACGCAACAGTGACAAAGACAGTGACAAACAAGACCATTACAAACTTTGTGTGTCAAATAATTTATTTGTACCCTGAACCCAAAATATGTCTCATGTTAAATGTCAGTGGTCTCGTGTTTACTGTATGGACAATAAAAAATTAAATCAAAGGTGAAATGCACTTAGCTATAGCTAAAAGCAACTACATAAAATAAAGGAAACCTGGCTGATGTTAAAACAATAACGAAAAAAGTACAAAACACCTGTGTCATACTGCATATATGCCACAAAAACACCCAAATCATGACTGCGTTTGTAAACCAATCACAAATCATCTTGTATGATTAAATAAAATACTAAATAACGTCAGCTTAGTCATGTTACTTTATGTAAACTGTATAGTAATAAAAACAATGATACCTAAGATATACATAGTGACTTTCAAGAAACTCTGGGATGCTTTACATAGAGGAGAATTAAACTCAAGGAGCAAAGTCAAGCAACGTTTTGAAGAGCATCTCGTAACTCAGATGTAGGAGAGAGGTTGGTGCAAGCAACAGAAAATAGACACATGACACACAGGACTGTTGTGTCTGACTTAGTATGTTTGGTTGAAGAAGGATTGACAAGTGCCCACGGCTTAGGATACTGAGGGATTTGCAGGTGAGAAAATCTTGTCAGTGATGTGGTATTTGGCAGGCAGCCGGTGGAGGTTTGGGAAACAGTGGGCGATACGTTGGTAAGGCTTAGTGTGTATTAGTCGACTAGCGGCTGAGCTTTGGACCTGCTGGATCTGGTCCAGGATTCTGTTGGAAATCTCCAACAGAGACTGCAATAATCCAGCCAGGCTGTGACAAAGGCATAGATCAACCTCTCTGTTACAGTCAGTTGTCATTAGTTGACTGTAGAGAAGTGTTGATGTGCAGGTGAGAAAAAAACACCTGAGTCAATAATTTGATGTTAATCTGGAATGAAGAATGGAGTTTCCATTACAAAGATGTTCAAAACTTTGTCAATATTTTGCTAATGTCAAAGTAATCTAATTTTACAATTACAGTGTTTCCATTAAATAAGAAACACAATTAAAATCAATTGAATAAATATGTTCACACAATAAGTCATTAAAAAACATGTCACACCATGATCCACCAACTACTTCCTGTTTTCTTCTTTGTGGGTTTTGTCAACCACCTGTGTTTATTAGAAGGACCTCAGTAGGTATCAGTAGGTCTCTAGGGTGCACAACATGTTTTACATGATTTAATTTCATTCAGACAACTAAGTCTGAATGAAATTCGCTTGGTGAAAAGTATTTGAGATTCAAATGGATGTCTTCCACGTAAAAGCCTAAGACAATGGCAGTAGATTATCTGTGATGGTGAACAGTAGGAATACGAAACCACACTTTTAAGGCAGGCCATGGTTAGTGTTTTCATAAAAAAGTAAAACATCATCCTCCAGTTTCTGACACTTAGTTTTGGTTGACAAGTTTCTGGGACAAAACCTGGACTACTTTAGTTACTTACATGTCAACATTTAAACTAACTTGGTAAGAACAAAAGTGTGAATAGAGATCTAAAAACAGGAATTCCCCAAACATATCTATGCACAGGGAAAGTTACAGACTAAATGTTGGTGTCACATCTGACTTTGTAGAGTGATCCAAGAATCTGATGTATTTGAATGGATACTAAAAGCTGGGTAAACTGGCTCTTTAAACACAGTCTTAAAGGTGTGAAGATGTTCTCTGCGTGATTTGATACTGTGGAAGGACAGGGTTCCACCTTCACAGTCAAGCACAACCTCAATCTTAGATGGATGTTGGAACGTCTCCCCCAGCGCAGCATTGCTAGATAAAGAGCACACTGTTAGCTTGCTGTTTTTCCACTGTAGTCTCCAGGACACCAAGTTGTGCCCCAGGCGGCTGTGGTCTCCACGGCGAGGGATGCTCTTGTAGCACGCGCCAAGGGACCACATGCAGTTGCTGCCCATTTCCGCCACCCAGATATGCGTGCCTGTGGAAAAACCCTGGCTACACAGGATCTGAGGTACACTCAGGAAACGCTCTGGGTGCTCTACATAGGACTGCTTGGAGCTGGTGTATCTGACTGTGTGCATGTCGTTGGACACCAACAAGCTGGGGTGGGCAGTGCAGACGTTAAAGGTGACTTCCAGAGGGTTGAGCAGGATGTGAAGGGTCTCAAGGAGACGGACCATTTCTGTGCGGAAGTCGTTGGTTTTGAGTTCTGTCTGGAGACGCTTGGTGTTCAGGTTGACCTTTGAGGGAATCGTGCTGGGAAGACTGCCTGTGGCAGCATCTCTCAGTTTCTGCTCAATCGTCATGAATCTAATGAGCAAAAAAAAGGAGAAAATTATTATTATAGCCAGTCATAATGCAAATAAAAATATGCATGAAAATCTTAGACTTTTAATAAATGCACACATAGATATCTTTTTTTTTTTTGCAAGTAAGACTATTTTTCAGAGCATATCCAACTAAATTGCACAAGTATTTTGAAGTTTGTCTCTCCCAGCTTTGCACATACTGTATAAAGACTGGAATCTTAACAATTCTTCTCAGTACAATAAACCAAGTTCAGTCAGACGAGATGGAACCACAATTTTCAAGTCTATATTTATCTAATATAATACTGCATATTTCATTCAGCCACAATACAAATCTCTGCCTCTGTATCAAATCAGGTTTTCTTACAGGCTTGCACTGGATTTACCACTTTCCATCTTCCCATCAACCCAGAACACCTTATTTGTCCCTGCTAAATAAAAACATTCCAATAGAATGATGCTGCCACCAAAATGTTTCACAGTGATGATATGCTCAGTCATGTGCAGTGTTTGTTTTCCTCCATACATCATATTTTTCTACAAAGGGCCAATCACATGAAAAATCCTAGGAGTACAAATATTTTTCCAAGGCACTGTAAGACTCACTCAGTAAAATGTAGGACAGATTATTTTTGTACCTGTGTATGAAGGCGCATGTGTCTGTTTCGCTGAGCGCCTCGGATGCACTCTTCTCGGCCTCCTGCAGCTGCTGCTGCTGCTCCTCCAATGCACTCACTCCAAGCTGCCAGCTTTTGCGCCGCTGCCCTCTCTCCTCCTCTAAAAGCAAATGCAGTCGCTCCCTGAACCTGAAAACAACACGTTATGTCACCAACAGGTTGTCATTTTCACTTTACAATAGTATTTTAAAAGAAAAACTCAGTGAAAACTGGCATGCTTTTCAGCTGGATACCAACATTCTGACATTATTGTACCACCTGATGTTATATAGAAGTTTTTAAATCAAGTAACTAAATCCTCCCTATTACTGTCTGCCCAATTAACTAATAAAAGGCTTATGGAATCAATGTATCACTGTCATTACCCAAATTAGTAAAGTCTCAAGATGGGTGAGCATTTCTTTCTACAAAAGTCACTTGTTGAACCTGCTACTCAAGTTATTACCAGAAGTTAAAAACTAGATGTACTCACAGTAAATTTTAAAGTGAAAGCAAAAGGCCATCTCTCCAGAACATACTGTAAGCTGATACACAAACACTGTCCTAAAAATGTTTTAGTCTTGTATTTATGTATTGGTTTTAAAAGTCATTAATAGTTCAAAAGTAATTTTGATTAACTGAAATCCAGGAATCATCATGCTTCTTCACCATGTAAAAGTTTAATTTAAGCTTATGCAAGAGTAAATATTGCTGAGGATGCAGTTTACTATTTTGTTTTACATATATTTTTATTTATATATGAAAATACATTGACATTTACAAGCATTACTATATAATGCTAAAAAAAGTATATAAGCTCTAGTACTGTGGCAGAGCAGGTCTGTACTAAAAATAACTCACTTGAAACCAAATTACCAGTTGTTCCTGTTCACTAACGAGTTATTCTTATCAGTGCTTCATCACAGTTAGTTAACACCGGAAGGCAGAAAAATAGCTACTCAAAGTTCTGTAAATGAGTTTCTTCAAAAGGCTGTGAGATTTGTTTTCAGCCTGTTGATTGGTTCTCATCCTGTACATAACATTAAGACATGTATTATTGTGGTAAGTTCCTGCAGTATTTTAAATTCTAAGGACCATGAGGATGTCATCATCATTTGGTAAGTAAAGCTTTTACAACTTTGGTTTGACCATATCTGAAAGCTGTTGTCTTTTATTCTGAAAGAATATATTTGCTGCACTCCTTCCTAAAAAAGCTGGCAGTGAAGAAATTTTATATGGGATTCATACAACTGGAATCCATGTTGGCAGATGCCTCCATTACAGTGCTCATTTCTTATAGCCACTAAGGCTATGATTCTTTGTCAATCATTTGCTAAGTAGATAGTCACCAATTTATACCAATGCAGCATTGGTATTGTGCTTTTGTACAGCATCTATATAGTCCTAACGTACAGTAGCGCCATTTTAAGCTTCTATCAATTTACAGGGCCTTACCTGTCAACGATTGCAGCCATACTGTCCATAAGTAAGACTGCCTTGTTGACCATTTTATCTCTAACAGCCTCAGAGGCTCCCTGGTCCTCTTGTGTCTTCTGAAGGAGGCACTCTGTCAGTTGCAGTCGGCTGGAAACCACCTGCAGACATGCAGTTAATATGTTGACATTTACTTTGCATGAACAGAAAGAGAATCTGGAAAAACAGGATGCAACTTTCTTAGATGTGTTTCTTCTTCACTGAATAAAGATTAAGAGCAACTGGCATTTTTAAGGCAGTCATGCAGTGTGCAGGACTTGTCAGAAGTGATCATGCTGTTCTTATCAGTGGTAATCTCTTGTGTCTGTTTTTGCATTATTCTCAGCCATGTTTTACAAAACACTGCATGTGAACCATATTGGGACCAGGAGTTTTTTCCCCAACTTCATAGAGGCCATGTGTCCCTGTTTTTATCACTGCCCAGAATATTCTTGTCATTCCAACTCAGCAATCTGACAGAAAGTCCAGAGTAGTGAGTAGAATTAAAAAACTAATGTGTTTACCACTGAACTGACGATAATGTCCTTAGAACACCATAAAAAAAACTTCACATTGTCCTTTCTTTTATTTGCCACCTGTACATCATAATAAATATGTTGTCTTGTGTAAATCTGCTAGTTCTTGCATCGTAAACACAGTAAATGTAGGTTTGTGTCAGGTACATCCAAAACTACCTTGCTCCTGCTCTCCAAGGCTCGTCTCATCTCCTCCTCTGCCACACTGACAGTGAGGACGTCGTGGTTCTGATTATGGTCTTCCAAACATGTGATGCACAGAGACTTCATGTCATTAGAACAAAAGTACTCAAGTGGTAGGTTATGAATGAGGCAGGCCCTGCTCCCCAAATCCTTCAGAGGTTCCACCAGAGAGTGCGTCTTGAAGGACTCCCTCTCGTTGTGCTTCTGGAGATGCCTGAAGCACAGCGACACCTCACACTTCAGACAGGTCTTCACCGCCGGAGTCTTGTCATCTATGCATTGGTCACAGAAAATGACATCGTCCATCTCTGGGTTCGCTGGTTTGATCACATCCAGAATCTCTTCATAGATGTTTTGGGAAGAGGCTTGGAAACCATCGACAATGTTGGAAAGTTTGAAATTTTTCTGCAGGGTATCGACGCCATGATAGGCCTCCCGACACTCTGGGCAGCGTAGAGGTTCTTTGCCGCTGTCTGTGGAGTCAGCAGATTTGGAGATACAACCTCGACAGTAGTTGTGCCCACAGGGTAGAACAACTGGATCATTGTAGAGCTGAAGACAGATGGGACAGCTCAGCTCCTGGGCAAGCTGATCCTCTTGTTTTGATAAAAACATGTTGAAGGTTGAAAAGAATTGCAGTTTTTTTTTTTTTTCTTCTCTTCTGGTTGTAGTTTCTTTCGTCGTTTTGTCTCTCTTGTTGACAAAACCTTTCATCCATCCAAGTGAGAAACTAGTATCTCATTCTTATTTCTCAGTAAGAGAATCCACAGGTGGAGAGACAGGAACAGCAAAGAGCAAACGAGAAATAATGCTGCCAGTTCTTATCGAAGTGAGAGGTAGGAGGTGCCAAACTTGTTTGCACAGCAACATTCCAGTCAAGATCATCTGTGATGCCTGGTAGTCACACCTGCATTGGGGTTACTGTTCATGGAAAAAATACCCTGCCAAAATCCATAGAACGTTTTGTAAAGGAAATGTCTGCAGTTCTTCTTTCTGGAAACCACCAGCTGTTATTTTAAAGCAGTGATGTAAGAACAAATACATCCAGCTTCAGGAATGCCCTTGTGTCTTTCTTGGCTGGCTCAATTAAAACACAACATACTGAGCAAAAAAACAAATCTTCATCAAAATTCATTAAATGTATTTGGAAACTTTCTATCTTCTTGGTGAGCATAATGCAGCTATTGCTTCTGTGTTGATTTACAAGGAAAAAAAGGGGAAGTTCATATTTTATGTATGAGAAAAGTCACATCCTCTGCAAATTCCTTGTGAACTGTAAACATGCCAACAAACAAGAGAACGGAGAGAAAAGATGGTATCAAAGTCTTTGTTTGAGACCAAAGACAAATGTTGAGAAAAGTGTCAAGTCTTTCAGTGAAGATGAAAATTCGTTCCCTAAAATTAATAATCTGTTTCAGAGGGTCGGCTGCAACTGTTTCCACAATAAGAGGCAACTTATTGCCAACTTGTAGCCAAAATCTCCCTGTTCTTTTTCTTCTGTGTTTGGCAAAAACAATGAATACAGGGCCACGGGGGGACTTTTCAGCTGACACGCCTCATTCCACTCAGTGATGTGTAGAACAGCAGGTTCACAGAGACTGAAAGGGCAATGACATTGACATGTATATCGCTTTTGACTGGGTTTTTTTTGTGAATCTTTTATTTGTTGATTAATTACATGCTATTGTTCATGATCTAACTCTTGGGCATTCCTTTGAGTGCTTTTTTTTATTATTATTATTTTCTGGCACACCTTCCTCTGTGAACCAGACACCAGGTTGATCAGGCAGTTCAAGCCTTTAGAAGAAATGGTAAGTTGAAATGTCACTCACTCATGAGATGCTGGGAATTTTCTTTCACACGTGGTTTACAGAAAAGAGAATGTGGTGAAATAAAACTTTACCATTTGCTGAACTTTTTGGCGCTGCAAAAATTTCAGCAGGTTCATCCAACTTGGTGATGGTTCATATGACTCAAAATACCTGGACTTGTCTTCCAGAAATTATTTCTATGTTTTGCAGACAGGGTAACCAGTTAAATGTAATAACATTTGCTAAGTTTTTGAATAAAAAGTGTGAGTTCTACTTTAATGCACCACAGAATCACACCGTGGAGATTAGGTGAGCTGGTTTTGACACAATACACAGCGTGTTATTGCATGAAAGCCATTATAAAGACTCTTGGCATTTGGGGCTGATCAGATGCCACAGACAGTAGCAGTGTTGTATTTGAATATTAGTCTATTTTTCTCTGCATCTGTGATTTTAACATTCCGTTTGAGTTTGTTTCTAGTGAGAAAATAAATTCAATGTTAATCAAACTACGCAAAGTCTGAGTTTGGCATTTTGTAATTTTTTTTTAATGAACCAACTTATTGCACATTCCTCTGGACTTAAGTATTTTTTATAGCTACATTTATTTATGTTGAAATTACAGTATGTTTATTCAGGTAATATATATTTTATACTATTTTAGTTTGAGTCTATTTACTGCTGTTGCACAGAAATGTCCCCATTATGGCACAATAAACTATGGTGTTTCATAGAATATGAAACAGAATATTATATGCTGATTCCAGGAAAATAGCACTCTCCTTGCTGTATTATGCATATTGTAATGTTTGATGAATACAGAACTATGCCACTGTTCATATTAAACCCCATGGATCAAGTTTTGGATGTCACTGAAGTTCACAAAACTATTAAACTAGATAAGTGAATACATATAATTCTAAATATTCTGACAAAACAAAAATATTGAGTCCATCTGCTATATCTACAAAAAAATATGATTCAGAAATAAGCCAAACTGCACAAGAATTTATTATATTACAAGTATTATAGCATGATAGTGATGCATGTAACTTCTGGGTAAATTTATGAACCTTTGATCCTTTAAGTGAAATTGTCTAAAATACAACAATCTGGTTTGTGCTCTGATCTAAGTCAGCCGTGTTGCCCATACTTGCTCTGTAATAGCTGCATGACCGACTAAAGACTTTACAGGATTCTTTGAATTCAGTCTCTGAGTTTTCCGCCCTGGGAGCATGATCTGTTTGCTTTCTCTATTCCAGTCAGTCTGTCCTTGTATTTCCACCTGTTTATGAACTCCACCCTGTTCTCATTGTTTCCTGTTCCCTGTTCTTTCTGCACTGTCCTCCTCAGGTCTGTCTGTCTGTCTGTCTTGAAGATTCTTGTAGTGTGCACATTCCAGTCTAATCCTCCCATTACAGTCATTTGACCTGATTAAAGTCTGACTTTGAGCTGAATTGTGAAGTTGACTGCTGTGTTTGTTGTCTTTTGTGTCTTGATGATCAGTTTGGATGCTTAGTTAAGAACAGTAAGAGTTTTATTGCTGTTCTTCATTCCTAAACTATGGAATCAACAGCTCCAATGAAACAGAAAAGCTAGACTGACTTTAAAGATCACACATAGCTCTTTTTGCAGTGAGAAGTTGTGTTTCTATTAGCAATGGAATTGTGCAAAATGGATTTATAAAAATAATTTTATTTTATCGAAACATAACAATTTGAAAAATCTTATTTAGAAAAAAAAGATCAAAAGTTTTTGCGCAAGGCTGAGGTGGTTTTTCAGCTCTATTAAAAGCTGAAAAAGCTGAATTGTGTATGCCACAATTCAGTTTTGTGTATGCCACAAAACTGCAATGGAAACAGTTTTTCTGCATCACACAAGTCATATGATCAGCAAACATTTTGGCACTAAATAGTGTTATGTCCAAAAAAGTCAGAAACTGTTCAAACCACCAAAATATACTGCTTCTCAGTAGTTCTATTCTGTTTCTAAGTTTATAAAGCTGGTAGTTGAAGATTTTGCTGAAAATTACAATGTGGTGCATTTTTGACTTATTTCACTGAGAAAAAATGTCAGGATCCGTGTTTTTTTGTTAGTTTTTCCTTTTGTTTTGGTTGTGGTTTTTTGTTTCTCCTTCCTGGATCCCCTGCCGTTCCTCGTGGCATCCACTAGATGGCGCCAGGAGGCTGTGCCTGGAGTTTGGCTGTGCCGACCCCGGGGACGCACCTGCAGTTAATCTGGGAGGCGCGGTTGGAGTATATAGGGACGGCGGCACAACTCTTCCTCGCCTGAGTGTTTGTTTACCACGGTAACAGTCGTCTCTCGTATTGGCCTCTGCGATTTGCTCTTTGTTAATCCAGTGTTTCCTGCGCCAGGTGCACTCGTCGTTTCCTTGTGGCTCCTGTGAGAGCAGCCTGCCAGAGATCGGAGCAAGCGTCCCCGGCATAATCCTCGGACCTCCAGCACACGCCTCCGGACCTCTACTCGGACACAAACCCGTTTTGGATCCCTTCGCCCCGGGTTCAGCCTCAACTCCGTCTCGGTTACGAACCACCCATCTCCACCCTCCAAGTAAGATCTACCTGATTCATTCAGAGATGGCTCATCCCAGACCCTCTTGTTAATCCGCTCCTCTTGTTAACAGTAAGACGAACCGGCCACCAGTTCCAGTCCTCATTCCCCATCCCATTTCCCGAGCACAATAAACTTATATTATTTTTCATTACCGCCTCCTGATTGTGTTCTTGCATGTGGGTTAAAAACCTTAAATCCACTATGACAAAAAAGGATTTTGGCACTAGATAGTGTTCTAACCAACAAAGTCAGAAACTGTTCAAACCACCAAAATATACTGCTTCTCAGTAGTTCTATCATGTTTCTAAGCTTATAAAGCTGAAACTTGAAGATTTTGCTGAAAATTACAATGTGGTGCATTTTTGACTTATTTCACTGAGATAAAGCATTTTTGGTCTTAGATAGCCTCTCCTCGGGCTGCCACCTTATCGTGGTGGAGGGGTTTGAGTGCCCCAATGATCCTAAGAGCTATGCTGTCGGGGGCTTTATGCCCCTGGTAGGGTCACCCAAGGCAGACAGGTCTTAGGGGAGGGACCAGACAAAGCGCAGCCCGAAGACCCCTATGATGACTACAAACCTTGGATTTAGTGTTCCCTCGCCCAGACGCGGGTCACCGGGGCCCCACTCTGGAGCCAGGCCTGGAGGTGGGGCACGTTGGCGAGCGCCTGGTGGCCGGGCTTTTACCCATGGAGCCCGGCCGGGCTCAGCCCGAAGAGGAAACATGGGTCCCTCTTCCAATGGGCTCACCACCTGTAGGAAGGGCCATAGGGGTCGGGTGCAATGTGAGATGGGTTGTGGCCGAGGGAGGGGGTCCTGGCGGTCCGATCCTCGGTTGCAGAAACTGGCTCTTGGGGACGTGGAATGTCACCTCTCTGGTGGGGAAGGAGCCGGAGCTGGTGTGTGAGGCTGAGAGGTTCCGGCTAGAAATAGTCGGTCTCACCTCGACGCATGGCTCTGGTTCTGGAACCAGTCTCCTTGAGAGGGGGCTGGATGTATTTCCACTCTGGAGTTGCCCACGGTGAGAGGCGTCGAGCAGGGGTGGGCATACTTGTTGCTCCCCCATCTTGGCGCCTGTACGTTGGGGGTTCACCCGGTGAACGAGAGGGTAGCCTCCCTCCGCCTACGGGTGGGGGGGGACGGGTTCTGACTGTTGTTTGTGCTTACGGGCCGAATGACAGTTCAGCTTACCCACCCTTTTTGGAGTCCTTGGAGGGGGTACTGGAGAGTGCCCCTCCTGGGGACTCCCTCGTTTTGCTGGGGGACTTCAACGCTCACGTGGGCAATGACAGTGAGACCTGGAGGAACGTGGTTGGGAGGAGTGCTCCCTCCGATCTGAACTCGAGTGGTGTTCTGTTGCTGGACTTCTGTGCTCGCCACGGATTGTCCATAACGAACACCAAGTGCACATATGGACACCCTAAGGGTGTCCATATGTGCACTTGGCACCCAGGACACCCTAGGCCGCAGTTCGATGATCGATTTTGTCATCGTTTCGTCGGATCTGCGGCCGTATGTCCTGGACACTCGGGTGAAGAGAGGTGCGGAGTTGTCCACTGACCACTACCTGGTGGTGAGTTGGCTCCGGTGGTGGGGGAGGATGCCGGTCAGACCTGGCAGGCCCAAACGTGTTGTGAGGGTCTGCTGGGAACGTCTGGCGGAGTCCCCTGTGAGACGGAGCTTTAACTCCCATCTCCGGCAGAGCTTCAAACACGTCCCGGGGGAGGCGGGGGACATTGAGTCTGAGTGGACCATGTTCCGTGCCTCCATTGTCGAGGCGGCTCATCGGAGCTGCGGTCGCAAGGTTGTCGGTGCCTGTCGTGGTGGCAGCCCTCGAACCCGTTGGTGGACACCTTCGGTGAGGATGCTGTCAGGCTGAAGAAGGAGTCCTATCGGGCCTTTTTTGGCCTGTGGGACTCCGGAGCGGCTGATGGGTACCGGCGGGCGAGCGGCGTGCGGCTCAGGTGGTTGCTGAGGCAAAAACTCGGGCGTGGGAGGAGTTCGGAGAGACCATGGAGAAAGACTTCCGTATGGCTTCGAGGCGATTCTGGTCCACCGTCCGGCGTCTCAGGAGGGGAAGCAGTGTAGCACCAACACTGTTTACAGTGGGGGGTGGTGTGCTGCTGACTTCGACTCGGGACGTTGTGGGGACGGTGGGCGGAGTACTTCGAAGACCTCCTCAATCCCACCAACATGCCTTCCATTGAGGAAGCTGAGCCTGAGGACTTTGGGTTGGGCTCTCAATCTCTGGGGGACGAGGTCGCCGAGGTAGTTAAAAAGCTCCTCGGTGGCCGGGCCCCGGGGGTGGATGAGATTCGCCCGGAGTATCTCAAGGCTCTGGATGTTGTAGGGTTGTGTTGGTTAACGTGACTCTGCAGTATCGCATGGACATCGGGGGCAGTTCCCCTGGATTGGCAGACTGGGGTGGTGGTCCCCCCTGTTTAAAAGAGGGGGATCGGAGAGTGTGCTCCAACTATAGAGGGATCACACTCTTAAGCCTCCCTGGCAAGGTCTATTCAGGGGTACTGGAGAGGAGGGTCCGTCGGATAGTCGAACCTCGGATTTTGGAAGAGCAGTGTGGTTTTCGTCCTGGTCGTGGAACACTGGACCAGCTCTACACCCTCAGCAGGGTCCTAGAGGGTGCATGGGAGTTCGCCCAACCGGTCTACATGTGCTTTGTGGACTTGGAGAAGGCGTTCGACCGTGTCCCTCGGGGTGCCCTGTGGGGGGTTCTCCGGGAGTATGGGGTACCGGGCCCTTTGATACTGGGCTGTCAGGTCCCTGTATGACCGGTGTCAGAGTCTGGTCCGCATTGCCGGCAATAAGTCGGGCTCGTTCCCAGTGAGGGTTGGACTCCGCCAGGGCTGCCCTTTGTCACCGATTCTGTTCATTACTTTTATGGACAGAATTTCTAGAGCGCAGCCAGGGTGTTGAGGGATCCGTTTTGGTGGCCTTAGGATTGCATCTCTGCTTTTTGCGGATGATGTGGTCCTATTGGCTTCATCGGGACGTGATCTTCAGCTCTCACTGGAGCGGTTCGCAGCCGAGTGTGAAGCGGTCGGGATGAGGATCAGTGCCTCCAAGTCTGAGACCATGGTCTTGAGTCGGAAAAGGGTAGAGTGCCTTCTCCGGGTCGAGGGAGATGTCCTGCCCCAAGTGGAGGAGTTCAAGTATCTCGGGATCTTGTTCACGAATGAGGGAAGAAGGGAGCGTGAGATCGACAGGCGGATTGGTGCAGCGTCCGCCGTGAAGCGGGCGCTCTACCGGTCCGTCGTGGTGAAGAGAGAGCTGAGTCAAGCGAAGCTCTCAATTTACCGGTCGATCTACGTCCCTACCCTCATCTATGGTCATGAGCTTTGGGTAATGACCGAAAGAACGAGATCGCGAATACAAGCGGCCGAAATGAGTTTTCTCCGTAGGGTGGCTGGGCTCTCCCTTAGAGATAGGGTGAGAAGCTCGGTCATCCGGGAGGGACTCAGAGTAGAGCCGCTGCTCCTCCACATCGAGAGGAGCCAGTTGAGGTGGCTCGGGCATCTGGTCAGGATGCCTCCTGGACGCCTCCCTGGTGAGGTGTTTCGGGCACGTCCCACCGGGAGGAGGCCCCGGGGAAGACCCAGGACACGCTGGAGGGACTATGTCTCTCGGCTGGCTTGGGAATGCCTCGGGATTCCCCCGGAGGAGCTGGAGGAAGTGGCTGGGGAGAGGGAAGTCTGGGCCTCCCTTCTTAAGCTGCTGCCCCCGCGACCCGACCCCGGATAAGCGGCAGAAGATGGATGGATGGATGGATGGATGGATGGTCTTAGATAGTGTTAGGTCCAAAAAACTCAGGAACTGTTCAAACCACCATAATATACTGCTTCTCTGTAGTTCTATCCTGTTTCTAAGCTTATAAAGCTGA
Organism: Poeciliopsis gracilis; assembly: GCA_911649635.1. NCBI lineage: Eukaryota > Metazoa > Chordata > Actinopteri > Cyprinodontiformes > Poeciliidae > Poeciliopsis > Poeciliopsis gracilis. Next base: position 23,343 of record CAJVRI010000589.1, read on the forward strand.
AACTTGAAGATTTTGCTTAAAATTATAATGTGGTTGTTGTCATACTGCACTCCTGAAAAAATTCTCCATTCGATACGTGGGACATTGGCGAAGTTTGACCAGATATGGACTCCCTTCCTGGACATTCTAACTAGATTGGACCTGAAAGTCAGTAGTACAGATGTGCTGTCCATTTTCTCCCCTCCTAAAAGCCTGTTTGATGCCTGTAATTTCTCCTCCTTTAATTATTTTCTCCAACAGGGATCCCTGATATCACCCCTTTTACTTCTCTTTCTTCCCCCACTACCTTTCTTCCCAACACTTCTTTTTTACATAGCATTTATAGTTTTAATGCCTTACTCTTTTGCTCAGCATTCTTACAAATAATAAGAAGGTTCCCATCCCTTAAAACTCTAGCTAGTTCTGCATCTCCGATAACTTTCTTGAATCCATTTGACAAACAGATAGGACTTACCGCAATCATATCCTGTCCAGCCTTAAATTGTATTATAACTTTAAAGTCTTCCATCATTTTCTTTTTTATTTCAACTCTTTCTTCGTCTTCAAGAGACCTTTTACTAGCATTTTGTCCCCTTTTAATCCTATTTTTTCCCTCTCCCCCTCTTCTGTTTTCTACCATAGACCACCCTGTGTTCATATTTTCATCTTCTGAACAACCCCCACTACAACTAGCCATCTTGATCCACTCACAGTCCAGATTATGCCAAAAACCAACATAGAAATCCGGATATTGCGGCTTTGATGGGTAAAACGGGAAAAAGGATTCGGTTAACGGCCCCTAAAGGTTGTTGCCAGTAATTACATCCCAGAAATTGAGCCAATGATAGATCTTTTGCATTGTTTTCCATCCATCCATCCATCCATCCATTTTCTGATCACCCTTCTCCCTAACGAGGTCAGGAGTTGCTGGTGCCTATCTCCAGCTGTGTTCCGGGCTAGAGGCGGGGTACACCCTGGACAGGTTGCCAGTCTGTCGCAGGGCAACACAGAGACAAACAGGACAAACAACCATGCACACACACACACTCACAGCTAAGGAGAATTTAGAAAGACAAGTTAACCTGACAGTCATGTTTTTGGACTGTGGGAGGAAGCCGGAGAACCCAGAGAAAACCCAGGGAGAACAGGGAGAACATGTAAACTCTGTGCAGAAAGACCATGGGCCGGGAATCGAATCCAGGACCTTCTTGCTGCAAGGCAACAGCGCTACCCACTGCGCCATTGTGCAGCCCCCTTGCATTGTTTTCCAATCTCCAAAATACAACACTACATACAGCACTGCTTTAATAAACGTTGAGTTTTTGGTTACCTTTTTTACTTCTTCTCTGATTACAACTGACCAGATATAGGGAGCCAAACATACCTGTTTTGGTCTTATAAAATGCATTCTGGGATGTTTCATGGATGTCTTCATTGCAATGTTTCTGCTCTTATACACACTACAAGCTCAGCTGCATTTAGCACAGGTGAACTTCAGTCAAGTTGTACTGCTATCTGAAAAATAATCAGTGAAAATCAGATGTACTTGATCTCAAGCTTGAGTATCAAACGCAAAGCTATAAATACAAATCAAGAAAATTATGGACAACCCTGAGCATCTTAACGAGACTGACATAAATTATCATTCCCAACCTTGCCTAGGATAGACTTCGCGAGTCTTCACTTGTAAAGTTGTGCTACCTTGTAAAATTTTTGAAAGCTCATAAACAAATATGTTCCAGCCATTGTAATATTCATTGTAACATTAAGTATTTAACCTATTGTACAACATTAAGATTGGACTGCAGGATTCCTACATATTTTTTAAGTAAGTTTATTGAAACCTTGTACAAGGTTTTAAATGGAAAGACAACAACAAAAAAATAAATGCAGTGGAAAATCTGCAGTATGCCACTACACGACTTTACAGTAGAGGGTAGCAAACACAAGCTGTAAAACAGTAACAGTCAAAAAACATAAACAGAAGCTCCATGAAGACTCAGTTATTAGTTCCTATGAGTTTCTCGATAAATAAATATGAATTATAGACCAATATATAGACACAACTCAATGTGACTTTTAGTTGCACACATCTGTTTCATATGCAGCATCTGTCTGATTCCAGAGTGAGTGAATGTTTTGTGTTTTAAGCACAAAGCACTATGAAATATTGTTATTCAGAACTTCACTTTTACGTGACCCTGTTGCACTCCCTAGAGTACATACAAGCATTCAATAAAAGTCTTAGAGCATGTGTTGAGCGAGAAAAGTAATTTAAGTACAACATTATTTATAGCAAATGTGTATCAGATGTTCCTGTGGTGTTAAGCGTTATAAAAGAAAATGCAGATTTGGACACATGGTGTGCATATTGTAAAGCTCTTCTGCAAAACATCCCAGAGAAACCATCAGCAGCATCAGAAGCATTCCTGGCCTTCCCTGCTTTGGGTCTGCAAAAACAGGCCACTGAAATATTCCACATCGCAAGCTTGGGTCATTTGATCGAAGAAATTTTGATCGAAGAAATTTAGATCCTCTATGGGTGACAAACAGATCGGACAATAATAAAGACACATAATACTTTTCTTTGAATTTGAAATTTTTTGCTATCAGTATGTGCAGCAGGTTTATGAAGCGTCTGCTCCATGACCCAAACCACATCTCTTCTGGATCATATCCACAGAGGGGGAGAGGCACTCTGAAAAATTACAGGACGGCAGTTAGCATTGTTTCCCGTTATCCTCCCTCCTTCTTTGGTAAGGCACGTGTGGCGCGGGGCTACTACAACTGGAAACCATATCCCAAAGCATCTGAGAGGAAAAAGAGAAACATTTACAACCAATTGGAATCGTATTTAAATGCCACGTGTATAAAAAAACAAACAATGCTATAGAGTATTGTTTGCTCTACTGCATCTATCTATCTCCCCTTGATATTTCAAATAATCGTCAAAGGAAAAAACCACCAATTTATATATTTATATATATATAGATAGATAGATAGATAGATAGATAGATAGATAGATAGATAGATAGATAGATAGATAGATAGATAGATAGATAGATAGATAGATAGATCTGTCTATCTATCTATCTATCTATCTATAGATAGATAGATCTGTCTATCTATCTATCTATCTATAGATAGATAGATCTATCTATCTATCTATCTATCTATCTATCTATCTATCTATCTATCTATCTATCTATCTATCTATCTATCTATCTATCTATCTATTTTTATTATTATTTTGCTTCCACTTCACAATGCACTAGTTTGTTTTTGGTCTTTCATATGTCACACTTGCTACATTGCTAATTTCATAACCCAATTGACCCTTGTCTTTCTGGACTCACCTGAGTGAAACTGTGCTGTGCAACACAGTCCGTCCCCCCTCGCCGTTCGGTAAATGGGAGACACACAAACTCTGGCATAAGGGGGGAGGTGTGTGAGGCGTGTTGACAGAGAATCGGGTGGAAGATAGAGGGAGGACCGTTGGTTGGCTGCTGAGCTTTGCTGCCCCTCCCAGGTGAGCCAGTAGCCCCTGAGACCAGCTGCGGTGCCCCTCCAGTCCACCTGCACTGAAGCACTTCCCACGGTGGTGAGCTGGAGGTCGTCCAGGGCCGGAGTCACTGCACACAGAAAACTCTAAGCAGTTAGTCAGGATTTATACCAAAAAGATTGGTGAAGTTCGAAAAACAGAAGGCAACGATTTTGAGACTGAACTTGAGACTATAGTATGAGTATATGAAGGATAGTCTGAACTAAATTTGATGAAATAGTAATTTATATTCATCAAACTATTACTAATAATAGTCAAAGCTATTATTAATAATTTATACCAGAGATCATGAGAAAACTGAATCCCAAACTCAAACTCTTCTCAATGCTCACCTTCCTGAGTGCAAACTTTAACTGACATCGATTTCTGCTTTCCTGAGGCATGTCGGGCTGTCACTGTGACCAGGTATGTTGTCCCTGGCTGGAGGTTTCTCAGCAGGGTGGAGTTCTGTGTTCGGCCCACTGTGATGGTCTGGAGATTGCCCCTGGGCAGGGTGGAGTACTCAATGTAGTAACTCGTGACAGTGTCTGGCTGAAGAGGGCCCCAGCTCACCCGAACACTGGTTTCCCCAGACTCAGAAACTGTTACAACAGCTGGACTCTCAACCACTACAGAAATAAAATTAAAAAATGACCACAGTAGACAAATTTTTTTCAAAGGTAAGAAATACTGATTGATGTCCAAAAAAAAAAAAAAAACATTCTAAGGATGTTTTCACACCAGACAGTCCAGAAGACTCGGTTCTATTGAGGTCAAAAATCACAATATTTGTTACATTTTTAGCTGATTTGGGTTTTTTTCACACAGCACTAAGTCAAACGATCCGAACCTTTGCAAAACTTGTTGCCCTTGTCTGTGGGGGCACTGCTCCAAGAATCAAAGAAGGAAATGACTCAGAAATCTCAGACAAAGACATGAGCTCAACTTCCTTCTTCACAAAATTTAAACAAAAATAGAACAGCGTCAGATTTTAGCAGTTGAAGGACTTCTCTTTAGAGAAAAGACAATGAATATTTCTTCCTCTAGCAATTGTTTTGGTTATATTTACCCAGAATACCCTACAATATAATTCGCTTCCTGCTTTTGGAGCTGTTTGAGTAGACCAACATTTTTAGGCAGACCAGAATCCACTTTTTTGGTCTGTGTTAAGAGTTCGATTGCGCAGTTGGTTCCCCAAACAAACAGTTTGGGCAAACGAGAAAGAGTTAAGTTAAAGCAGACTAAACAGAGCTGGTGTGGAGGCACCCTTAGCTCAACAGTAGCAGAAAATAACAGTGCAGGTTTCTGGACAGTCTGCGAAACAATCTAACCTGTCTTTGTTGTGAAGGTAGTGGAGAGTGTGTTAAATGTTATTTCGTTGGACTCTGGAATGAGGCTGACAGAATAGGTGGTATCTGGCTTTAGGTCAGTCAGTATGATGCTATTCAGCTGCGCGGACTGCATCAGTCTCTGGAATTGGCTTCCACCGGTGCTCGGACTGGTCCCTGATCCACCGCCGCCACTGCTGCCTCCAGTTGAAACTTCACCAAAGCGAATCTCGTAGTGGCCCGAAAGACCAGACAGAACGGGCCTCCAGTGGAGAGAGGCCGATTTGGTGGACACATCTCGTACATGAAGGCGCTCAGCTTTGATTATCTCTATTTGGGACAAAACCAGGAGATTTTATTGGTACTGCAGATCAGTTTAGGGGCCAGGAGTAATTTGGTCAAGTGTCACAAGTGTCAACAGGGAAGGTGGCAAAACAGATAGCTAAATATGTCCAGACTTCAGAAAGCCTCCTACAGACACAGGCTCTGCTTTCTAATTGCATTCTTAACTCCTGCAAAAAGACAACTTGAAATAACTAACCTATAAAGTATCTGCAATGAAACAGCTACAGAGAGCATAGACATGTACTTAGATCTTTGGGTGCCAATTAAGAACTACTGTATTTCGCCTACGTATACACAGGTTTTATTTATGCTGTGCATCAAATCCTCTGTATGCAACATAAACTGTTATGAAGTGGGCTCTGCAAAGTAATATGTCAGTTACCTAATGCAGTCTGAGAATTGGGCAGACTCCCTACTCTGTATTTATGTATGTCTGACAGTGTTGGCGAATGTAGGAAGGAAAGTTGAATCAGTAATCCATTAATAGATCAGCTGGTCACATTTCAGAGAGCCTCAAACCTGCAGGAGTCTCAGTGTCCTGGCATCCTTTCTAGACTTACACTGGAGGAGCACCATGCTTTACTGGCAACCCATTGCACTTTCTGCAGGTCCAACAATAAAAGGTCTGTCTACAACAGTTAATGTTTTGTTTAAAGGATACTTTTGATAAATATCCTTTAGATGTTTTCTGTATGATTTCAACCACAATCTCAGTACAGTGGATTTTATTGAAATTTCAGTGGACTTAAAGTAATTTCTTTTTACATAACTTAGTCAATATTTTCAAAAGTCTATGTTTCAATGAATTAGAGAAAATTATTAGTGGTGAACCGATTGCAGTTTTCTGGTTGATCGCAGATTACTGATTGTTTTTAAAATCCTGACTAGCTGATTCTGATTTTGGCCGATACCAGTTTCTTTTGTCTGAAATGTTGCAAAACATAGCAGGGAAGTTGCTGAGATGGCAACAGAGGGGTTAACTCCTAACAAGCAAACATTTCCTGTTTGGCCTTTATTTTTTTGTGTTAAATTTTGGAATAAAAATAAGACTTAAAACAAATTGTGACATTTGCAAAATCTTAAAGTTTTCACCTGAAATGAGAAATTATGTAAAGTTCTTAATTATTGCATTTTATAACAGTTTTCTGTGAGTCCTAAATATGTTTGTTCTTCCAGTAAAACAGTAGGCAGCTTATAAACTGCCATTGTAAGAAGTTAGAGAAAATATTTTTCTTATATTTGGTCCTCAATGGAGACTTCAAATAAAATATTTGAGAAAAAAAGTTGCGAGTCAGAAAGTCGCATTTCCATTAATGACAAACAGGGAGCAACACTTTTGTTTGTAAACAGCAAAATTTATACAAATGTCAAATAGAAAATGAGCCTATATTTAACTTATTGATTAGTGATGATCTTGTAATTGATCAATAACAACGAAGGGCCTGTCTGCTGAGGCCCCACTGTCTGCTTCAGCCACCTGGCTCCAACATTAGCTAATCTGCAGGACTCAGTAGAGCCTGACTGTATGCTAGTGAGGCAGGTTAGCCATATAATTATTGTGTGTAGGACAAGAGACACCTCTGAAAGTTGCAGGACTCTGGCCCTCAAAGAATGCAGTTTGAGACTAGTTTAGGAGCATGGCAACCAGTGCTGCAACAGCTTACATAATCATGAAAGAAAATCAAAGAGCCACAAGCCAAAGAGCTGAACTTGAAGCTTTTAGAGTAGAAGAGCACCTTTCAGTAGCAATCTCACCAATGATGGAATCGCGCAGGTCTTTGGTGATGATGCCCATGTCGTCAATGTCCACAAAGTGCAGGTGGTTTTCCACAGGAGGGGTCACGACCTCCCTCAGTACCTTGTAATTGCTGTGCCCTGTTGAGACCACCAGCAACGCCACGCCCTCCTCCCGTAGCTCAGCCATCGGTCCAATCACATCCCCTGGCTTTACCCCATCAGTCAACCACACTAGTACTCTGGGCAGCCCTTTCCTCGCCCCATCAGACGTCCCGGGGCGCAGCACCCACTCCTTAGCCATTTTGAGAGCATCCACAGTGTTGGTGTCCCCCCTCAGGGGTTGGATGTTTGTCAAAGCCCCCTGAAGGCCACTTTGGGTACTGAATCTGTTGAAGCCAAACTCTAGGCGTGGCTTGGTACCCACCTGTAGCAGCCCCACTCTCACTTGATCCCTTCCCAGAGAAAAGGGGAGCAGGAGCTCCGACAGGAAGGAGAGCATGCGGGCGTGCTCATAGGATGTCACGCTCCCTGAGGAGTCCAGCAGAAAGAGAACGTCACCCTCGCAGCAGTTCACCACTGTGGAGGAAAAAAAATGATGTATATAGTCATAAACCTCCACTGAGATTCCTTTTCACGCCCAAAATTTTTTCCATGATCGGCTGCCACAGAACACCCTCCCTTTCACAATCCAAGCTCCTTGGAAAAACGCGACCTATTACAGTGATCACAGCTTATGGGGAACATTTTCATCAGCAACACCACAGCGGCACAAATCCGGCCAATTAATGTGCAGCCAGCCTGCAACTTCACAGGCACCGATGGATGAAAGGCAGCTAAGGAATGAGCCAAGGTGATTGAGGTGATGGTTATTATTTTTTTTCTCAAAACAAGTTGACATAAACAGTGAACAGAACACTGTATCCAGTTATGGAAACTGGATAGTTATTGTTTCCATAACTCCCTTTTCCCATATAGTTATGGAGAAGGGAGTGAAGAAAAAAACAAAATGTAAGGGAAAAAAAGACATGAAATGGAGTAAAGTGCAGAGGGAAGCGGGCAGGTCCATATGAGTGACAGAGAGGAATGCTGGGTAGACATATATATACATACATATATGTCACACATATATAGGGTACTGTATCTGTACCCCATATACAGATACAGTATATGGGGTACTGTATCTGAACCCCATATCTGAACATCTGCAGACACATGTTGAGGATCTGAACAACTGGCTGCAAATGTTCAGAATGGTCATTAATCCAAAGAAAAACAGCCAGACCAGTGGTTCAGAAAAACAAATCCTGTGAGAGAAACAGCAATTACATTTAATTAGATTTCATAAGAAAGCTCAGACAAAAGTCTTCAAAGGTTTTGTTTTCTTTGGATTTACTTTAGAGCTGAAGGCCGAGAGAGCAGCACAGCTCCAGCTTTTCCTCTCCCACGTGCCCTCCATCCACACCCACACCTATACTCCTCCACACAGCTCAAGAAGTCTTTCTGTCTCTCTTCTTGTTTGGGCTTTGGAATCTGTGTGCTGGTCCTTACCAAACCCGCACAGCTTCCTCTTTAATGCAGGTGTGGGTTTATCTGCTGAAGTCAATATTGTTTTTAGACCCTGTACTGTCTGTTGCTGCATGTTGCTGTTTGTGTTTCTGAAGCAGGCTGGTGATGTTTATCATTTCTGGTCATGTCACTGTGATGCAGCGTGGAGTTTGAAGAGTTTAACTGAAGCAGAGAAGCAATGTAAACAGCGTGGCTATTTTTTAAAACAGATTTGACAGGATATGGAAATATATACATAAAATGTATAAATAATTTTGGTAAAGGTCAGTCATCGACTATAACTGAGATATTAATATAAATATATTAATATTCCAATAAGAGCGACCCTGAACGGCAGCCAGAGCTCCAAAGTAATGGTTTAAATTCATGCATGTGTTTCTAGAGGTTCAAACATAAACCCATTCTGTTTATAGATGCCATTATCCAATCTGACTCAGCTTATGCTAAATTAAGAAAAATCCCTTTAGAATAGATTAATTTATGTGATTGTTATGAGAACAAGTTTTTATATATATATAGTACGACTATACACTGATGAAGTGTAATTACTGTAAGCTTGTTAGCTCATCTGGTTTCTATTAATGGCAGCAGCAAAGTATCAGATCCCACTCACGAATACCATAGTTATAAAAATCCAGTCTCATTAAGAAAGCCAGAGTCACAGCCACTAAGTTTCGTCGCTAATGGTTGTAGCACCACAGCACAGCCTTTGCCAGTGAATTATGCTTGTTTTGATCTTGCTTTAGAAATTAAAAGTTGTCAAGCTGTGGGCAATTCCAACTGGCGAGGAAAGAAAAGACGAGCATTAAAACTACTAAAAATCAAAGTAGAGTCCTCATTTTTGCTTGAATTTAGAAAACATGAAGGGACAGATGGAAAGAGTTGATTAAATCCTGTAATTTATTTGACTTATTGAGTTAATTTCTCCCACAGGACTGTTCTATCCTCCCCTGTAATGCTGAGAAATGTACATCCGATTCCTGTCAGGGCCCCTGAGGCCATCCATTGCATGTCTGTGTGGTCCCTGGATGCCCTCTGGTTTGGGAACCCCCTCCTGCCTTAGGCAGTGGGATTTCATCAACTCTCAATCTTGTACCTGGAGCCATGCCATGTTAGTGAGAATAGTGGCGTAATATCAACCCCACCCTGATCCACAGAGCAGAGTGTTTCCATTTAGTGGAGTGCTTTACTTACTAATGGCAGGAGTCACAGACAACATTGTGTCATTAATGCATTTAAACTCAACTTATGTTCACTGACTAAAGTTACAAATCACTGATTATTTTAAATTAAACACGAAAGTGAAATCTAAGTAGGCCTATTCAGCTAAGTCTATTTATTTATTTAATTTTTACTCATTCAGGAATAATTAAGTCAACATTATAAACGAGAACAATGACATATATTTTTTTAAAAGAATCAAACTTGGGTTTGAGTTTCGTTACCTCCTTCAGGTGCGGAATTCTGCGTATACGCCACCACCATCATCATCACCATCATCCATGTTAACATGTGGCTATCCATCACAACGTTTGTGAATCGGTTTCCCTCGAGTAGAATATATCAAAGACCTTCTATTTTCCACGCTCAACCATACATTGGCCGGAGGCGCACACTTCCCTGTCAGTAAATCACTGCCAGGCGCATAATTTACGGGAGTCACATCCAGCGCGCCTTTACTTTTTCTTCTTATCGGTCCTCTTAGCTGCGCATGATCAGTTAGCTCCGGAGGTGAAATTAAAAAAACTGAAGGCAAAATTTCAGACCATACGTGTGCGCAAAAAGTTTGGACCCAAATGCCCGTCTCTCTCTCCCTCTCTCTTTCTTACTGAAGACACAGCTGTAGAGCGCGAAGAGGTAAGCACGAGCTCCCCAGAAACAACTTTCAAAATAAAATATATACAGGATGTCTTTCAAATTGGCCCAAAGAATGTATATTTTGTAGTCTAAATATTGTTACTTACAATCACACTGACTGTGAAACAACAATGGCACGAAGGAGATCAGGTTAAAGTAATTTTCACTAACATGTTTCTTTTGGGTGAAAGTAATATTAACATTTTTGGGTTCCGCTGAGGGCTGCACAGTGGCGCAGTTGATAGCACTGTTGCCTTGCAGCAAGAAGGTCCTGGGTTCGATTGCATGTTCTCCCTGTGCGTGCGTGGGTTCTCTCCGGGTACTCTGGCTTCCTCCCACAGTCCAAAAACATGACTGTTTCTATGTTGCCCTGTGACAGACTGGCGACCTGTCCAGGGTGTACCCTGCCTCTCGCCCAGAACGCAGCTGGAGATAGGCACTAGCAACTCCCAACCCCAATAGGGATAAGGGTGGATGGATGGGTTCAGCTGGATCAATGAATCCTTCATCGATTCAAGGTGGCAGCTCTGTTAATTTTATTCAGATTTTTTTTATTTGTAAAAGTTTTATTCCCTCGTTTCTAGCAGAAACAATTGTTTTTCTAAACTATTCTCTGGTTTGGGATGCTGTGCAGATGGAAGGATTTTTTCTGATACCTGTCTTACTTTTGGCCATTTGTTAAGATGCATTACCATAGCAACAAGGCGGTTTGTAACAGGGAGCAGCTGATTAACAGTACCTCACCTGCATCCCTAAAGCCCAAATGAGTTTTAATCTCAGTGTGACCTGGATGCTGTGGAATCTCTGGAGACTATTGTGCAGAGAATATTACTCATAAAATTAATTCAGAGTATTATCTTCATCAGAGTGTCAGACAACACTGGCACCTTCAGTCAGAGGTTTTTCAGATTTACAACAATCCAGGGTTCATCCCTGCCCACAGCAGGATAACTTATAAGTTCTTGTCAACATGACAATAAAATCTAAATAAACAGACCATCTTGCTCCACAATTATGAAACGTTTTACATTTTTGTATACTTTATGAGAGACCTGTCTCATTTCCTGCTAGAAGCAACTCATTGGCTCAATGACAAAATTGTAAATCTAAAGAAAACCTGCTTGAGATGCAAATAATTAACATTTATATAGTAAAAGACTTTTCCCAGGACCTTCTATCAGTAACAATTGCTCAACGTGTGAAAGTTGAACATAGTTAGCTAACTTAGCATGCAGAAAGCTAAAGCGAATTTAAATTAATCCATGTGTTTTCTAGTGTGAATTAAAGCCACAAACACAACCTGTACTATATTATTAGTATAGATATACTATATACTATGTTAGTATAGCATAGTATAGGTTTCATTCTGTGGAACAGATTCAGTAAAGTCTGAAAGATCAGACTGTTCAAAGTTCAAAACTTTGGTCGGAGAAAAGTAGTAAAGATCCTTCTGATCTCTTCTCTAATTTAAAAAAATAAAATAAAATTCAGTCGCAGTTTATGACCCAGTGTTTTGATAATGCTGCCCAAAATGATAAAAAATAAAAAATAAGGGGGGAAAAGTTTCTAATGAGGTTTTGTAAAGTTTGTTAAGGTGAGACAAATTTCAGTGCAACTACTGAACTGTCTGGTCAAAGGCTTTTATTTTGAAAGTTGGGTTGATTTAATTCCTGTTAGTAGAGAACTAACAGGTTAACCTGAGGAGCTTCTCTCTCCTCCTCCCGTTTTTCCTGAAAATGCTCAATCGGATCAGGATCTGAGATGTTTCCTGTTCAGAAGTCAAATAACTTTTGATATTCCTGTTTTTTAGCCACTTCATTTTCACTTTTTTATTATGGCATGTTGCTCTTCCATGCTGGAAACCACATTATCAACAAACTGCACAAATTTCTGAAAGACGTTGCTCGTTCTGCTGGTTTTGATCTCCTTCTTTAATTATAGGAGAATTCTTGGGCAGAATTATGAGGAAACCCAAATTCCTGGATGAGAAACAATCCTGGAAAGGCAATCCAAATTGGATTGAATCATCATTGGCATGACACAGAAAAGCTCTCAAACCCTTTTACCAAGCAAATGATTTTCCTCCTTCTGACATAACAGAAAGGAGGAAACAGTACGACGGGGGAAAATGACTTTGTACCTCACTGATACTGTCAGTCCTTCTACCTCAAGGAGGATTTTCATTTGTGGTTGATGTTTGCTCAATGTTTTTTTCCGTCTCCCCCAAGGTATACAGATGCACTAATGTGCTGCCAGTGTGGAGAAACCCACACTGGCAGCACTGCATTGGCAGGAACCTGAATGGTAGACACATTTGTTAAGAAGAAAAACATGTCCAGTATGCTTGCTGGACAAGTTATGAATTATTTTTACCTCTTGCTGAAACTCTCATATTCTTCTCTCTGTAGTCCCAAAAACTGTTGCTTCTGTTACAATTTTCTTTTCACCCATTTCCAAATATGCAAGACAATGTTAGTGCAAAGCAGTGAGTGCACTTTTCTCCTGAGGTAACAGAAACAGGAATAGTTTCGGCTATCTAATTAGACTGAAGAAGTGTTTTCAACCGGACACATTCATCAGTTTTACCTTTTGTTTTTTTTATGTCTAGATTAAATTTGATCGTCATTATGGGCTAAGGAGAAAATGTGAAAATGGATTTCTTTATTTTATATGCATCTAATCTCTCTGGTCTATAATCCAAACCAAAAGTTGAACAAAATGAAGCCATAAGGTTAGCAAAGCACATTACATTGTCATCGCCAAAGATTTTGCCTAAAGACTCATCATGACAGAAGCAAACAAAACCCACAAAGATTTATGAAGTTTCAACACCTGAGAGAGAAAGTCTGCAAAGCAGCAAACTATTCATTTGGACAGAAAGGTACATACACACGCAAATTTTTTCAACCACTTGCAGAAGACATCACGATGCATTCAGTTAGGATGATTCAACATGAAAACTATTAATATTGTTTGTTCTGCGTTGTGCATGTCTGGAGGCTTCATGCTAACAAAATGTTGGTGGGAAGAGATAGTTAGTTGGGAGAGGATGGAGGAATCCTTGTGAGATATGTAAAAGTCTGGGCTCCTCTTATCCAAATACTTCCATTATTCTTGTGAGATGCTGAGAGTAAACACACCCTTCAAATAGATTTGATTTGGGAGCTTTGTCTGAGTTTTATTCTAATCCTTTGCTGTGGGATACCAAGGAGACAAGTACAAGCATGTAATTATAATTGTTGGTGGTGACTCACCTTTTGTTCAGTGTTTGTACTTACAAAAGAAAGATTTAGTTGCCCATGAAAATGTATGTGCTATGGTGGCGGACATCGCGGGTTCAACTCCCGGTCCCGGCGAACTTTGCTGCATGTCTTCCCCCTTGCAGCATGTCTTCCCCCCTCTCTTCGCTCTCTTTTATGTCTGCCTACTGTCGAAAATACGAGCCACTAGCGCCGCAAAAACTCTTCAGAGAAAAAAATGATAAAAAAAGAAAATGTATGTCTGTGAACAATCACTGAAACACCCTGCTCCACTAGAATCCATTCACACCCTACTGCCATGGACATGCAGCATCTATTATTGTTTGTTTGTTTTTCTGCACGTCCTCTTTAGATGAACAAACTTTTCATATGCTTTATTTTTCACTGTATTCCTGTCAATGGGAGTTCTCTTCCTGATTTTTTGACAGTCTGTAGACAGATGCTCAATCCATCTGTACATAAACAAGAAAAATAGCTCCGGATGCACAGTGCCTCACTAAATTATTTATGCAATTATATCACATTTTTATCTTAAAAATAAACTTTAGTGTTTGTTACGTTAGGTGACACAACATCACAGTAATCATGAAGTGGAAGGAATAGATTACACTGTTTTTACAATTTGAAATAAAAATTATTGGTTTACCTCCTTCAATCTGACACCCCTAAACTGGTAAATTTAGTACCAACCAGAGGCGGGCGGATCTGTCCAAAATATTACCATCAAGTTGGTATTAGTATTGGTTCGATATCACCGATAAGATCGATACTTTAGTTTCAGATTTAATCTTGAAATTGTATTTTATTTTGTACTGTGGAAAGGTTGGGGGTGTGATGACTTTCACAAGGCATCTCTGTTCCTCCCTGCCAGGCGTTGCATTAGCTATGAAATGACTGACTGACTGGCAGCAAGTAGCTGAACTGCAGCTCCTAATGTTATCATTTGACATAGCACTGAAATCCAGATATTTCCAGCTGTTTCCACCAGGCACAGCCTCATGTCAGCAACTTGTCTCCACTGTCACAAAAACTGAGAAGCATTATGCAACTGAGCGGTGACCTGCAGCAGCGCCTTTCGGCTGGGGCTCTGAGAAATGATGGAAACTAAAACTCTTTCAAGAATGGGAAAAGAAAGCTAAGAGGGCGAAATGGAAGCGTTAACATTTTATTCATCCTAACATTGGGGGTGAGATAACACGAACAGTGAAAAATAAAACACACCTTGTGGACGAGTTAAAGTATGAAACGGTCCTTATAAGCAGCTCAATTTATGGCCTGTTACATAAGCTCTTGTAACTTCGACCCATAATAGCAGCCCAGTTGTAATTACCAATTTAAACTTTGACTACATAGAGGAATGCCACTGCTGGTAGTTAAGTGAATTCCTCAGCCCTATATTTGCCAGTGTTTCACTCCTTTCTACAAGCTTGTGGGATTTAAGGATGTTTGTTTGTGCTGATTTGAGAAAGAACAGAACAAAGACATAAAGGGCTTTGAAAGTTGGTCTACACTTAGTCATATCGCATCCACAAACTTCACTTATGGTACATCAACAGAAAAAATACTTATTAAAAACTGTCCACAGAGTAACTATTTATAAGAAGGTGTGATGAGATGAAAGTCAAAGTTGAAGAAAGGGCATAAATAGTCCCATATGTAGTTTGACACAAGCCATGAAAGCTAGGCAAGTTTATTTGGTTATTCATGCACAGAGTAATATTAAATGCTTTAGAGGAAAACAAAGAAAAACACATTCAAAGGAAAACAGCAAACATGTAGGAAAAGCTGCTCTTGTCAGATGAGACCATTATCTTACTTCCTCTCTTCAGTCAAAAACCATATTCATCCTGAACACCACATTCCCATGGTGGTGGCAGTATTATGCTGTGGGAAGACATTTCTTCAGAAAGCTGATGGATGTTGACTTTTCAATGGCCCTACACGTTCAGCCCAGCATTAATGGGATAGTTTGGATTACAGCAAATCCATGTGCTAAAATCGTCCAGTCATAGTCCAGGCCTAAATCCAATAGAGAATCTGGGGTAGGACTATAAATTGTTCATGATCGTATCTGCCCTAACTGAGCTTGAGGTATTTTGTAAAAAAAACAAAACTTTGAGTGCTTAGATGTAGATGCGTATTTCCAAATCTCTCAGTGTTGACAAATGCATGTCACATTTTTTAGGTAAAAACCTCCCCACTTCACATTTATGTTTCTCAATGAGTTGGGCCCATGACATAAAATTCTGAGAAAAAATTTGGGCTGTACAGTGGCACAGTTAGTAGCACTGGAGATAGGCACCAGCACCCCACCGGATCCCACTAGGGACAGAGGTGTACAGAAAATAAATGGATGGAAGACTAAAGTTTGTGTTTGTAAGAGGACAAAATGTGTCAAGGTTTGAGGGATGTGAATATGTTTGAGAAACTCTGTGATTACACCCTGAATGTAAGAGATGAGGGAGAGGAGCAGGAGCAGTGGAAGTGGGAGACGAATGGCTAACTGAGCCCAGTCCAAGTTATGCTGACCGGGAGCCAAGAGAACTACACATTTTGCATACAAATGAAAGCGGATCAAGTTCGCTGCAAAGCTGGGAAGGATTCTTTGCCTTGTTGCCTGGTGGTGTGAACACATCCAGCAGAGCTAACTATACAGGCTCGGAAGGAAATTCCATCTGTGGGTGCAAATACCGAAAGCACCCACAGTTTTCCTGAGCATCTCCCCATCCTGTGCCACTTTCCTGTCTTTGCTGAACAGCATCCTGTAGAGGCTCTTTTCCTCCAGCAGCAGTAGGTATTTTCTAAAGTTCCAAAGTTGTCATTTCCATTTTATTAACAGTTGTTTATTAACAACTATGCTAACAAATGGTTCCATAGAATTTTCTGGCATCTTTTTCGAGAATCCAGGACATAGCCGTCTTTGATTAAACTCTATTGCTACTTTTCCTAATCACACATGACAAGTTACATTGAACACAAGAAAATTACCTGGGTCAAGGCACCAATGAGTAGCTCAGCAGAATAAATCAGAGCGTGTGTTCAGCTTGAACAGAAGCTGAGATATCTCAAGGAAGCTGAGATAACGCCTTATCTCAGGGCAGAACTGGAGGAATTGCTCTGGTTAGCACATCTGTTTTGGAAGATTGGACAGCCAGCGACTCTCCACACTGGCCAGGCCAACACCCACAGAGAGTTTCCACAGTAAAATGTCACAGGTTGCCCCGGGTCCTGCCAAGTTGGATCAATGGACGTTTTTCATTGTATGGTTGACTTTTGCTCTACTTGAGAGATCTGCTCGAACAATGCAGGTATTGTCCCGTAGACTCAGAAGGAGGTTTTATTTACAAATGAAGGAAAAGGTACTCATGTTTTGGCAGGGAGTTTAATGTACAATGTTCAGGAGAAGAAGGATGTCGTTTCCTAAGATTATTGTACAGCATACGTCACGCCAACCATTTCAGGTAGGCCAAACATGCCCCCCTCCCCCCAAAAAAAAAAAAACATCTGAGGAGCTATAAAGAAGCTGGCTGAAAGACAAATTCACTGTTAAGTTTAGCAGTCAGAAAGAGTCTGAATAAGGAGCCCCTGATGGGCCTTAGGGTTTCTCAAGACCTTGAAATCTTTTAAAGAGAAGGGTTAGGAGCTAAAACTGTGCTTTGTTGTTTAAAGTTCAGCATACCATTCCTTTCAGAGCTTCAACTCGCCCCCATCCACTTCCTTGAGCCATGTGTGAAGGATTTTCATTCCAGCGGCACAAAATGCTCCAAAGAGACCTCGGTTGTCTACTGCAGTAAACCAAGAAACACTGAAACTCCACTTATTACAAAACCACATGAGAAAGGTCAGCGGCTGTGACTCATTCATGTCAGAGTCCTCTGAGCGTTGGCTCCACTCATGCAGCCTGTGGGAAGCAGAAACGCTGGATACGGCAGGCAATTCTCACACAACCCGACGCTGTGTTGAAGACTGTCGTTTGGTGTCACTTCTATAAATCCATTCATAACCTCATCTTCTTCTAGCTTCATATTGCACACATACCATTATTACTTTATCTTTTGCACCACACAGTGTATTTCTTTGAATGAATCCACCAAAGTCTTTTGGCCATAGCACACAGCAGCTGGGTATTCATTTCTCTCCTCCCTTAAGTGATTTCTCGCATTTTTATGGATTCTCTTTCTCTTTAGCAATCCCAGCTGCCTTCCATGCTTAGTAATGCGCCTGTACACAACATAGACCTCCACTTGCACCGGACACCGGCACAGAACAGTATCTGAAGTCACTATTTTGGTATGTCTGGAGGTTTAAAGAAAGCAGGGAAGTGCTAATTACAAGCACATCGGCAACAGAATCTGTCGGGGCAGGTTGTATTCAGGGAGGTTCTGGCAACTTATCAAATGAGAAAACCTAAGCCGCTCTCTTGTATGTGCTTGTTCTGAGGCCACAGACTTTAAGAGAACAAACACAAAGTCTTTAATGCTCAGGATATTTTGTTCCATCGTTACTTAGCACCCTCAACACTCACTAGCCCCACAAAGCAAAAATGTGGGAAGAAACATTAAAATTTCTGTTACTACTGAAGCATTTAAAACAACAAAAGTCACTAGTAAGAATACTGACACCCCTAAAAATGTATATAACTGCTTATTACCTACTGCTCAAAATGGAAAAGGCTCGAAAAGTCATTAAAATAAAGCAGCTGTGTATTGTCAAGATGGATTGTTCACAAATGAGCATGAACTAAGTGAGACAAATTTTACTCAGCCCTGGAAACAATCTTTGCTGGTGGGAATAATACGCAAAGGCAAACTGAGGAAATGAGCAAACACCTAAATAGAAGCAGCGCCCGGTTGTACTTCAATACATTTTTAAATATGTGATGTAAACAGCACGGTTTAGACTCACAACCACAACCTGGAGAAAGTTAGACACGTTTGACTGATAAACAGGATGATGTACAAGACGGACAGCAACTGCACAGCACAGTTTTTGTGTGAAGTTGAAAGGTGAATGAAATAATTTAATAATATAGTAGAAGTACTGCATATTCAGGAAGCTACCCAAGAGAGGGGGTTTCCAAGGCGATCCTTTCTGGAGATTCAGACTTTAATTGACTTAAATCTTCTGTGATAAAGCAACAGAAGAAGGGAGAATGTCCTTTAACTAGGGATTGTTTCACCTACAGAACGTAGAAGGAACTCCTCTATACACTGGAAACTAGGGATGATGATGTCAACTCATGTAGAAACTCCGGTAGCAGGATGACTTACATTACTGATCTAATGATCAGAGCATACCATGGGAAGGCAATAGCTATGATCCAGTACTCAAAGGTCCAGGTGAGAAAGGTTCAGAACCAGAAAGAGCATCACTCACAGTTCAAGCTGGGATCAGGCAAAAGCCATGGTCAGGAGGGCGATTTGACTGGCAGCAGACTGAGTTAATTGATTGATCCCTGACTGAGAGTACATGTAGCATTAACTGGATGGGGCAATTTGCAAAAGACAAAAATACCAAAATGTCAACCACAGCTCCTGCGTGCTCACATTCCTGCCCAAGTTCCTGTCCAGTAAGAGGAACACACTGCCAATGGAGATACACCCAACTGGGCTGGAACCAGTTGCCCAGTTCGCAAATGGGCAACTGTGAGATTTCATAATGGAGAAGAGGTTTTAGTGAAGAACAATTTGGAGAAGCTGAACTTCTGTGTGTGATTTGAGTTAGGAAACTGCAACTGGCCCAATTCTACATTAAACAGTTTAAACACTATAAAATGTAACGTACAAGGCTGGATGGGGACCCAAATTTATCTTCCCACTATTGGTTCAAAACATTTTGTGTGTTACATTATGTTAAGAGTAATCAGTGGACTTTTTATGAGATGGGTGATTTGGTTTTCTGCCAAGGGCGTCCTGCTTTGGGGAGTGTTTTAGTGGCAGGTTTGCATGTTGAACCAATGGAAATGGGTGCCTCTGCCCTCTTATGTTCATGCTGCATCAGAGTTTCTACTTGCTTCAGCAAACCAGTGTATTTCTTTGAATGAATCCACCAAAGTCTTTTGGCCATAGCACACAGCAGCCGCTGTGTTAGGTCTATACACAGCAGCTTAGAACCAATTTGTACTTTCTTAGCTAAATATATGAATAATACCAACGAGAATACAGCTGGACAGACAGAACCCTAAAGCAGGATTACACTTCTTGATAAAATGAAGAGTGATGCAGGCTGCCTCTTGAATGATTTTCCTTACTTCTTAAATACAAGACATTGGCACTGTTTCCATGGTAATACCTTTTTAGGCAGGTCATTTCTAATTTTGTCCCCCATTGGTCCACTTTTCATATTTTTACAAACACTCTTCACAATCTGTATTGGTAAAGTACAGGAACCAGAAGAAAATACTGAAGAAGAACCCAAAGTCCAAAGAAAGATTTTATCCAAAAAAATTTTCACTCTAGAAAAAGCTTCATGTAAGTCAAAGGGTGTATGGGAACATGGGTCTCATCATGAAAGATGTTAGAAGGTGCCTGTCCGAAGGTCTGGCTTCTCTCAGCTAGGCACAAAAGAGTTAGCATGAAGCATAAGCTGAGACAGATGTTTAAACCTGTGGTGAGGTTTACTCAAGCAATCCACCAGGTGTGATGACAAACCCACATATGCAGACAGAAAGATGACAGGCTTGGAGCCCGGCCCATCCTGCCTGCTAAACGCAATCAACTGTCATCTCCATCCGTCTGCCCGCCTCCCCACTTGCATTTGCAGGCATTGTTGTTTCTTCTGTGGGTACCTCGCCACTTCCTGCTTCATTTTGATGAACACGTACACATCCTCTGCAGAGGTCATACAGTCCACTCATGTTTCACTCAACTCTTCTGCTGGAACAGAAACAAGAAGTCTGACATGCTCTACTAGCGACATGGTATCAGAGTAGACATGAGGGGAGGTGTGTTTGAACCTGTCTGGTGTGAAGTTTGTCTTTTGTGTGTTAAGTATGACTTTAACACACACCCAGATACACATTTACACACGCACGTATTACACACACTGTCCCTCTAGTGGTTCAGGCGCTAGAGGGATTCCTGGCCCAGGGGTGATGGATGGGTGGCAGGGGAGACTTGATGGCTGTTTGCTAGGTTGAAGAAGTTTCTCTTCTTATAAAAGTGGTAAAAATATCTCAGGTTGGAAAAAAGTGTCAATATTAGTAGAACTCCCTGAATATCTGCTATTACCTTTCATTAGTCACACTTGTTGGAACTATAGCAAAGTTCAGTGTGTCACTTTGGTCAAAATGAAATAAAGTAAAGTCCCAGAGAATACAGTTCCTCAAAAGTATCTAATTTTATACATGTTGTCACATTGCAAACTTCAATATTTTCAATATTTTAGCCCCAATGCAAAAAAAAGTGCATAACTGTGAAAGGGAAAGAACATGATACTTGATTTTGAAATAAAAAAAAACTAACCAAAGTTGTGTTCATCTACTGGAATAATATCCAGTGCTAATTAGAAGCCCCCTAATTAGTAAGGAGACTTAACTGATATGTAATTTAATCATAATCTAATTTAATTGGATTTTATTTTGGGATGTTATAATTAAGGGGGCTTCATACAATTCCACCACATATTGAATGAATTGCTGAAACTCCCCATTTGACGGATAAAATTAATTATTACATGCTTTCTTTGACAGTCAAATTGCAAAGTCTGGAGCAATCAAAATGACACATGTGAGTTACATTTTGTAATAGATTTTATTGCATCACTGTTTGGATGACTTCTTTCATACAACCAGATGTGCTCATGATTACATATAGAGTTGTCTTTCTGCTTCTTCATGTAAAGATTCAGGCTTTAAGATAAGGTACAACCAGTAGGTTCTGAGAGTTTTTAAGTTAATCATTTACAACCACCATAGTAGAAAATGCAACAGCAGTTTTCTGTCACACTCCCAGACTGTTTTGTGTAAAGTTCAACACATGATTTTGCTGAGGTTCTTGGTAGCCCTTACTTCCATACTTCATTTACAGATATTTCAGAAATCCCAGAAAGTCCAGAATATAAATGATAGAAGCGAAATGTGAAATCTTCATTCCCTGCATAGCTTAAGGATGTGTGATGACATGGAATGAAACAAATGTTTAGAAGAGGTAAATAATTAATAGTTTTACTTTAGAAACTGCATTCTTTTCAAATCACATAAGTCTAAACTACTTGCTGACTGTTCCTGTCTAAGGTGACAGGAGCAGGACGCTGTGCACAGGTGTGCAAATATGCACAGCCTGGATTTTATGAACAGCACAGCAAGAGTTCACTTCATATCAACCTTCCCATCTCTATGTTTTCAACAGTAAGGATTTTTTCTAAGTTTCCACTGTGGGTGTCCTCTTTTCCTGACTAAATGAGGTGAGAGGGCTAAATCTGTCAAAGCAGAACCGAAGAACTAATTCTCTAATTCTTCAAAATATATACTCTCCTGATTGTATGTGTACAATAAACATTTGTTCATTTTCCGTGTATTACAGCAACAAAGTCAGATGCATAAAGGAGATGTCTTTTTTATTAATATTACTATGCTGTTGTTTTGCCACTTGTAAGGATTTGCTTGAATCCGGCTAGCAAATCGTGTAAACAGGATGGAGACAGACATGGCTCCTCGGAGACAAATCCAGGATATTATTTTGACAAAACAGCAGCATTGTAAAAATCTTTCTTCGCCATGGGGGTCCTGGCTGAAAGTTTAACCCACTCTCACACTTTTCCAGTGTTTGCCATTGTCTCCGAGTCACTGCTCAGAATTCAGTCTGGAAAACATGAAATGCGTCAAACATACTGAGCTGAAGAGGAGAGGAGCAAATGCCACAAAGCCTGAAGAGGAAACATCCAGGAGAGCTGCATTCTGAAGTAACACCACATTAAGGCAGTTATTTTATTCTATTGATTTGGGATATTAATCAATTCATCAAATGAATTCCACAGATTTTTCATTTAACCACTTAAGTCTTTTTTTAAATATTAGGAATAAAATATGCAAATAATTAAATTATTTAATTCAATTTTTAAATCAGAAAATACACATACTATTTTTAAATGTGCAGTAACAGAGCATTCCTTTAGTGAACTGAACCTGGTGAAACTAAAACTTTTCTGCTTGAAGAGTTTTGACTAAAACATACGTGCAGACAAGGTATTTTTATCTTAAATGCAAATTTAATATATAAGTTCTACAGTTTGTCTTAATTATTGCTCTGAATATGTTGTTTTTTTCCATTAGATTGCGTTTTTAGCGTTTGTATTCTCCAGAAAACAATTACTTAATTTCTAAATTAGTTGATTATTATTTCAGTAATTGATTTATTACAATTAATCTGATTAGTCATTTCAGCCACATAGCATATCACTATCATAATGTTATGCACACTTTTTAAGGCTCTAGAGATATTTTTTGTACTTTCTCTTAGCATTGCACAATATGACTTTAGGGTGTGTTTAGTAGCATGTCAACTCTGGGGAAATCTGTGTCCTCTCTGCAATGTTTTCCACCTGCAAAATAACTTCCATTTGTCTGGAAATTGCCCTACAAAACTCTTCCCAGATTGATGAACAGCAGGAATTGTTTCTCTTAGTTCCCTGGTGATGGCTGTTATCCCTGCTGATGTTGATACACATCTTTATGTTCCAGACCAGCACAATATAACAATACAGACTCCTGTTGAATAGTGGTTGCCACAGTAACAGTTATGAGTTCATCAAGTACATTTAATTAACAGCATCTCACCAATAGTTTTCTATTACATGTGATAAAACTCCAATCACATCTATTCTCCCTTCCATTTCACCGCTAGTTTGTATTACTCTTTTAGAACGATTTGTTGACTCTAGTGGCCTTTATTTGAAACTATTTTGGCAGGAAACAGGTAATGCGAGAGAGGGAAGACATGCATCAAATGTCACCATTCCAGTCTTGTGCGTTCCCCTGTGAAAATCTGTTACCCCTGTGTCGGGAGCGCGCATTACAGCCAGAGAGGCGGATGAGGCGGATATGATCATTTTCACGTCGCTTCTGATCGATTTCTCGGTAAAACAACTCAAATAATCATGTCAAGGTTTTAATATTCAGTTTAATTGGCAGCTGTTGTTTAAAAAATTGTAAAATAAATAAATAAACGAGGTCTTCTGACGCTGTTTTGTGTTATTTTAAACGCGAAGAGAATCGCTCTTTTTCCAACTTTTCTCACGTAAGCCTGGCAGACGTAAAAGTCAGTCACCAAACACAGTTTTCCCAACACGTAGTGCATATATAAAGATTTTTGAGAATTTGGAAACAGTTGTTCTTTATTCCCCAAGGTTATGGGGTAAGGAGAGGAAATTCAGCAGCCTGAAATAATCTGTTCCCCCTCAATAATATGGGCATAAATTAATCTACCGGAAACTCTTTAACTGTGCTTATTCCTCTCATCATCAACAATGAATCCTGTGGATTTTGTGACACTTGCTTCTTAGTTGCCAAAATTATGAGGGGGGAACAGAATATTTTAGCTGTTTTAGCTGCCTGAAATAATACGTTCCCCCTCCAAAACATGGAAACAAATTTATTTACCAACAAGTCTTCAATTGTGCTTATTCCTCTTATCATCAAGAGCAAATCATGCAAGTTTGAAAACATTTCATGACTATGTTTTCAATTTCAACTATGTTGAAAACATAGTTGGCTGTAATGCGCGCTCATGACACAGGGGGAACAGATTTTCACAGGGGAACCGAATTTCGCACAAGACCTCTTATCAAACCTGTAACTGTTACGCCCCTATAAAGGGGAATAATGAAAACACGGACACAATGTTACTCTTTTCGTATTCAGTTATAATGGAGCAGAACCGTTACGTTCCCCTACATTCCATCAGACAAAAACAATCGAGACTCGAACGATTAACAAACTCTCAAAACTTACAATTTAAAAGGTTGAACTTTTCAAGAATTATAAACAAACATAGCCGGAAAAGTAACAAAGAAAAGTAACATTAACGAAAAATACATTTCTTTTAACTTCATTAAACTTAGGCTGCCTTTTACTGTATCTGTCTGTACCGTATCTGTCTGTAGCGCTGAACTTGAAAGACCAACATAATCGATCGCAGATCACTAGATCTCGTTTTCCCTTTTCGTTGTTTAAAATAGTTTTATAACCACTACATAACCACCACCATCAGGTCTAAGGCCTTAAAAAATGGGTTGTGTTTTGCCCCCGCGCCACCACAGCACCCCTGTAACACGCTTACTAGCCAAAGAGTGAGATGACTTATAATTTTTGATTAATATCTACTATAGGAATTTAAAAAACATTGTTTTTTCTGTTCTTAGGGTATAAATGTAAAAAGAAAAAGAGGAAAAAAAAGCAAAATAAAAAAGCAAAAAACAAAAACAACATAGCAAAAACAGAATGGATATATTTTCTATATTTTCTTCTTGACCGAGAAATGAAATAGTAAAAAGCTAATACTTTCTAACGTAATGACAAGAAAAATATGTCTAATCTTACTAAATATTACCCATTTTACTTTACTGTTCAGTAGTTCTTTACTCCATAAAAACACTGAAAACAAAACAAATAAAACTGCATTTATTCTTAAGATCAATCATTTTATTACAATTTTAAGCAAATTATTAAAAGTAAGTGTGCTCCAGCAGAACCCAGGTCCATTACAGAAAATCACCTTAAAACGCATTGACAGAAAGTGGACATGTTAAGTGGCTATAAATACATGTCATGTTTTGAGCAAAATATGTATCATTCTGACAACATGTGTACTCTACATAGCCCTATCCTTAATTACCAGACCTTAAACATCCTATTTATTCTTTGACATCCGTAAACTTCTTGAATCCTTGTATTATTAAACGTGCAAAAATAAACAATGCCGCATAAATATCTAAAGGCTGGATCTATTCCTGTGACACCAATGTGCTTAAATGAAGCAGATTTCTTCACTGCTTGGCAGGAAACCTGTCTGATATATCACCATCAAAGCGCCTCATGAAAATGGAAAACCTTTTCACTCGACAAACCACTCTGAGCAAGAAATATTTAAATATATCTGGTGAATATATTTTCACCATTATGAGTTTAGTAAAAGTAGAGGGAAAATTAACAAACATAATGACCGAGGGAAGAGTGTTATGAAAGAAAAAAATAAGCTACACTTACACCTACTGGCCACAGACGGATAACACTGATCAGCTGCATTTCATTTGTTTCTCTCCAAATTGTAGTCGGTTACTCACTGTAGTGCTGCCGACTTCTTTACTTTGGGAATCAATGGCAAATAACTAATATTTATTCCCCGATGCAACAATATTATTATAACAGACATATGGTTTATTATATTTTAGGGCTATTATTGTGAGAAAACCTCTACCCTTGTTCGAGAGTACGTGGAAGTTACGTCACTTTTAACTTGACAAGGTTGCGGTGCATTTGGAGATGGTGGTAAATATTTCATTTGCTAACCTTAAAAGATTGTTTCACCTATTAACATCTAGTATTGTCAACGCTCGTGGTTATATTGTATCAGATACATCTGAACTTACCTTTGCAAAAAATATATTCTCTAAATAATATATGAACCTAGCAATAAGACGTTTCTAATTTTAGTTTTCCTTTCAGCATTTTCATGATTGAGCTTAGAATAGCTCCCTAACTACACAATTAAAGCAAAAACATTTACTAAAATCAGCTGTTTTCCTTCCTACCTCTGCATTAGCCTGAGTGGGTGTCGTGAAAGCTATAATGTCAGAGCTCGGAGTAGAAACGTGAATGCAACAAAAGTTCGGTCTTCAGAGTTATGACAGCTACCATCATGGAGGAAAAACAAAGCAACGCCGACTTCTCACCAGGTACAGCTGAATGCCTTTACTGTTTTCATTAACATAGTGTTAAAATAAGGAAGTAAACTGTACCGTTAGCTTATTTAAAGTCAAGATAAGACAGCAGTCTCAGCTAATGCTGTTTTACTTTCGCTAAAATACAGCTACTCTTACATCATCCTCCATAGTGGATAGAGTATGTAGGTAGGGTGACGTGTGTGTTTTCTCTCATGTGTGTTGTTGCAGTTTTTCATCAGTCAATTTCTCTTCTCAGACACTGGAGGAGGAGCAGCAGCAGCAACAACAACAACAACAGATCATGAGCCGGAGAAAATGACCAGCCGCCAGCTGACCGAACAGAGCCGCTTCGTTTTTGCTGCTTTGTGTGCCGTTTCCTTGGGCCAGCTGTTTTCTGCGTCTGAAAACAGGTGGGGAGGAGATGCTATCTGAACATGACAGTCCTGTTTACTGAAATGAGAGTTTCTTCTTTATCTGTAGTGCGTTTAGGGAGCAGTACCTGCAGGACTTGGTCCAATGGCTGGGTCTGGACCAGTCGGTGATGCCAGTCATGGGGGCTTTCCTGTCTGGACTGGGCTCTGAGGGCGCAGACACCTTCCTCTCCATTCTACAGGCAGATCCACTGGTGGCAGCAGGAGCCACGCCCATTATACAGGTGTTTGACTTTCAAATAAGTAAGAATCCTTTGCTATGTTGAAAGAATCTCACAGTGGAAAAGCATTTCTGCAATAGTTTCTGCGGTATTTAAAGATTTCCTTACAGTTCTGCTCAGTGTATGTGTTGGCAGCAGAAACTTGGCTGTTCGTCCAGCTTTGTTGGTCACAGTTCCAATTATTTAAATGTTTTTTTAATCAATGCTCTTCCTTGGCACACTTTGGTAATAGATGCCTTGATTTTAAAAATACAACAAAAAATGTGTAATAACTGTTCATTGCTTTTATTCTAAAACAGAAAGAAACAGTTATTCCTTCTCCTGCTATAATAATATGACCCAAAAACAATTAATTTATGTAAAAAAAAAAATAAGGCAAGGTTTCTGAAAATTAGCACAAACACAGCAGCTGATTAATAATGTAATAAAAACATTGTGTTAATGAGCCTCAGCGATGGAGACCATGGCTACAACTACCGGTTATTTTAGTTATCTGATGATTAATTATGTAAATAATTAGCACATTCTGTAGACCTTTAATTTAAAATTCTTTTATACAACATTAGAAATATATAAAAAATTCAAATAGACAAATATTGCTTATTAAAGTAGGAAAAAAAAGGATTTATTGCTTAAAATGCAAAAACAGTTTTCCTTTAGCATATAGATGATCATTTGTAGCAACTGGATGGATTTGCAGCTAAAACAATTCTTCTAACATCAAAAAGCTCAGTCATTTCTGCTTCACTCAGCATTTTTACAGTGCAGGGCTGATCTGATGATTAGCAGACACCAAAAGCTGCTAAATAAGGGATTTTATTTTACAGAATTTGAACCGACTGAAGCTAAAACTTCAACTTGAGACATTTTGGGAAGAACACCTTACAGTTCTTTCTCTTAAATAGAAAACAAATGTTTTTGTGCAGTTTTGGCTTAATCAGTAGTCCTTTTGATTCTAAAGAATACAATTAACAATTTATCAATTAATAAATTAGTCAACAATAATTTCAATACTCGATTAATTTGATGAATCGTTACAGACCTCATAGTCTATTTTTAAAAAAATAATATCTTTAAACTAGTGAAGGTCTTGTGAAGTTGCACAATTCAGAGACTGAGATCTAGTCCAAATTCAGGGAGCAAAAACAATCTTTAATACATCTACAGACAGAGCAAAAAAATACACTGCATTAAGCGAAAATCAAAATCTGCTCTAACAAATTCAGAGTTACATAGTTGCTTTATTCACCTCTCTCTCAGAGGCGGAGATTTAATCTTCAAGGACCAAACAAAGGAAAACAGACAGACGGAACAGTTCAACATTTTACGCTCATTCACTATCAAGTCTGCGAGACGCGAAAACTAAACACTATCTGCGTGTAGGGAAGGCCACGAGAAAAACAGCAAGTTCCCAGACTGGGAAACTTCAGCAGACACATCTTGTTCAGTTAGTTTGTACATCCTCTGCAGCTGCACGGAAAAACATCTTGACTGTGATACAATTACATTTATGCAATACATAAATGAACACTGTACGATGCAAATCAAACATTTTCTTTTTAAAGAAAAATCTACATCACAGTCTCCAGTCTTTTTGCTCTGTTAACAGGCCTGTCATGATGATGAATTTAGCTGGATGATAAACTGTCCCAGAAATTACTGCAATAGGCGGATGCTGTGCTGTGATGCTGTGGTGAGGGTTGTGCTTATGAGGGTTAAGCACAACCCTCATAATGAGACTTTAGTCATTGATGTGGCCGCCACAGGTTTGATTCCTGGCCTGGTAACACTTGCTGCATGCCTTCCCACTTCTCTCATTGCCCCCTTTTCTGTCTTAGCACTTTCAAATAAAGGCCACTACAACCAAAGAAAAAAAAAAGAAATGACTGCAATAAATTATAATGTCGTTTTGAGATCATTTTCAACTCATCAAATGGTACAAAACAATCCTAGTACACACTTTCAAAAATCAAAGAACTTTAATTTGTAAAGAACGTTTAACATTGGAACTGGAAAACATTTTAAATATCCAAAATAAACAAAACAACAGAAACAACAAATACGAGAAGGTACGAGTACTTCTGAACCAGGACGGTCAGGGTTCTTTGGAGACTCAGGGAAGGTCTTCTCTGTGCCGCTGTAGTCAAGTGAATGCAAACCTTTGGGTTTAGGCGGAATTGCAATCTGTCGACGCGAGAGTTTCTTCTTGGCCTTCTCCAAGGTGCTCAGAATCCTGTTGTCAGAGTCTGGACACGTTTCTGGTGAAGGAGGGGAGGCTATAAATTCAGGACTGGAGCCGCCTGGTTTCCTTTAACTCACGCAGCTCGTCTGTCTGATTCCAACCAGAGAGGAGTCGTTCCGCCACTGGAGGAAAGAACAAGGACGAAAGCTGAGACTGAACTTCAGGAACAGATTGTAGTTGAGACCAAAACAGCAGACTGAAACATTTAACTTTTGGTAGAAAGAGAGAAAAGAGGAAAACAATAAATCATGCAAATGGAAATTATTGAGTTTTTTTTTTATTATTTTATCATGCAATCAATTGACATTGTTTATTGCAAGCAGAGAACAGATGGCGGTTGCATTCATCCCTCCATCTGTTCTAACCAGCTCTGTCTTTCCTCTCCAGGATCTGGTGTCTTTGTCTGTCAAAGATGGTAAGGATCAGATAAAACATCATGTTGACAGTATTGTATTTTTTTTATATCTTTAAATGGATGACTTGTGCCTGTCAGGTCAATATGATGCCAGAGCGAGAGTCCTGATCCGTCATGTGAGCTGTTTGCTGCGAGTGTCTTCTCAGCAGCTGGAAGAGTTTGAGGAGACACTGGGAGAGAGGATGAGGGAGGCAGAAGAGGAGAGCGAGTAAGCTTCATAGAAACATTCCACTCAAAGCTGTTTTCATTTCCAAACACAAATCCACACATTGTATTTATTTCTGATGGCAGTAAGATAGCACTGTGGTGTAACCAGGGAGATGTTATTTCGGATACTACAGGAACCGCCTGGTTTCCTGTAACTCACGTAGCTCGTCTGTCTGATTCCAACCAGAGAGGAGTCATCCCGCCGCCGGAGGAGAGAACGAGGACGAAAGCTAAGACGCTATCTCCTGATTGGCTTGGCCACTGTTGGGGGAGGGACCATGATCGGTGATTGCTTCTGTTCTTCAGAGAAGTAACCAGGCTTTTAGGAAAATAAAGCTGATGTTTTGTGTAACTTTTTCTTCCAGGCGTGACAGGTGGACTGGCGGCTCCACTGGTGGCAGCTGGGGCCGGCTCTGTGCTGGGGGCAGGTGGGGCCGCAGCTCTGGGCTCAGCCGCTGGTATTGCTATAATGGCCTCTCTGTTTGGAGCTGCTGGAGCTGGACTGACTGGTAACTGACTGGGCTCGTTTTGCTTTGTCCATCTTCAGCATGATTTATAATAGTTTCTATCCTGATATCCATGTGTCCTCTCTGCAGGATATAAGATGAATAAGTGTATTGGAGCCATAGAAGAGTTTGAATTTCGACCAATGAGCTCTGGGAAGCATCTGCACCTGACCATAGCTGTGACCGGTTGGCTCTCCAGTGGGAAATATAGTGAGTGAGCCTCCAGTCAAGTTTGATTTCCCATCAGTCTGCACTTCACATCTTTACAGATTTGAGCCAGACTGTAATACTGTAGATGCTTACTAACCCCCCCTCATATGATTATGTTTTTATTTTAAAAAAAAGCCAGACTTTCTTCAGATGTTTTAAAGAAAGCATTTTGTTTTTCAGCAGTTTCTTTGGACTTCTTTATTTGGACCTTTGTGATTCATTTTAAGGTCCAGTTCTCGGATGTGACCGTTTATTGATCAACTTGATGAAACTGAGATGTCTATTAAAGCACACCTCTTAATATGTACATTAGGGCTGAAAGTAACAATTAGTGTAGTTTAGTTAGATTAAAAAAAAATAATCTGATGATTATTCAATTAATCAGATAAAAACTTTCACATTCTGCAGGTTTTTCATTTGAGCCTTTTTAATATTAGAAATGGACTAAAAGATGAAAATGAACACATAATTCAGTTCCTTTTGTTGGGTTTTTTTTGTACAGAATTTAAACAAAGTGAAACTATACCGTTTGAGGAGTTTTTGGTGGAACATATTTAGAGATAGGTTTTTCTTTAAATTTGAAATATAAAATGTATATACTTTTGTAAGGTTCTCAGAAATTAAGCTGCTGAAATTAATCAGCAGCTTAATTTCTGCTGATTAAGTTCTTTCAGCAATTGGCCTTTTTTGAGGCTGTATGCTCCAGTTAATGATTAATTAATTATTAAATAATGTGACAATTAGGGCTGCACAATGGCGCAGTGGGTAGCGCTGTTACCTTGCAGCAAGAAGGTCCTAGGTTCGATTCCCGGCCTAGGGTCTTTCTGCACAGAGTTTGCATGTTCTCCCTGTGCGTGCGTGGGTTCTCTCCGGGTACTCCGGCTTCCTCCCACAGTCCAAAAACATGACTGTTAGGTTGATTGGGCTTTCCAGATTCTCCTTAGGTGTGAGTGTGTGTGTGTATGGTTGTTTGTCCTGTTTGTCTTTGTGTTGCCCTGCGACAGACTGGCGACCTGTCCAGGGTGTACCCCGCCTCTCGCCCAGAACGCAGCAGGAGATAGGCACCAGCACCTCCCGACCCCGTTGGGGAGAAGGGTGACGGAAAATGGATGGATGTGACAATTATTTCATAAATCAATTCATCACAATTAAGCTGATTAATCGTTTCACTCCTGGTATTTGCTCAGTACAAAATACAATAAAACCTGACTGAGTAACTTAAAAATGTTAAATATTGTTGATTATCCTCACCAGATATTCAGTAACATTGATCCATCTGTCATATTTAAACTTTAATGTAGTAGGACAACAAATAATTACAGGAAGTGAACAGAAACACATGGACTTTCATGTTTTTTTATTGATTCATTTTTACCTTGATCTTAAAAGCTCATTGTTGTCGATTACATTGTTCTAGAAAGTTCCAAGAAGAAAGATTTTGCATTAATAATAGAGGCATTAAATGCACAAAATGTTTGTGAACTGGATCAACAGCTATTATTGTATGTGTAACTAAGCAGAAAACACAGAATAAATTTCTCTCTTACATAAAGGCGAGCAGCACTTAAACTAAAAAGTACTCAGTCACAAGCTAATTGTCCCTTCTCACACAATGGCTGCAAAAGCACTCAGCACTGAAGAGCCACTCAGACATTCCCTAAAGCCCAACCCGCACCTGCTGCGTTCAGGCTCGTTCCAGGCCCCGTGGTCCAGCCTTGGGGAGTGTGGCGAGCAATACTGCCTGGTGTGGGAGTCGCGCTTCCTCCGGGACCTGGGCTCTGCCATGACCTCTCTACTGGATGGGTTGGTCAGCATGGTGGCTCAGGAAGCCCTGAAGTACACCGTGCTCTCAGGTATCGCCAGATCTCCAGTCAGTTCAGAAGAAAACCTGCTCCTGATTTGGTCCTGGATCCATTTGAACATATTTGTGACTGTCTCTTCGTCAAGGCATCGTGACGGCTCTGACATGGCCTGCATCTTTGCTAGCAGCAGCCAGCATCATTGACAACCCCTGGTGTGTTTCTCTGAACCGCTCGGCTGAGGTGGGCAAACACCTGGCTCAGGTGCTGAGGTGCAGGCAGCAGGTAGGGCCATCATCCACTCAGGGCTCAGTCTAAGCAGCTGTACACCTGTGATATAATTGTTTTAGTTGGCGAATTTAACATTGCTGTTTCTGTACTTAGTTTAAAAAATGCTTAAGTGCTGAAAAAGCGATTAAATAAAATTATTCAATTTGTTTCTCGAAACCTGATTGTTGTTAAATTACTGCATCTATCTTCCATTGACTCATTTATTTTTTAATCTGATGTTTTTTGACATTTGATTCTTCAAATCTTTGGCAGTTCATTTTGGTTTGTTTTTCATAACATATTTCTAATGTTTGGTAAATATAATAAAACATTTGACAGCTCTGTGATCAGCTTTAACCCTGAATGACGTCTTACAAATTATTACTGTTTGAAATCCGTTAAATCTTTTTTTGCCTTCATAAACGGTTTTACCAAGTATTTTTGTCTAGTTTTGTCTTATTTTTTAACTCTTTTCCATCCATTTCATCTTTTCCATCAGTTTGTTTTTAAATCGAATTAATGTTCACTGGGCTGAAAGAAGCAGCTTTTTCATCCATCTCTGTTGGTGGTGGATGTTGCTCGAGTGCCATTTTTACAGAAATATATATATACAAAAGGTCTGATTGGAAACATTATAGGCTAAAAAAAAAGGGTGATTAGCTGCATTAAAAAAATTTACACATTGATATCTATGCATTTGGAAATTATGCATAACAACTTAGATAAAAATACTCATGAATTGTTCATACAAAATAATTACTTTGAGAATGAAACTGTCTTTTCTGGCTGTATTTAAAGGGGAAGCGGCCCGTCAGCCTCATAGGTTTCAGTCTTGGAGCCCGAGTCATCTACTACTGTCTGCAGGAGCTTGCTAGTGATAAAGGTACCATATAAGGATATGTAATTTGATCAACTGCAGTGCTACTGTTTAAAGTGAAAGCAGAGGTAAAAGCAGAGCATTTCTACAATTCTCAGGTAGTGAAGGAGTGGTAGAGGATGTGGTCCTCCTTGGGGCTCCTGTTGACGGCTCTGAGAAGTCCTGGGAGAGATTGGTCAGGGTGGTGGCAGGAAGAATAGTCAACGGGTACTGCAGGTAAACTCATGATGTCTAATGATTAGGGACCTCTTGTACACACAAAAAATGTGCAGTGTCATATTTTATCCACAAGTTGGCATGTTTAAATATTAATGTAAATATAAACAAACTTTTGACCTGCTGTAAAAATGTGCGCCAGCCACGCAAACCTTTTCTGTGGGCAATATCAAACTACAAGCACCAAAACTCACCTGAATGCACTGAAATCTGACTAGATTCAATGTTATTTAGACCAAGAAGCATCAAACCCAATGTTTTTTCATGATTTTAATATTTTATTGTTTAAACTTAAATGATGAAACTGAACTTTTATCCTCAGACAATAACCTAACATGCACACAAAATGAAGAAAATAAAAATAAAAGGATGTGAAAACCTCACTCGAATGTAAATAGTGCTTTTCCTCAGTTTTTGCATCAAAGCGCATGAAATGCATCTTGCGGGGTAAATTTCATTTTCACTAACAAAGAAAATAGGTTTGAATGAACAGATTAACTCCAAACAGGTTTGATTATGTTTAAGGTGATCAGGTGATCACAGGTGTATTAGTATCTGCCCAAAGGTGAGCCGCATAATTGTGGAGCACTTGGCTGCTATCTTTTTGAGTTCTGTTTGTTGTCAATGGAAGGTTTCAGAGGGAACGAGTGATCATAGGTTATATCAATCTCCTGGGAATTGTTGATGATGGTTTATTATCATTTAGATTAATCTAGACTAATGATCCTGGAGCTCTTCGCAAAACTTAAAAGATCAGTGCAAATGCAGTCATTTACTTTGTGAATGCGCCTTTATTGACAGAAAACACCTCTATTCTGTAAATGTACAAATTATGCACATGGCTTCTCTATTTAGGTTAAAATATTCCTCACTCACCATACACGACTCTCTGGCATGCTGTCTGTCTTTGCTCTGCTTTTCAAACAGGCATTTGCACTTCTGTCCTTAGTTTAAAAAATGCGCAAGTGCTGAAAAAGCGGTTGAATGAAATTATTAAATTTGTTTCTCGAAACCTGATTGTTGTTAAATTACTGAATCCATCTTACATTGACTTTGTCATTTATTTTTTAATCTGATGTCTTTTGACATTTGATTCTTCAAATCTTTGGCAGTTCATTTTGGTTTGCTTTTCATAACATATTTCTAATGTTTGGTAAATATAATAAAACATTTGACAGCTCTGTGATTAATTTATTTTATTTATTTATTTAATTTATTTTAATTTCTTTAAAAATTATTTTTATTTTTGGTGAAGTTTTCTCATGTGCCCTGGAAGCACATTTTAAATAAAAATATATTATTGTTATCGTAAATACTTATAATGCTGCAAGCAAGGGCCGTTGCTATGGTTATAGCTTCACGTGGTGGCTGACTTCCGGGTGTTTATACTAATCTACTTTGGGTTTATGGGAGGAGTCAGGGCAGACCAGCAGCTGTGCTCAATTTCCCGCAAATTGGGATTTATAGATTTATACATGCGCACGGCTTTATACATCCCAATTTTTGCACAGCTTTATACATCCAAAATTTTGTTTGTGTGCCACACTTTGCTAAGTCTGTACGTATGCCAAGTTTTAGTGTGAAAACCACGCACTGTTTTACAAATGAGGCCCCAGATGTCTACTGTTTTTATAGTCACTGTTTGTAGGAGTTTTTTTCTCCTAAAAATTTGTGGCAGTGGATCAGTAAATGACTTTCTGAATCCTCCACCTGTCAGAGGCGACTGGCTCCTGGGGTTCCTGTACCGAAGCTCAGCTGCACAGCTGTCTGTCGCTGGACTGCACCCAATCAACATCCAGGACCGCCGCATAATTAATGTGGATCTCTCATCTGTGGTAAGCCCTCATGCCGTGAGAATAGCTAAAAGGAAAACAGTGCTCAAATTACATAACAGTCCGACATAATTTCTCTTTTATTTAATGACACATTTTTAGACTACCTGAGAGTTCTTCATAGATTGTAAATCAGTTTTATCATTAGATTATAAACTAATCATAACTCACTTCATTTTTAGATTGAAGTGTGTCTTTAGATGAGGCATCTTGCATGTCAGAGAAACAGTGAGAGCAGTTTTAATAAAAAAGAGACTGTTCATGGAGTTCTAACAAACATTAATCTTCTGGTTTGAACCAAACATGACATGATGAAGACTTTAACATTTATATAAGAAATAAAACTATGTACAACTAATAGTTTTGACCTTTTATACATTGAGCACAGAGAATTACAAGTACATCCCCAGATGATTAAATAAGCACAGAACTCAACAAGACAGCAGCTTATTCTGTCTTTATGCAATACAACACCCAAAACAGACAATGCAAAACAGATTAAAATTTAAACTCATACTTCATATACGTCACAGGATTGATAAAAATCCATTTTCTTTCTTTACTTTGACACCCACAGACGACACATTTGTACAAACATACAACAGAAACAGTGTGACAGCAGCTTCATGAAAATGTTTCACCAAATATTAGTCTTATTGGTTTGAACCCAGCATAAGTAGTCCTACCACACATTTAATTAACCTTATAAATTAATTAAATAAACTCTCTATTCTGGCATCAAAAGTAGAAATCATGATATAACGATTACTAAGCTAAAGAGGTTAGTTTATTTTAGTAAACTAAAATAAACTAGGTTTGGTGTTCAAACCTTTTGGACCGGGGGTAAAACTGGCAAATTTAAACTACTAGTGGGCCACAAAATTTATTAAATTAAAACTACAAAATAGTTTACTGTGATTTTTTTTTTTTGTTTGTTTGTTTGGTTGTCAATTGTTTTCTGAGTTTTTGGTCAAATTTTTACCATTCGTGATTTGCGGCTGGGGGACGAATAAAATCCTTTGAAGGGCCACAAATAACCCCTCGCCACACTTTGGCGGAGTATGATAAAAACCTGACTTTTTAAACAGTTTGTGTAAGTATCTGGTTTCAGCTGCATATGCATGTAAATAATTTGTGCCAAAGTCAAAACTAAGAAAACATATGCATGATGTCTGCCAGGTGAAAGGCCATTTGGACTACATGCGTCAGATGGACACCATCTTGGTGGCAGTGGGAGTTCCCACCAGAGAAGTGTCAGGAGCTTCATTTGTTCTTCCTCAGTCTGTAAGAGCCGCTCAGAAGACCATGGACAATCTGGACCGGGCAAAAGAGCAGCATCGAGCGAGCAAGACTCAAATTCCTGCTAAGAAAGACAAAACGTCGTCACAAGAGAACGCAGACTGGCGGGACGAGACAGAGGGCATGGCCAATGGCTGGGACATTCCTGACATCACAGATCTGCTAGATTCGTTGAATGAGACAGAACCAAACGACGGAGTCTCTGTTCTAAACAATGTTTCTCCTAATGATGCCAAATCCTCTAATTTTATTGCTTAGAACAGCAGAGAGGTGACCCCAATGAAATATGCTAAAATATTAAAGTTCAAGGGATGTGAATACTTTTGCAAACCACTGTATGTTAGTTTGGTAAAATTCAGCTCTTAGTTCAACGCATTGCTCCGTTCAGAGGGTCTGCACCCTCGGGTAAATAATTACTTCCTGGAGGTGTGGCCTTTGTTGAGGTTTTTATTTCTACACAACTGACGTAATGTGCCAGTTGGATGCTATGAAGCTTACTGGACATTGTTTGCACTATAAACAACTACCCTCCCAAAAGCCAGCTTCTGCAACCGAGGATCGGACTGCCAGGGCCCCCTCCCTTGGTCGCCACCCATCTCATTTCGCACCCGACCCCTTTG
The DNA here is from genome assembly GCA_911649635.1 of Poeciliopsis gracilis. Lineage (NCBI taxonomy): Eukaryota > Metazoa > Chordata > Actinopteri > Cyprinodontiformes > Poeciliidae > Poeciliopsis > Poeciliopsis gracilis. The sequence continues at coordinate 60,980 of CAJVRI010000589.1, forward strand.
GCCCCTCTCACAGGTGTTGTGCCCATGGGAGGGGGGACCCATGTCTCCTCTTCGGGCTAGGAGACATGGGTCTCCTAGCCCATGTCTCCTAGATGGGCTAGTCACCACCTCCCATGATGCCACTGTCAAGTGTAGTAGTTATAAAACTATATTAAACAACGGAAAAGGAAAACGAGCTAATGATTTGCGATCGATTATTCTGGTCTTTCAAGTTCAGCACTACAGACATAAGGTACAGATATGACAAAAGGTAGCCTAAGTTTAAAGAAATTAAAAGAAATTTATTTTTCATTAATGTTACTTTTCTTTGTTGCTTTTCCGCCCATGTTTGTTTGTGGTTCTTGAAAAGTTTAACCTTTTGAATCGAATGTTCTGAGAGTTTGTTGGTCGCTCGAGTCTCGATTGTTTTGTCTGTTGGAATGCAGGGGAACGTAACGGTTATGCTACATTATAACACCGGACATGCAAAGTGTAACATTGTGTCCGTGTTTTTATTACTCCCCTTTCACAGAGGCGTAACATTTTGGAGGCACCGCTGGGATTGAGTGAAGCAAAGTTTGACTTCTGCTAGGACCAGACGTCTCCAGCTCTCATTCAGTTCCCTTTTAACTTACTTACCCAGGCCGACGACATCTGCTGGACAACTGTGTGGCAGTCTGAGTTTCTGCAACCGAGGGCAAAAGTAATCTGAGGTTAACCTAAGGTGCCAGTAGTACTGCAACCAAGGGTTAGCAGAAAAATACTGCTACAACAGAACACTGATCAGCTACCATAACGAAGATGGGGTCAACTGAGGTAGAGGCATTACAGCTGGAGATAATAGGACTTTTGTGCACGCTGCCAGCCGAAAACCTAACAGAACTGTGTGATTTTCTCACCATTGCTGGGTCAAAATTTGAACATGTGACAGGAAAGAATAGAACATCGCTCATCTTAATGATTAGTAATCATCTACAGAGTGATGAGTTCCAAAAGTTAGAGGATTTGGGAATGTCAGAGTTTCTCTGCTTGAAAGACAAGATAACTGAGCTCCAAGTTCAGGCTGCAGCTATCCAAGTAAAGGAGCTTAAAGTAACACGACGTGAACAACAGAATGAATATGATGAGACACTGGGCAGTACATCAACAGAAACCAGACCCTTTCAGTCTCATGTACCATCCCAATTAAAACATGCTCACGAGGAGAATGTACATAAAGTTCCGACTGCCATGTCCAGCCTTGGAATTCCAGTTTCAGTCCTACATCAGACCCCTGCTGTATGGCACAAAGAATTCAAAATATCTGGACAAATTGGAGACCCAGGACAAAAGGATCGCCTCACGTTTTCCAGTCTCGCACGACAAATTGAGCATGGCCTCCTCAAAGGCTTTCCAGAGACTGAGGTCGTTGATGCTGTCATAAGGGCCATTGTCCCAGGGATGCAATTACGGAGCTACCTAGAGGGAAAAAACAACCTTACACTCCCCACTCTGAGAAGAATACTGCGCTGCCATTATCAGGAAAAAAGTGCAACAGAGTTATATAAACAACTGTCATCAGAAGCACAGAGCATTAAGGAGACCCCTCAGAGTTTTCTCATCCGCACGCTAGATCTACGACAGAAGATTCTGTTTGCATCTCAAGAGTCAGAGTCAGGCTTACGTTATGATCCAGTGCTAGTGCAGAACATGTTTCTCCATGCAGTTATGACTGGTTTGTTGAATGATAACATAAAACGTGACCTTCAGCCATCTCTAGAACAAGCTGATGTTTCTGATTAACTTTTATTCGAAAAATTAAATATTGCATGTGCCTATGAAAGTGAGAGGCAGGAAAAGAAAAAAATGCATGCACCACAGCGATCTGTGACTGTTCACTCTGCTCAGTCTGACCACACCACCACTGAGAAGAAGGACAAAATAAGTCAGTCGAGTCACAGCAAGAGCCAAACAGCACCAGTTTACCACAACTCATCACAGACACACCAGCCTGCAGTGCATCATGGTTACCATCAAGCTACTCCAGTGCAATACAGCTACTTGCAACCCTATTCAACACATCACAATTATTTACCACCACCCCAAGGACAACATGATTATCTCCCACCCAATCAGAGGTATGGAAATCAACGCCCCCTCTCCACCACTTCACCACGGCCGAGGAGGAGGTGCTACGCCTGCCAGCAGGAAAATCTGGAGGATTGCATTCACTGCTTCAGGTGTGGCAGCAGTGAACACTTCTCAGCTGGCTGCAGAATGAGGAGATCAGGCCAATTCAGAGGGAGTGCTTTAAACGAGCAAGGGTTACCCCAGCGGGGCAGGGAGTGACCGCGTCATCAGCAGTGCCCCAACACTGTGCACACTGTGGTGCAAGCGGGTTAAAGGTGAGACTGAGACAATGTTCATCTTGTAAGAGTGTGTTATACTGCTCCGAGGGATGTCAACATGAACACTGGGCTGAACATAAAAATCAATGTTCAACAACTTCCTGTAGTACTGTCCGAGCCAGACCACGAAAAGGAAAAACAAGTTAAATTTGCTCCACTAGTTGGAAAAAAATATCTGGTTGACTGCTATATCCAAGGTCAGCAAATTAGAGCATTGTGGGACTCTGGCTCACAAGTGACTGTAGTCAGTGAACAATGGAAAGCAGAACACCTGCCACATGTGACTTTGAAAGACATTTCTGAGATAATTGAAAACAGTGATAATTTGAATCTCATTGCAGCCAATGGCCAAAACATGCCGTACTTGGGATGGATAGAAGTCACATTCAAACTAGCTGCAGATGGAGTCCCAACAACAGAAGTTGTTGTCCCTTCACTAGTAATTAAAGGCAATAGTCTTACTCGCCCTATTATTGGTTCAAATGTCATTGGCCTGATAGTGGATACTGAGCTGCAGCAAAGCAAAGACACCAATAAACAGCAGTTAATCAAAGCTGTCCAAGCAGCTTTTGCCGACTTTGAAATGGATGATGCTGAAGTGTTTGTGGCTAGAGTTGCTGCTGAACAGCAATTTTTAGAGTATGATGTCAAGACCACCAGAAGACAAGTACATGTCCCAAAACATACATCAGTAAAAGTAGAGTGCCGTGTTATGATGACCCCTCTACAGGAGACCACTCTGATTTTCGAAACCTAGTGTCAACCCAACAGTGGTCGGAAGGCCTAGAGTTCACTGACACCCTCATAAAACTAGAGAGAGGTACAAAATCATTCATGATTGTGGATGTGCAAAATCCAACAGACCATGACATAACACTCTCTGGAAAGACTGTTATTGGGACAGCACAGCAAGTCCAAGCAGTTTACCCGACGACAATCTTTGAACAGTCCTGCTCCATGTCTCCATTAACAGTAGCTAATGTGGAGATGAAGAAACATCAAACCTCTGATTGTGACTGGGACCCCCCAGTTGATTTGGATCATCTCAGTCCCCCTGAAAGAGATCTGGTTAAACAGATGTTAAGAGAGGAGTCAGGTTCCTTTTCCTGTTCGGATGAGGATATTGGATGCATCGAGAACCTGCGACTGTCCATCTCACTGAAAGACACAGAACCCGTGGCTAAAACTTACCTCTCAGTTCCAAAACCATTATATCAAGAGATGAAGAGCTATCTACATGATCTGATCACACAAGGTTGGGTGCACAAATCGAATTCACCCTATTCTTCTCCAGTGGTGTGTGTTCGAAAAAAAGATGGGAGCTTACGCCTTTGTATCGATAACCGTGAGTTGAACCATAAAACTGTACCAGACCGCCAGCCCATTCCCAGGGTACAGGACATTATGGATGGCCTGGGAGGCAACTCATGGTTTTCGCTGTTAGATCAAGGTAAAGCTTACCATCAGGGTTTTATGGCGGAACACAGTCAGCCCCTCACTGCTTTTGTGACCCCTTAGGGTTTATATGAATGGATTCGAATACCATTTGGTTTAATGAACGCACCAGCTGCTTTCCAGCGGTGCATGGAAGAATGTCTCGAGGGACTCAGGGATGATATTTGCATTCCATACCTTGATGACATCCTTGTTTTCAGTAAGTCATTCAAAAGCCATGTTGAACATGTCAGAACTGTGCTTAGACGATTGAAAATGTATGGCATCAAATTGAAGCCAGCCAAATGTGAAATGTTTCGGCATGAGGTTCGCTATCTTGGGCGCGTTGTTTCATCAGAGGGCAGTAAAATTGACCCTGCTGATACCATTGCTGTCAGGGCCCTGAAAGACAAACGGCCAGCTACTGTGGGAGAACTAAGAGCCATTATGGGCCTCCTGAGTTATTACCGTCAGTATATTCGAAATTTTTCTCAAATAGCTGCCCCTCTTTATGATCTCATGAGAGCTCCCACAGATTCAAATCAAAGTGACAAATGTGTTACAAAGCAGAGACAGAATAAAAGAAAAACAGGAACCCCCTCCAACCTTCCCATTGTTTGGACAGAAAAACATCAGCACTTGCTGGAGGAACTGTTAGACCACCTAGTGGAACCACCAATCCTCACCTTTCCTGATTTTAGTAAACCCTTTGTACTACACACAGATGCTTCCAATCTAGGTCTGGGGGCAGTTTTGTACCAGGAACAGGAAGGAAAGATGCGTGTAATTGCATATGCCTCGAGGACACTCACCAAATCTGAAAAAAACTACCATTTCCACTCTGGAAAATTGGAATTTCTTGCCTTAAAGTGGGCTGTCTGTGAGAAATTCAGAGACTATTTGATTGGCTCGTCATGCACTGTATATACAGACAATAACCCGCTCACTTATGTCTTGTCTACAGCAAAGCTGAATGCAACCGGGTGTCGGTGGGTGGCTGAATTAGCTGATTTTCACCTTACCATTCGATACCGACCAGGAAAAGAAAACATCGATGCAGACTGTCTGTCAAGGCTGCCAGTGGATATTAGCATCATGATGGAACACTGTACTGAGGAAATGTCATCCCGCTCAGTTCAAGCAGTTGTACAGTCAGTTGAGGACCCAAGTTCCCATGCAGTGTGGTCCATGGCACTCTCTGCTCAATGCAAAGAAATCGGCACTTCACACCAAACACTTCTTTCATTGGAGGAGATTTGTCAAGCTCAGAGAGAAGATAAAAATATTGGCCCAGTGATTGAATATCGTCAGTTAAATAAAAAACCTGACAGAAACCAGCTAAAATCACTCAGCACAGAGAGTAAAAGACTGCTACACGAATGGGAAAAACTGACCTTGGATGATGACAACATCCTGCGTCGAAAAACAGCCAAACGAACACAACTTGTTTTGCCTGAAAAGTACAAAGCAACCGTTATGAAGGAACTACATGATGGCATGGGACATCAGGGGGTTGATCGAACCACTTCATTGGTGAGAGAACGCTTCTTCTGGCCATACATGCAACATGACATTCAGCACTATGTGGCTCAGAGCTGCACATGCATAAAACAGAAAAAAAACCAAGCCGAGAGACTAGAGCACCTCTTACTAATATTGTTACAACCCAGCCTTTTGAATTGGTTTCTCTCGATTTCTTGCATGTTGACAAGTCAGCTGGTGGATATGAGTACATATTGGTCATAATTGATCATTTCTCAAGATTCGCCCAAGCTTATGCCACAACATCTAAGTCAGCAAAAACTGTGGCTGATAAACTTTTTAATGATTATGCATTAAAATTTGGATTTCCCCTACGTATTCATCACGATCAAGGTGGTGAATTTGAAAACCAGCTCATGTCACAGCTAAAAAGAACCTCTGGAGTTTTGGGCTCGCGGACAACACCATACCATCCTGAAGGCAATGGCCAAGTTGAAAGGTTTAACCGTACGCTCATGCAAATGCTGAGGACCCTTACAGAGAAAGAGAAGTCCAACTGGAAAGACTCACTGAACAGATTGGTTTTTGCATACAACTGCACAAAATGTGAAGTCACTGGCTTTTTCCCCCTTCTTTCTTCTGTTTGGAAGGACTCCAAGACTGCCAATTGATGTACTCTTCCGCTTGACACCAGAAACAGGTACACCTGATCACAGAGAGTACATGCGAAAATGGCGAAAAGGAATGCAACAAGCTTATGAGATAACGAGGAACAATGCAAGAACATCAGCTGAAAGAAGCAAAAGAAACCACGATTGCAAAGTAAAGAGCTCAGAGTTGGAACCCGGAGACCGTGTCCTGGTTAGGAATTTGACCCCAAGAGGTGGGACTGGTAAACTCCGCAACCATTGGGAGGACATCATCCACAAGGTTGTGCGGCGAGTAAACAAGGATGCTCCTGTATATGAGGTGGTACCTGAACAAGGAAAGGGGAGAGATAGTAGAATACTACACCGCAACCTCTTGCTTCCCTGTGATCACCTACCTCTGGAAGTTCCCCTAAAAGTTGCCAGATCACAGAGAAAAGGGTCAAAACAGACACATGACAGTGAACTTGACAGTCAACAAAAAGATGTCAGTGATGAGGATTCAGAGGATGAATGGTTTTACTACCCATGCCCTGAACCACACAACCGAACAGGTCCCACTGCTGAGGAGCACACCAATGTGTCGGCAGGCCCTGAGCCCACAGCAGCAAGGGCAGGCACGAGGGCCAGAAGAGGAACAAGAGTCGGTGTTAAACCTGGAGGAAGATCAAGCGATGCCTGACCTGCTAGTGGAGCAAGATGGAGCGCCTGAACACCTGGAAAATGGTGGAGCCAGCCCTCTATTACCATCCATGTCACCTCCTGCATGTGTGAACCACAGTGGAGATGAGCAAGTACAAGATAGGCCTCAGAGAGAACGACGACCACCGCAGCGATTCACCTATGATGAATTTGGTCATCCTTCTTGTTATAGTTTGGGACTTCCACCAATGTCCACACATTGCCTTGATCCAGTGCACTATTATGGACCCTTTCAAGCAAGGCCTATGTGGCCAGGGCCAATTCAGATGTCCACCTATGATCCTATGTTTGTGTATTGCTGATCCACCTTTTCTAGATTTGATATTGGCACTTAAAGACTTTGATTAGGTCAAGTGCCTGTGTATGGACCGAGTAATCTCGCCATGGTTTGATGGATTATGGTTGTCATCTTACTCCTTTCCTTATTGAATGTCGAGGACGACATTTCTGTTGAAGGGGAGTGTGTAGTAGTTATAAAACTATATTAAACAACGGAAAAGGAAAACGAGCTAATGATTTGCGATCGATTATTCTGGTCTTTCAAGTTCAGCGCTACAGACATAACGGTACAGATATGACAAAAGGTAGCCTAAGTTTAAAGAAATTAAAAGAAATTTATTTTTCATTAATGTTACTTTTCTTTGTTGCTTTTCCGCCCATGTTTGTTTGTGGTTCTTGAAAAGTTTAACCTTTTGAATCGAATGTTCTGAGAGTTTGTTGGTCGCTCGAGTCTCGATTGTTTTGTCTGTTGGAATGCAGGGGAACGTAACGGTTATGCTACATTATAACACCGGACATGCAAAGTGTAACATTGTGTCCGTGTTTTTATTACTCCCCTTTCATAGAGGCGTAACACAAGCAGTGGACAATCAAATACTGAGCTGCAAGCAAAACATTCACATCTCCAGGGACAAGGACTACTGTAGAAATTAAGCTTTATTTCTACAGTCTCCTCTTCGGGCTAGGCTCCATGAGTAAAACCCCAGCCACCAGGCGCTCGCCATTATGCACCACCTCTAGGCCTGGCTCCAGAGTGGGGCCCGGGTGACCCGTGTCCGGGCGAGGGAACACGGAATCCAAAGGTCTTCTTTATCATTGGGGTCTTCAAGCTGCACTTTGTCTTGTCCCTTACCTAGGACCTGTTTGCCTTGGATGACCTTACCAGGGGCAAGAAGCCCCAGACACATAGCTCCTAGGATCATTGGGGCACTCAAACCCCTCCACCACGATAAGGTGGCAGCCCAAGGAGAAATAGTCGGTCTCACCTTGAGGCATGGCTCTGGTTCTGGAACCAGTCTCCTTGAGAGGGGCTGGACGTTCTTCCACTCCGGAGTTGCCAGCGGTGAGAGGCGTCGGGCATGAGTGGGCATATTTGTTGCTCCCCATCTCAGGGCCTGTACGGTGGGGTTTACCCCGGTGGACGAGTGGTACCCTCCGCCTAGGGGTAGGGGGATGGGTTCTGACGGTTGTTTGTGCTTATGGGCCGAACAACAGTTCAGATTACCCACCCTTCTTGGAGTCCTTAGAGGGGATACTGAAGAGTGCCCCTCCTGGGGACTCCCTCGTTCTGCTGGGGGACTTCAATGCTCAGGTGGGCAATGACAGTGACAACTGGAGGGGTGTGGTTGGGAGGAACACTCCCCATGATCTGAACTCGAGTGGTGTTTTGTTGTTGGACTTCTCTGCTCGTCACGGATTGTCTATAACGAACACCATGTTCAGGCATAAGGGTGTCCATATGTGCACTTGGCACCAGGACACCCTAGGCCGCAAAACGATGTCATCGATGACATCGTTTTGTCATCGATGACAAAACGATGATTTTGTCATCGTTTCATCGGATCTGCGGCAGTATGTCTTGGACACTCGAGGGGAGAGAGGTGCGGAGTTGTCCACTGACCACTACCTGGTGGTGAGTTGGCTCCGGTGGAGGGGGAGGATTCCAGTCAGACCTGGCAGGCTCAAACGTGTTGTGAGGGTCTGCTGGGAACATCTGGCGGGGTCCCCTGTGAGACGGAGCTTTAACTCCCATCTCTGGCAGAGCTTCAAACACGTCCCAGGGAAGTTGGGGGACATTGAATCTGAGTGGACCATGTTCCGTGCCTCCATTGTCGAGGCGGCTCACCAGAGCTGTGGCCACAAGGTTGTCTGTGCCTGTTGCGGCAGCAACCCTCGAACCCATTGGTGGACACCTACGGTGAGGGATGCTGTCAGGCTGAAGAAAGAGTCCTATCAGGCCTTTTTGGTCTCTGCAACTCTGGAAGCAGGAGATCGACAGGCGGATTGGCGCAGTGTCCGCCGTGAAGCGGGTGCTGTACCGGTCCGTTGTGGTGAAGAGAGAGCTGAGTCAAAAAGCAAAGCTCTCGATTTACCAGTCCATCTACGTTCCTACCCTTATCTATGGTCATGAACTTTGAATCATGACAAACAGAACGAGATCGCGGATACAAGTGGCCGAAATGGGTTTTCTCCATAGGGTGGCTGGGCTCTCCCTTAGAGATAGGATGAGAAGCTCAGTTATTCGGGAGGGACTCAAAGTAGAGCCGCTGCTCCTTCACGTCGAGAAGAGCCAGCTGAGGTGGCTCAGGCATCTGGTCAGGATGCTTCCTGGACACCTCCCTGGTGAGGTGTTCTGGGCACGTCCCAGGGCACGCTGGAGGGACTGTCTCTCAGCTGGCCTGGGATCACCTTGTGGTTCTCCGCTGGAAGAATGGCTGGGGAGAGGGAAGTCTGGGCCTCCCTTCTGAAGCTCCTACCCCTGACCCCGGATAAGCGGAAGAAAATGGATGGATGGATGGATGGATGGATGGATGGATGGATGGATGGATGGATGGATGGATGGATGGATGGATGGATGGATGGATGGACAACTACCCTCCACTGTGAAGAGAAAAGAGCTGATTTGAACAAGAACTGTTACCGTATTTTCACGACTACAAGGCGCACATGAAAGTCTTAGATTTTCTTCAAGATGTGTGGCATGCCCTACAGTGCAGTGCGCCCTGTGTGTGTTGTTGTAGTAGTAGAGAATACCATGAGAACGTTAAAGGGGGAAGTGTTGGCGTTGATTGTATATAAAAGAACTTGGATGTGCATTATGCAGAACATCGTTGTTTTAACAACCCTGAAAATGGCAAAGAGACACGCTTACGAAGCACAGTTTAAACTGAAGGCCATCAGTTACGCGGAGGAACATGGAAATGGAGCAGCCACGAGAGAATTTAAGATTAATGAATCGATGATTCGCAAGTGGAGGAAGCTGGAAAATGAGCTCCGACAGGTCAAGAAGACGAAGCTGAGTTTCCGCGGATATAAGGCGAGGTGGCCCGAATTGGAGGAAAGACTCGAGCAGTGGATCATCGAGCAAAGTACGAGTGGGAGAAGCGTTTCGACGGTAACCATTCGACTAAAAGCAGTAATGCTAGCAGAAGAAATGAAAATTGAACATTTACAACATTTCTGTTTCATAAAACGGTGCCATTTTTCCATCCGGACCAGGACGATGGTAGCGCAGCAACTTCCAGCAGATTATAATGAAAAGCTGGCCATCTTCCACTCCTACTGCAGTGCAGCAAACACATCGCCGACAAACACATCCAGCCCAGCCACATCACTAACATGGACCAAGTGCTGCACGGTAGCGATACGCACAACACCATGATAACGTTAAAGGGGGAAGTCTGGGCGTGGATTGTATATAAAACCCACGCCCTATAATCAGGTGCGCCTTATGTGTGTGTTAAATATAGTAATGGCATACAGAACTGAGACTGTGCCTTTTAGTACGATGAGCTTCATGGTCGTGAAAATACCGTATGTTAAATATTTGAAGGTTCATCACCGACTGAATGGCTTCCTTCACTTCCTCTGCTGCCATTGCTGAACCTACAGGCAGTATACAATCTAAATCAGAGCAGCAGATCAACAGCATCATTTTCAAAAATGTTGTATACAAAACATAGAGCCTGGAAAGCTGAAATTTTAATAGAGAAAATCTTTAACTAAATGTTAAGCAACATTTTGCTTCTTCTGTTCTTCCAACAAACACTCTCAGGAAGTTGTGTTCATGTATTAAATCTGATTTTCTCCATTTAGTCAAATATAAAATATTACTGAGCATCAGTACTTACCAATGGCTCGTACTGCCTGTGTAATTCCTCAGTCACTAACTGGCTGTGCTTCCACAGTGATTCAGTCCAGGTTGTCCACCTGGTTGGGAAGAAGCAGAGGCAACTCGACTCCAGCTTGTTCGGCGTCCAGCAGGTTGACGCCGTCTGTGGCAGTGGCTGCTGGGTGTGCGGGGTCGGAGGCCAGAGGTGAGGTCGGGTTGCTGGCCATGTTGGGCTCCCCTGAGTTGTGCAAAGAGATGGAGAGAGCCGGCAACGGTCTCCGGGGTGACCGCGATGAACAGCAGGGCAGGAGCTTAGCCAGAGCTCGCTTGAAGTCCCTCATGAACAGCGGGTAGATGATTGGGTTTATGGTGCTGTTACAGTAGCCCAGCCAGGTGATGGCATCAAACAGTGCAAGTGGGACACACTCACACACTGCCTGGAGGAAGACACAGGATTTTCTGGCATTGCAACGTAGCAATAGCATGTTAAGTTCCTTTACAGAATATGTAGGAGATATGAAAAATTCATACAAAAAAATGATACAATTTTTCTCATGGAGAAGAAACCATAATTTGTGTTCCAAAATGTTACAAACTGAAGTTGATCATACTTGTTGGATTCATTACCTAACACTCTTGCTGGAGATCAATAAAGACACAGGGAGACGGTTAAATTTTCTTATGCAATCTTCCAATTGAACGGAGAACTCTGCCTGGAGACATCCCGTTATCTCTGTCTCCGGACCAGTTCTAACGTGCTTCTCTGCAACTGCATATTTTATTACATTGAGGCGTAGCTTAATTACAAACATTTGCATAGAAGGAGTGGCAAACACAATACACATTCTCAAGGTACTGTCTTTGCATCTCCTCAGGTTACAGTTGTCTGTTGTCTCTCTGGACCATAAAATTAGAATTTCTTGGGACATCTAGCCTTTGATCCGCTCTCCTGCTAGGTGTCAACTCTTTCCCCCTGGTTTGGCATCCGTGGGCCCCCTGTCCTCCCGTCAGGGCAATTGTGACTGCAGGCATCCTGCTTCCTTCACAGATCCCAGGGGCAAACAAAGGATTCTCAACCCTTATCGTCTCTTAATCTTGAATATTTATATTTGTATTTATCTAAAAACCTAACAATACTAAAAAATTTTTAAAACTGAGTTTGTAAACCAAATTTGTCAGAAACAAGATCACAGCTTATTAGCTCTTAGCTCCATATCATTTAACAAGTGATTACTTGGATTGTTGATTTTGAAGGTTTAGGTGGAAACAATGAAGAAGGAGACAGCTGTTAGAGGAGACCTTCCAATACTATCAAGATGAGACAAGGAGGCAGTGGGAATAAGACAGAAGGATGTGTGTGTTTCACACACCACATTGAGTGTGAAAAGAAAGGAGACTGCAGACACAGTCAAGTCTCTGCAGCTCTGTTACTCAGAGTGACAGGCAAGAGGGCACAGATGGTAAATCAAAATGACAGGATCAGCTTGAAAAACAGAACAAGTGTCATTACTAATTTAGATTAAGCTGCATATTCACATTTATTTTGTCTCAAAGAGCATTTCATGCCACTTCCTTGTTTGTCTAATCAAAATGATTTGTTTCAACAATTTGAAAATTGTAAATGGTCCTTTAGTTGGCTGCTATCTTAACTTTAAATGAGTCAGACATACTGAGTTGAAATGCCAATCTATTTCCTTGTTGGCTTGGCAAGGCTGTGACGCCAAGGCTAGCCAACACAAAAATAGACCAGTATCCAAGTGTTATTTCATTCTCTTTCTAGTGCATTTATTTTTCATACTTGTCATGCTTGCAAAATAATTGGTGAGAAGAATCACTGAATCATACGAAGAGTCATTCCAGAAGACGAAAGTGTTGCAAATGTTTGTAGCAAAACCATTAAAGTCCTGCATGTGCATGGGAGAGAACTAAAGCTATAGCAGGTTGCTATAGCTTTAGTCTATACTGTGTCAGGTACTGGCTGACACAATACCTGATCAGTCAGTGGTCAGGTACTCATACTGACCTGAGCCATGTTTGTGATAAAAAAGGGTAACCAGGCGCTGAAGAAAAGTCCCAGAAGGACTCCTAGTGTGAGGCTGGCCTTCAGTGCCCTCCGACCCTGCTTGTGAGCAAGACGGCGCTCACTGGTCACAGACAGCTAAGGACAGCAAGGAGTGACAGAAAAACAGTAGATAAAAAGGTACAAATACAATTCACATCTACTTTTACTGCTGCCATCATGGATGAATAAATAATAAAGATTAGCTTACAAGTCTCGCATGCCATAGAAGAATACACCAGTTAGCTAAAATAACAAAAGAATCAACAACAGAACTGGTACTCAGAAAAGAACAAATAACGTCTTTAGTACCTCCTTCAAAGCTGGACAAACCAATCTTACACTTCCACAGGATCGAGCTGTGAGATTTAAATAAGAGTCTTTAAAAGCAACACAGTGAGTCTCTGGGTGAAGCTACTGTACACATTTTTCCCTCTAGCTATTTCAAAAAAGGGGAATTATTCAACAAGTTATTTTTAAATGTTCAATGTTGCAGTGCAACCAAGCAACTTCTTGTCCTTTCTTAATTTTTTTGCCTCTATTAATGTCTAGAACTTCAGTTAGGAAACATTTGCACTACATAACAAGTTCCTATTGTAAGGTCAGGTGCCTTTTCCTTTAAACTTCAACAAACCATCTTGCAGTATACACCTTGGCAGAGTTTCAGTTTCTCTGTTCTCTTACCAGTGCATTTTGAGACATGGCAGGTCCTTGATGACCGCAGTCACATCCATCTTCCTGAGCTGACCCGGCAGCAACTCCGTGCGAAGGAGGCCGGGAAGGTTCTCCAAAGGACGGATGAGGGTGAGGAGGGTGACTCAATGCCGCAACTCTCTTTGCTTGTCTCCGTGCTGCCAGAAGGATCCGGCAATAGGTGAAGCAAATGGCGCTGGAGGGCAAAAAGAAGGTAAGCACGGACGCCACCAAAGCAAAGGGCAGGGTCACCCGCAGGCGGCACTGAAAGGACGCACCTCCCGTTGGTGACTGCTGGAAGTAGGAGTCTGGGTATTGCGTTTCATGGAAGGAACTGATGTTATCAAGGCTAACTTGAGGAATTAGCGAGTATTCATCCCCATGACCCAAACTGTGCCAGTTCATCTTAATGGGAAGGAAGGAGGCCAGGGCTGCCAGACTCCAAGCGGCCGCAACCAGAAGTAGAACCCAGGGTGGGGTCATCCTCTGCTTGTAGCGTAGCGGTGAAATTATGAAAAGATAGCGATCCAGGCTAATCACACACAAGTTCAGGATGGATGCGCTGCAGCACATGATGTCAAAGCAAAGCCAAACTGGGCAAAAGGCAGGCCACAGCACCCAAGAGCCGCACAGCACGTTGAGCATGGCTGGAGGCATGACCACCAATGCCACCATCAGGTCGGAGAAGAACAGAGACACTAGGAAGCAGTTGGAGGTGCAGCGCAAAGAGCGGTGGGCAAACACCAAAGAGATGAGCAGGATGTTACCACAGACGGTCATAAAGATGATGGCAGTCAACATGAAGGCCAACAACCAAGGGCCGCTGCCCATGATGTTCCAGTCACTGGAAACAAGAGAGCTGCCCTTGGAACTACCCACAGAGGCAGATGGATGAGAGTCGGTCATGGTGGATGCAGTAATCCAGGAATCAGCCTCTTCGGGTCACTCCCCCAGGCACTCCTCAAAGTTCCCAACTGAATCTAATTCCTGGCCAAAGCTCACACCTCAAAGCTTTACCAGAGATCTTGCTATCAAAATCCACCCAACTCCTCATCTCTATGGGTTAACATCTCCACATTGCAGGAATCCCTCGTAGTGGAGAGGGATCACTCTGCAGAGACTAAACTGAAATCTCCCAAACTGTTTGCCTCATCTCTCCATCCTGGCCATCATGTCCCTCCTTCATCCACAGCTGAGAGCCAGAATGAGCTCTTCAGTAGTTGACAGAGAAACCCTCTGCATGTCACAATGATGACAGGCGCTGGAGGAGGGCACAAAGAGAGATAAGCCTTTACTTTGCACATAAAAGCAGTGCCAGAGACATGGCCCACTGAGGATGGAGAGAGATCCTCATAAACGCACCTCGGAGAAAAAGACTCGGCCAGCTTTAGTAAGTCTTTAACTGAGCAGAAGCTCTTTCTCAATCACAAGTCCTTTTATTCTAGGAAACAGAGAAACAAAAATCTGACACAAAATCGACACAAAAAAGCTGCAACAGTCATTACCAAGCAAGGCTGTGTTCAGAAGTGCTCTACAGGTATCATGGTCCTTGTAAAAGCGCTGCATCCCTTTGCCTCCGTTAATCCCTGAGGCGGCCACTTCATTGTGTTTCCCAGCCGCGACGCATGACTACTGAGAGTGAGTGTGTCCAACATGGAGCTCTTAATGCGTAACTATGCACAATCACAGTCAATATATGCTAATTCTGCATCATAGGAACTGTGTGGGTGGTCTTTCTCCTTGTTTGGTTCTGGAGTTTTTATCTGTTTCAATAAAAATATGCACATTTTTGTAAATCCTTATTAAAATTGATATGTTCTCTTAAGGTTGCTACAACAGGTTTTTGTTCTGGCTTTCTGTATTTAGTTTCTATATGGAAACATTTTAAAAATACCTGAACAGAATCATACTTTTTTTTTGTTTTGTTTTATTGTTATTTACACCGATAGTAGC
Organism: Poeciliopsis gracilis; assembly: GCA_911649635.1. Classification (NCBI taxonomy): domain Eukaryota; kingdom Metazoa; phylum Chordata; class Actinopteri; order Cyprinodontiformes; family Poeciliidae; genus Poeciliopsis; species Poeciliopsis gracilis. The sequence continues at coordinate 76,427 of CAJVRI010000589.1, forward strand.
CAATATACCTATAGTATATTCTTCTTATTGTGCTTTTTGGAGCTAAAAGTGATTAAAAAGTGATTTTTCAGCTTGAATATTTTTTTAGATCTGTAATTTTTTTTTCAGATACTTTGATTTTAATCGTTATACTCTGAACTAAAACATTCTGGTTATAAGCTTAGACTCCTTGTTGGGCTGGAAGAGGAATCTCTGCCCTATTCTTAATTATTTTGTTTCCTCAAACATGTTTTCTTCACGGAATATTCTTGTAGTTGGTTCCAACTCTTAATTCTTTCTCCCTGACATGTCTGCTGTGTTCCTTGGTTTTCACGCTGATGTTTGTTCACTAATTTTCCCTAACCTCCCTAACCAGGCTGAATTATGGGAATGTTAACTCACAAACTGTTTACTGACTTCTAAAATCAACTGGTGGAACTGGTGTATACAGAAATATCTGAGAGGGATTCCAAATACCTGCCACACTTTTCAGATTTTTTAAAAATCGTAAAACATTTGAAACACCAATTTTTTTTTCTACTTTGTGATTTTCAACTTTGTGATTGTCTACCATAAAATCCCAGCAAAATACACTTGAAATTTGTTACATGGCAGGCAAAATGTGTTAAAGGTCACAGGGTGTGTTTTTGAAAGGTGTTTTACTTCACTCTTTACAAGTTAAATATTTATTTCTAGATAAATAATTGCCTGTTTTAAATATTTGCTCAATGTTATATAAAATGTTCCAATCGTCCGTAACTTATTTAAATGTACAATATTTAAAATGATCTTACACAAAATGGAGTGTTGTAATCTTAATTGAATATATTTTTTACCTTTACAAATGCTGTTACTTAACTTCAAAACTACACAGAAACAGCGAAGTCTTGATATTTTGGCCACTTTAATTTGGTGACCTTTTTGATTTTATTTTGCATCATTTTTATGACTGGTGAGCATCTTTGGATTTTTGCAGACGCTCCTACCACAGCCTTCTTCTGTGGAGCGTTTTTTTTTAGAAACATTCTGTGATTCTGCTAATCACAATGTATTCATTCACATACTTTCTACATTAATGTTCTTTTAAGCAAAGCAAGAATCTCCAAACGTAAACATTTTCAATAAGGAAATTAAGTGAATTTTGTAACTATTGATAATTGAACATTTTATATTTTAGACATACATTTTTCCTTTCCAGTGATTAACTTTTTTTTTTCTTGCTTCCTTACAAAATTGCAATAATGCTTACACTTAATTATTATTGCATATCATTCCAGTCGTTAACACACAAGATAATGCTAGATCCTCGACTGTAATGGCAACTTGAAACTGACTGATCAACACTATTCAGCTGCTGCTGGGCTTTGATGAAAGGCGGCCCCCTTCAAAGCCCACTGCCTTATGGGACAACGGTTTCAAAAGTAAACACTTAAAAATATATATATAAAACTGAGAAATTTAACCTCCACCTGTTATTAACCTTGTTTTACTGAACAAAAACACAACCGATCAAAAATTTTTCTTTTGAAAGTTGAATATACTTTAACATTTTCTCAAGTTAAATATATCACAGATTAAATGTCAAACCACCCTATAAAGAATCACACCACAAGAAATTTTTCTATAATTAATGATTATTTTTATTAAATTCATACATATAGCACTCATCAGGCAGAAATAAGTCTTACAATCATTATTGGGACGGTTTATCTGGAGGAAGACACAATTTTAAATGTAGCGAAGTGCAAACCGCGACGCTCGAAAAACGTAACATCAATGCAAAAATAACGATAAAAAATACATTGATGGTGTTTTTATCAGTGGTTGAAGTCACTGCTTCTGCTGAGAAAAAAAAACAGAAAAAAAAATACACATATTAAATTTATACAAAATATAAATTTTGATTGACAAACTGCCACTTTAACAAAGAAATAAGACTTTCCATTTTTTTTAATTGTTACTTTTGTTTCATTAGTGTTTCAAAACTATTTTAACCTAATTCAAACTTCAAAAGAAAAGAATAAATTATAAATCTCCATGAAGTCAAGTTAAGATTTTAGTACAAAGCTTAGCAATTTTTGTTTGTTCTTGCCTTCTTCAAACGACAAAGTAAGACACTAACAATCAGACTGGTATCAAAGACTGGTATCTAAAGATCTCTGCAGAACCTATTAAAGGCCCAATAAAACCCAAACTAACCTGTTCACTTGTGTGCAGCAGATAATGTGACCTCAGGTCATGCTGACAGTTGGCATACGCCATGCCAAGTCCAGCTCCAGAGAATAATGTAATAGGCCACGTACGTCCTATAAAGGACAAAGATGCACTGACATTGTTGACAGGGATAAAACAAACACTGCCCTAAATACTGGCGTCTATGTCTGCAGCAGAAGGACATGAGTGCCAGCAGAAGAGCATGATGCTAGTTGTGCTGCCAGATATTCTCAATGGTGTCTGAGCTAAATTAAAGTTTCAAGATAAAGAACAACTTCAAATCTACTGAAACGGCTTACTTTTGAAGAACAGGACAGAAAACACAATTCCTAACCCCAGACCAGTACCTGAAACACAGAATGACGAGGCAAACGTTAGATACAGGGAGGAAATAATTACTAATGCACATTTGCAATATTTACCCTGCATGTCAACTGTCTGAACTACATAGAATAACGTAATACAAGGTGTTGTTTTTTTATTGTTAGTAAGAAAGCCTGTCACAATAAGCAATAAATCAATTAATCGAGACTGTGGCCATTTCCCATTGGACAGCCATTTATGAGATACTCCCCTTTAAAACTGAAAAGTGCAACCCTGCAAACATTTGACATTTGCACTACCTGCCACTTCTGCCCATAGAGTTAACCGTTATTGAAGTCAATAATGGTTAAAAATTAACCATTATTAATTTTTTTAATGCGAGTTTGGTTATCGAGACATCATAATCCATCTTAACTGGTGTTGCTTTGATTGTTTTGTTTTATTATTTTGGATCATTTAAATGTTTCCCAGTTCCAGTGTTAAATGTTCTTTAGAAATTAAAGTTTTTCTGTGCTTTGAGAACATATACTTGCAACAATAAATCATTTCAGTTGAAAATGGTCTCAAATTGACAATATCATTTATCCCATTAATTTCTGAGACCATTTATTGAACTGCAAAACTTATGACAAGTTTTTGTTTCTATTTGTTTCTAGACTAGAGAAAAAAATTGTCTATCAGCACCAACATAGTGATTCCTAAAGAGTTGGTCAATACCAACTAATGCATTGTGTTGCTAAACAGCATCTGACAGACAACTTAGCAGGGTTTAATTTGGATCCAAATGTTTGAAACACTTTCTTCTACCCAACCTTTGACCTTTCTATCCCCGCAAAATAAAACAGAAAGAGTGATTATTAGTTGAGTGTACAAGCATCACTAGTAAGACAAACATACCAAATTGCATCGACAACCAATATATCCTACTTTTACACTGTTGTAAAGAACATGGTTGTGAGCATATCAACATCAATATTTATGGCCAGTTACTAATAGTATATATTTTGTTAACCTTTGTGGAAGAATGGTAATATGTGGGTATGGATCCTGGAAGAATAAGTGAGGGGCGTTGTTTAAAAAAAAAAATAATTTTGTAACCTTTATAACCATATATAAATGTTTATGAAGAGGATCTTAAAACCCGTATCTGCCCATTGCTGAAACCCAGAAGATTCCTGACTCCAACTGTGTAAACCACTGGTCTACATTATGACTAACCTATGGCTTGTATGAGCTAATTTAACCTGCCATGTGCTAAATAAATAAGCGATAAATCTCTGACCTCATAAATGTTGAACAGGCACCAACTGGGATTGAAGTAAATGAGGTTCGCGCTCTGTGAGCGCAAGGAAAGGTGGACAACAGTTTGGAGTTGTAGTTTAAAGTCAACTGCTACTTAGAATAATCAAATGCTACATAGAATAATCAAATGGTCTCCCTCTGCTCTGGTTTTCTTTCAGTAAGCGTTACATTCAAAAACGGCGCTAGAATAAATCTCTGTTTACTTCCGTTAACATTTGTCTTCTCATTTAGTTGTCCTTTAACAGCCCTTTGCGGCTAGCTTGTTAGCCTCTCGTCCAGTCAATGACAGATGTGAACTACAATAAAAGCTACAGCCTAATGATTCTGTATCTACCTATTTTACAGTAACATTAGTACCTGAAGGCAGAGGAATATTTACCCAGCTTAACGACACCGTCTGCCAGGCAGCGGTCCAACTTTTTCCCGATTTCCTTCTCAGACATTCTGACTTAGCTCACTCCAGGCTCAAGGTTTCAAACTGCAGCTCTTCGTGCTGCCTTCGAGCGCTGTCGGAAGTTTGACAGACTAATGCATTGTGTAACGAAGTTAACGTAGATCGACGACAAAAATAAATAAATGAGGGCATTTATTGAAATCGTTATCCATTTTACTACACAAAGATTTAATACCTCAACAAAATGTTTTTGTTGATAAACTTAGCACAGAAGACAGTTCAATTATGCGTCTTGAAGTGAATGTAGCACGGAGCTAGTTTTTGTAAAAACCCTGCCACCTTGCATTACACAATACATAAAACGCCACAATAAGCCACACATATCAAACTGAGTGCAATGCCTTCTGAAAGTATTCATATTCCTTAAACCAGGGACATTTATAGTTATCAGTAATAATTTACCATGCCAGTTATGGTTAATTGCTATTCTGTGATCAGAAGTTCTTAGCTCACAGAGTTTTAAGTTTGATTCCCTTTTGGAGCTTTTCTTTGTGATTCTAAACTGGCCACAAGTGACTGAAATAAACAAAAGCAAACTGACGGAATGTTGCAGTAACACCTGCAGCTGTACAGGTGAAATTTGAAATTTTCCTTTAAATAAAAAAAATAAAAGAATAGTTATTGTTTTATTATCTAACCATCTGTTCTATTAGCAAAATTGTGGAAAATAAAAGATCTTTTGTGTAACAAGATATACACACACAGCTGTGTCAGTCTGAGGGGTGAGGTGGGGAACGCCAAAGCTTAAATCTTACTGATTACTGGCCTGAGCTTCTTACAGTCTGCGCGGTTCTGGCGGGTTGCCTCTTTATTAGCTTTTTTCGTGGTTTCGCGAACTGAACAGCTGACGGGTCACCCGCTGGCTGACACCAGCAGATGTGAAAAAATAAAGGTTCGACAGATCGGAGGGTACACAAAACTATCACTGCACCTGACCTGCAAAAGCACAACCACCTCTCCAATGCGCAAAAATCAGCACAAACCTAAACCACAAGAGCAGTGGACATTTTTCCCAGACGATGCTAAATAATAAAGACATGGAAGCGAAGCCTCTCCAGGTGGTTCACGGAAAGAGGTTGGTGTTGATTCCCAGGTTCAGGTGGTGTAAGATGTCCAGATAACGAGAAGGTGAAACAACAATGTTTGCTTTAGCCTATTTCTACTCTACTATGGCTAGATTAAATTGTTTAACCCACAGTCTTGGCAGCAGGTATCAGCCGTCAGGTGACCCATCAGCTCTCTAGTTCGGGAAACATCAAAGCTCATAAACCGATGACCTGCCAGAACCGAACACGGTAAAAAGCTTCGCCTGGATCCAAACGACCGCTCTTAGAACTGTGGAAGGTTCAAACTCCTGTCATTCCTTTTTGCCTTACACAAAAAGCACCACCGCCAAATAAACAAAAAGTAATTTAACAAGAAGATTTCGGCTTTGGGTGCTCACCCTCAGAGACTCAGACAGATGTGCGCTGCGTAGGCTATACGATGTTTTGGCACAAAATAGCCTATCTCTTTTTTTTTCTTCACAATTTTGTTAATAGTAATTAGAGTTAAATAATAAAGATTCCAGAAATTATTCTTTTCTTTGTTTACTTAAAGGAAAATGTGACGGTACGCAGAGTACAGCTGCAGGCGCTGCTGCCCTCCCATAATATCTTGCAGGCGCTTGCGCGTAGTTCTGAACTTTAACAGCAGGAAAGAGTTTTATACGTAAAGCAATTTATTTTAAACTTTTTTTTAATCATTTCCTTCTTTTGAACTCTAAATAGAAAAAAAACATTATTACTTCAATGTAAAAACATTTAATTAAATAATTTTTTGGTAGTGCTCCCTAATGACAATGGCTATTTTTAGAAGTAGCTCCGCCGGCGACTGACAAGGTCTCTTCTGGCGACCGAGTGCCCGCAGGCAACTGGTGACCCCTGCCTTAAACTTTTTCTATCATTTTTTCCCCTCATTGCAACAACAAATTACGTCGTACTTACTAGTGGGTAAATGACTGCGATGTGGAAGGAAAAGTAATTTTTTTAGCACAAAGATTTGAAAAAAAGTGGCATTAATTTATTTTCCTTCAAGTTCATACCACCGACACTAATATCGCCCTGAACATACCATCGATACAACGGAGCTAGGTGCTGGCAGTGTCATGCTGGGCACATACATGCCTGTTAAACCAATAGGTACAGACTGAAAATCATACGTGATTTTCCATTTCCTTCTCAACTGTGAGCTACTTTGAGTTCTGTCTATTGTGCATATTCCTTTTAAATTGTAGTGAAGTTTGTGGTAGTATGTGACAAAATATGAAAAAGACATATTTCTTGGCCAATTAAAACAAATGATCCAACAAAATGTAAAGTTCACATTTTATTTGACACACTCCTGTACATCGTTATGAAGTCTAAACTGATTCCTGAGATGACAATTTACAGTTTTTAACAACAAACATTTAATTACAACAAAAGTTGGCATATTTTAAAATCTTTTACTGTGTACAAAGATGTGTCATGAGCTGGTTTGGTACATTTCCTCTGTTTCCAATTCTGGAAACTGAGACTAGTACCTTCAACATGAGAATCCACTATGTGACAAACATATTACATGTATAAATGCATCATGTGCAGCAGGTGAAACTTTGTGAAAAGTTATTTTCACAAAGTTATTGTCAATTTTCTTATTCACATGGAAGTAGATGAGAATGTGAATCTAGCAAATGTAAACTCAAGAGGTAGAAACTGCAGAACAGAAGCTCAAAGAGCTTGGAAATAAATTCATAGCCACCATCTTGTTCAGAGAAAAAAATTATTGTTTTAACCAGGTAAAAGAAAATTGTTGTCATACCTCACTAAAACCAAAACATATTCTCTTTTCAAAAATAAAGATTGTAACAGTGAAAGCTATTGGAATTTTCATCCAGAGTTGTCTGGATGAAACAGGATGAGAAGAAGGAGGGTCATAGTAAGCAACTTTATGGCTTTTTGAGCAAGGTGGCATCTGTCCAAGGAAACTTCCTCATTGTAGTGAGACATAATACTCATTTTGTTAAAACAAGAAAGTTTATCCTTTTAACAAAATAAAACTCCTCTTATTATAAAGACAAACCTTGTTTGAGTTTCATTTCTTATTATAACCAGGAATTCTGTTGTTACAATGACATATTGCTCCTGAATTTGTTTCCACTGCCTAGCAGTTGAACGTTTTCTGTTCTGTATCTCTGAGAGTAACTGTGTCTTTATTCCAAAATACAAAACAAATCTCCTTTGCTGCTTCTACTATCTTAGTGACAACCAAACATTTAATCAGTGTCACAGGTTATGATAAATCCACTCTAACATGACAGCAGTGACCATACAATTACTGTACAAAGTGATGCTTTACAAGAGCTTTCACAACTCACACCCAGGTAAATGTTTATGAAAGCTAAAATGCTGTGTTCAAGTGACCTTCACCAGAAAATCCACAACCCTGTTTCCTGCCTTGTTTGGTTTCTTTTCTTTTTCCCAGCCACAATTCAGGCAGAAGCTGCTCTGCTCACTCATCAGAAACCTCCAGTGGGGAATGCTCCCCCTGGGCTGCTGGTGGGGGTGATGGCAGCTGGACGCCATCAACTCCCGTCATCTTCACAGACCCTTTGCTGATGTTCAAAAGGTCCCGAAGCTCCTTGTTCTCAATCTGAACAAGACTCAGAGAACAACACATACAAGATTGATGGATGGATACAACTACAGGATTAGACTGACATCTTTTGAATCGTATAAAAGCTGCACTAAAATACATTCAAATAGAAAAAAACCCTTAATGCTAATAATTTTGTCTACAGTAATGCAATATGATAGTTGTAAAGGTCACAATCACTGACACTTTCAGGACAAACTTTTTTAAAATGACAGCAGCAGTACACATAAGGCAGCCAAATATTAGTGGTGCACCAATAATAGGTTTCTGGCAACATTTAAAGCTAAATGAAGACAAATAATATGCTTCCGATCTGAAGCGACTGAGTCCCAATGCTGCTCACCTCTAGCTGAGCCAGCTGCTCCCGGACAGAGCAGTAGTGCTCATCGTCCACCTGCAAGGCTCTTCTCATTACCTGGCCCATCTCACAGATCCGCTCCACCTGGCTCTGTACTTCCTGTAGAAAAAACAGACAACTATTGAACTTTACATAAAACAAGGAGCATCTCAGCCATGTAAAAATAACTCTCATCTGGGGACATAAACAAAACTTACTTTGGCGTGGTCCTGATGAAGGCTGAGCACCGGTTTGGTGTCCAGCTCCTTCTTTGCCTTCATCAGCTGGAGCATCTGCTTACGGTACCGACCCATGATTAGCTCCAGGGTGTATTGGTGTTCTTCAAGAGACAGCCACAGTTCTGCAGAGGCCGTAAATTGTGTTAGCGCAACTTAAACCATCAACTGAAACAAATCGTCTCGAGCGAGCATTACCTTTATTTTCCTGTTGCAGCTCCTTAATTTGAGTGTTCTCCTGAGTCAGAAGGACATGGGGCTTGTACTTCGTCAGCTCTTGAATCTCTGTATTGTCTCCTGTGTGCTGAGAGAGACGATGACGAGTGACAGAGAGAGGGGAAGAGCATTTGAAGGTTTAGAATTTAAAATGGTCGTACATCCAATGAATCCTCATGAATCACCTCTCTGGCAGGATGCACCTTGTTTTGTTGTGTTTTTTCCTTAAAAAGTCATGCACATTAATTAATACTGCTTGATGTTCTGGTCAAATACTGCAAATTCTTACATGGTTTTCAAATTCTTTTCAAAGCTTTTTGAAAGTACAAATCTGAAAAGTGACATGCTTATTTATGTAGGCCTCAGAGCCTCGACTGCATCCTGGTTGGAAATTTGATTGCCACCAGTACATTAAATAAATATAACAAAGTTTTTTGGGTTGCCTTGTATTTAACTCAGTATATCTTCCCTGACCCCACAGAAAAAAGTTTGCACACATCATGATGCGGCCACCACTGTGTGCATGGTCGGTTCAATGCAGCTGCACAAAATACTCTTATATAATTGTTACACAAATTTCTACTATTTATTATTTTCCTTTAACTTCAATTAATCAATCAAATTTTATTTGTATAGCACATTTCAGCTACAAGGCATTTCAAAGTGCTTTACATCATAAACACAAAACACAAAGTCATGCAACATAGAATAAAATTTTTGTCACGGAATTTAAGTGCCCGGACTCCGCCGGCGAAAACAGGCTATGCATTATACTGAATTTGTCTGCCGCGTTTATACTGTGAGAGTGAAGCCGGATAGACGATCCTACCTTGTTTGGGAGAGCATTCCCGACCTCCTTCATGCACTGCACCCTCTGTCCAAGGGCCCCGGTTTGGTCTATCAGTCCCTCGGCGGCCGTGTCATGCTCCTTCAGTCTGTCCAGAAGGGTCCGAGCATCGCATAACACTTTCTCTAAAGTGCACGCCATTGACGGAAAACTGACAAGTTGGATCTGTGACGTAGGAGAGCGGCTTGAACCTTCTGGTGAAAGTACCTCTAAATGGAGGCTTGTGAAGGCAAAAAGCCCGAGATTCTTTATAGGAACGTCGTCATAGCAATGCAGAGCGTACTGTGAGACTGTGAAGGTGAACAGAAGAAAAACTGCACACAGACACGCAAAATAACTATTTTTGTTGTCAACTCCTTCGGTGGTGTAGGAGAAAATGCCACGTCACTTCCGCATCCCTTCGCCTTTTTGGTGCTGCATTCAAGCACACATGAGAGCTCGGAAATCCCTCATTTAGGTTATAAGGAGAGGTTTTACTCATTTACTCATATTTTACATTGTGCAGACCAAGCAGAATGGCGCTAACTACCCTTCAGCTCTGTTAGTTCGTGTGCGTCTTGAGTTAAGCTGCTCTTAAAAACCTGTTGATGTTATGGTGCAAATTCCGACTTACAGAAATGCAGCAGTAATCTTGACAATTTTCTTGTCAAGTGTCATATTTCATTTTGCTTGCCGCATTACTGCCATCCACTGGCATATTCGAAATTTGATTTTATCAAGAATTAAATTGAAAATTATTTTCTATATAGAATTCCAATATTTTTTGTCATTTTTAATTTTTAAAATCTATTGAAAAATATCTTTTTAGATTTAATGTGTCTTTTTGTGTATAATCCAAATGGATGAAAGGGAAATGTAGCTGTCATACCGCAAAAATTATAATAAAACTACTGTTATAATTAGCATATAGCATATTATTTTATGCGACAGACTGGCGACCTGTCCAGGGTGAACCCCGCCTCTCGCCCGGAACGCAGCTGGAGAGAGGAACCAGCACCTCCCGACCCCGTTAGGGAGAAGGGTGACGGAAAATGGATGGATGGATGGCATATTATTTCACACTTCTTTCACTGAGAAAAAGCGTTTTTGATCACTCACCCTTGGCACTTATAAAACATAAGATTTACACTTGTTTCCACTTTCAATCAACCAGAACTTCTGCTTTTAAGCATTTCTGTGCTGTTCCAAAACTAATAAAGCTGAAAATTTAATGTAAAGCTGAGAAGCGTTGCCCTTGGCCGGAGGGTGCAGAGCATGAAGGAGGTGGGGAATTCACACTGCTTCTTAGCATTTCTATACTGTTTCAAAGATAATAAGGGAGAAAATTTCATGTAGTGCTGAAAATTCACAGTTTGTCCATTTTTCACTTCTTTCGCTGAGATAAAGCTTTTTTTTGTCTGTGACCCTCAGCTTTCATGAAAAACATTTATACTTGTTTCCAGATTCAACTAACCAGAATTACAACTTCTCAGCATTTCTGCTATTTCAAAGATAATAACCCTGAAAACTGAATGTAATGCTGAAACTTAACAAATTGTCAATATTTCACTTCTTTCACTGAGCTAAGGCTTTTTTTTGACACGCAGTCTGAGAAATTCTGAAACACAAGATTTTGACATGGTTCCTATTTCAAACAACCAGAATGACTGCTTCTCAACATTTCTATGCTGTTTCAAAAGATAATAGGGCTGAAAATTGAATATAGTGCTGAAAATTCACATTTTCACTTCATTTTCATTTAAAATGGGACATATGGGAGGATTTAACATGGAGACATTCAGGGGAACTTAATATGGGACATATGGGTGGATTTAACATGGGACATGTGGGAGGTTTTAACATGGGACATGTGGGAGGTTTTAACATAGGACATAAGGGAGGTTTTGACATCAAGGTGAAAATAATATGGGGCATATGTGTGAACTTAACATGGGACATATAGGTGGATTTAATATGAGACATATGTGAGAACTTAACATGGGTCATATGGGGGATTTAACATGGGATATATGGAAGGATTTAACATGGAGACAATCAGGAGAACCTATTATGGGACATATTGGAGGATATAACATGGGGCATATGGGAGGATTTACTAATGTTTATTTTGAGGGATGTGTTATTTATTTAAGGGGGGCACATCCTGTCACCGGAAATTAAAAGCAATTAACGATTAGGGTCATCGATCACTCCATCGATTATGTTTTGACATAAGGGTGTATAGATATCTCTCTCATGAACAACGTCTGAATCCTGTGTTTTACAAAAAAAAATGAGTGTCAGAGACCAAAAACGCTTTATCTTAGTGAGGAAGTGAAAAATGTACAAATGTCAAATTCTCCTCACGGCAGTCAACTTTCAGCTCTATAATCTTTGTTCATGCTTCAAACCACAAAAACTACTGCTTCTCAGCATTTTTAGGCTGTTTCAAAGTATAATTTCTGCATTTTAGTTAAAAAAAATTACTGTCAGAGACTCAAACCGCGTTAGTGAGAGAAGTTCAACTTTCAGCTTTATAATCTTTGAAACAGCATAGAAATGATGATTAGCAGTAGTTATTGAGGTCTGAAGCATGAAGAAAGTCTAATTTCTGTGCTTTCCAACAAAGTGACTGTCAGGGACCAAAAATGCTTTATCTCAGTGAGAGAAGTGAAAAATGCACAAACGTGAATGGATGGAACAATAGAAGGAGAAACATGAAGCAGATCAAGCACAATCACAGTCTCTTCCTGGTTTGGTGGTACCACAGAACCAGCATCCAAAGATTATTTCACTTGAATGCACTTTTGACAGAGCTTCGAACACGTTCCGGGGGAGGCGGGGGACATTGAGTCTGAGTGGACCATGTTCCGTGCCTCCATTGTCGAGGCGGCTTATTGGAGCTATGGTCACAAGGTTGTTGGTGCCTGTGGTGGTGGCAACCGTCAAACCCGTTGGTGGACACCTTTGGTGTGGGATACTGTCAGGCTGAAGAAGGAGTCCTATCGGGCCTTTTTGGCCTGTGGGACTCCGGAAGCAGCTGATGGGTACCGGCGGGCGAAGTGGCTTGCGGCTCTGGTGGTTGCTCAGGCAAAAACTTGGGCGTGGGAAGAGTTCACAGAGACCATGGAGAAAGACTTTCGTATGGCTTCGAGGCGATTCTGGTCCACCATCCGGCGTCTTGGGAAGGGGAAACAGTGTAGCACCAACACTGTTTACTGTGGGGGTGGTGTGCTGCTGACCTCGACTCGGGATGTTGTGGGTCGGTGGGCGGAGTACTTCAAAGACCTCCTCAATCCCACCAACATGCCTTGGAAGCTGAGCCTGAGGTCTCTGGGTTGGGCCCTCCAATCTCTGGGGACGAGGTCGCCGAGGTAGTTAAAAAGCTACTCGGTGGCCGGGCCCCGGGGATGGATGAGATTCACCCGGAGTATCTCAAGGCTCTGGATGTTGTAGGGTTGTGCTGGTTAACGCGACTCTGCAGTATCGCATGGACATTGGGAGCAGTTCCTCTGGATTGGCAGACTGGGGTGGTGGTCCCCCTGTTTAAAAAGGGGGATCGGAGAGTGTGCTCCAATTATAGAGGGATCACACTTTAAGCCTCCCTGGCAAGGTCTATTCAGGGGTACTGGAGAGGAGGGTCCGTCGAATAGTCGAATCTCGGATTTTGGAAGAGCAGTGTGGTTTTCGTCCTGGTCATGGAACACTGGACCAGCTCTACACCCTCAGCAGGGTCCTGGAGGGTGCATGGGAGTTCGCCCAACCAATCTACATGTGCTTTGTGGACATGGAGAAGGCGTTCAACCGTGTCCCTCAGGGTGCCCTGTGTGAGGTTCTCCGGGAGCATGGGGTACCGGGCCCTTTGATAAAATGTTCTATATAATGGGCCTCGGTTTCGTAAAGCTTTAAGCTATTATAGTGTTAAAAGAAAAATATGGGAATTTCAAACCAGCTGCGGAGAACATGTTCATCAGACACTGAAAAACGTTCGACAAATACGTCTCAATAAACGTGAAAAAAATCGTATTTATTTCAATTAATTTGCGAAATAAGACCCACAATTTTAGGGCTTACATGATTAATAAACGTGATAATGTTACAAATATCTTTACAAGTTTCCTTTTCGGTCGGATTTCAGCCCCTTTTCTCATCAATATGCGAGAGTTTAGAGCGATGCGCGCTCCCGCAACAGGGGATGCAATTCTCGGCATGCATGCGCGCTCCCGCGACAGGGGATGCAATTCTTGGCAGGCATGCGTGCTCCCGCGACAGGGGATGCAATTCTCGGCAGGCATGCATTTCTCGGCATAACACCTGCGTGGCCAGGCCTGCCCTGTCGGGACACATTTTTATAATATGTCCCTCCTTATCACAACCAAAACACTTCATTCTAGAAGTTGTCGCAAACAAGATGTAATCAAAGTCGTCTTGTCCAACATGGAATCTCAAATTCAGTTCCTCATAGCATTTGTACAACAACATGAACAGTTGTCTCCTGTGCGAGAAAACATGTTTCAATATAGGCGACTTACAGCCAGATGGAACTTTCTTTGTCGGTGACACCACCTTACCATGCCTAGACAACTCTTTTATCAAAAAATCATCACTGATGAATGGAGGCATGTTCGACAATGTTACCTTTGCTGCAGGTAAAGTCAAAAGCGAAACCTGTAAGAACAATCCGCTGACAGATGCCAGCTTCCATCAGTTGTTCAGCTTGCTCAACCTTCTCCACAAACAAAACTACCGCTCCATTCATTCGTACAGCCGACCTAATAGACACATGCCCGATCACCTCACCCACAGCCAAACAAACTTTCTCCAAGCTGCATGGAGAACCAGCACCCACCTTGATGCCGTTCTTCCATGTCAATGTGGAGAAAGACCCACGACCAACAAGAAGAAGAAGAAATAATATCCGAGCATTGGGATGACAACCAAGGTAGATGGGGTGGTGATGATGATGATGATGATGATGATGATGATGATGATGATGATGATGATGATGATGATGATGATGATGATGATGATGATGATGATGATATGGATTTTGATGAATGGATACCAGTAGGTAGAGGAAGAGGTAGAGGTAAGTAAAAAATTTTGAATGACGACAGAGAGAGTAGTAGCCAAAATAGTAGAAGTTTAGAAGAGTGTAGTTCAGATGAAGAAAACAGAGAGGTTAGGAGGAAAGTGATAAGTGAAGAATTTAAGGTAATATTTAAATTCAGGAAGGAAGATGTGAACATAAATCTAAGTCCGATAGCAGTCTCCAGAGAAATAAAAAAGAAACTACGGGAGGTGGAGTTTGTAAAAATCTTGCAAGATGGAAACATGTTGATCAAATGTAAATCTGAAGAACAAAAAAATAAAAGCATGGAGATTGATAACATTTGCAAAAAGGTTGTAAGTGAAAGGAAAATTGTTGGAGAAAACAAAGAATCTTGTGGTGTAATCACTGGTATTCCGCTCAAGGAAGATTTTGAAAAAATTAAAAGAAATATACATGGTGGGGAAGTGCGGCGATTGAAAAGGTTGTTAAAATCTGTAGATGGAGAAAAAAAATAGAGTCTTTCTATACTTCTGGAGTTTCAAGGTGATGTTCTTCCTGATAAGGTGAACATTGGTTTCATGAGTTTTCCTGTTAGACCTCCTTTGCGCTGTCACAAATGCCAAAGGTATGGTCACATTGCATCAGTATGTGAAGGGAAGCAAAGATGTCCTAAATGTGGTGGAGCTCATTGATATGATGAATGTGGTGCAGATGTACAGTACAGTTGAAATGTTGCAACTGTGGTGGGTAGCATAACGCAGCATATGGAGGATGCGAGGCAAGGAAAAGGGCAGCAGAAATACAACAGCTGAAAATAGTTACTTATGCAGAGACAGCAAAAAGTGTTCAAGAAAAAAGAACAGTTCAGACAAAATCAACAAGGGTCTTCTAATCAAAGTCCTGGGCCCAGTCAAAGAACAATGTCAGGAATGGAAATCGCCATGGATAAATTAATTTTATTCATGGCATATGTTATTAACAAGTGAAGTGATCAAGTGAAGCAGAAAACTGAAAAAATCAAGATTATAGTGAAAGGTGCTGAAAAATTTTTAGCTGTGAAGGATTTATCTTGGGAGTTAATGAATAAAAGGCTTGAAATACACTGTAAAATGTAAAAAGTTCACATTACTTAAAAAAAGTTAGGAAACCGATTGCCTCAAAATCTCCAAGCAAAATAGCTAATTCACTTAAGGCGTTATAGCTATAAATAACTATGTTTAGACCACTCAGATAATGGCAGTAAATCTGAGTGCCGTTAACTCAAAATCATTAGTAAGGTTGACTGTAAAATGTTCATTCAGACAACTCATGCAATAGCAGTAAACTTGAGTAAAGGTAACTCATAATCATTAGTAAGGTTGACTATAAAATGTCAATTATGACTACTTCAATTTGTGAATTATGTCAATTAAGCAGTACACATACAAATAAGTTATGCTTACACATTTTTTTTTTTCCTCCATAGAGTTTTTGTGGTGCTAGTGGCTCACATTTTAGACAGTAGACTGACAGGAAGGAGGGCAATGAGAAGGGGGAAGACATATGACAAGGGTCGCCGGGCCCGGGAGTCGAACCCACGACGTCCGCGCCGAGGACTGAGGCCTCCAAACATGGAGCGTGCTAACCCCTGCGCCACCACAGCACACCCCATGCTTACACATTTAAGCGTTCACATTACTTGCAAAATATCAGGTAACCGCTCGCCTTGATATGTTCAAGTAAGATTGTAAGGTATTTTTCTCGAACCTACAAAAATAACCACAGACAACGTATATGAATTAAATATGGTCAGGCTTCTGCAGAAGGAGAAGTCTCCATGAACAACTTCCTTCAAGCTGTCCACAGAGAGTTCTGATCTGCTTTCACGTGAGCTCCCTCTTTATTGTAAAAGAAAACAATCACCTGGTGCAGTCAGGAAACAACAGAGGTCGTAAAACACTTGACACAAACAGACCAACAACTCAGTTCCAGGTGTGATATCTGATCTACCATCTGAGCCCAGTTCAGCTCTAAGTCAAACTAGCAATTAAGGAAGTAAGCAGATACAAGAAGACTTTAAGGTCTGAGAACCATAAAGTTTTACTACCTCTGTGAAGACAGTCGTCAGTTTATACACACACAAGAGAGGAAACACTCTAAACTAAAAATCACATTAATACTGATTAACATTAGACTGAATATAAACTAAAGTAATAACAAAATGATAATACCAAAAAAATATCTAACAAAGATGAACCAAAAGTGTTGAGTTATTGAAACGAAGAGCCAACAGACAACAGTTTGAATGGAAAAAAAGGTTTAATAATTAAACAAGTTCACTGTAAATACAAGATTCTCAAGTGTGCTTACAGACACACTGACCTGGAAAGAAAGTTGTCCATGAACTTTCTTTCTAGGGCAGCCTTCAATCTAATATAGAAGCCTTCAAATGGCTCTCAGTCTTCAAAACAAACCAAAACGATTCAAAAAGAATCAAACAAGAAATAAAAATCGCTTTTCCAATAAGGGGAAAGGTATCGGCGTTGATCCACTTATTGCAACAGACAATTTTTCAGTGATTGTATTTTTGGTTTCAAGGCTTTATCACCAAGTGAGAGAAGCACCCTTTGGATGAAGTCAAATGTGTACTTCAGTTGTTGAGGGTACTCCAAATTCTGTATTTATCAAGTTCTGTGAAAAATTTTGAATCCAAGTTTTTGCTCGACAAGCGACAAAACTCTGCCAGAATCTGAAAGAAAAGTATGAAAAATTTATATTTAACACATAGAGATGTTGGACCTCTCATGACTACTTTTCACTAGCAGGACAATGAAACTAATTCTGTAAGTTAACAAGAGACAAGAGTTATTTCAACGCTGATTCACTTATATTTTGCTATCTCGGTTGGGCACGCGCCCATAAAAGACGCACTCCCTTTTTTTTTAATATTAAGACTACCATTTGTAGTGAACTTGACAAGAAAAGAAAGAAAAAAGCCTTGGTTGTGTTTTTTTTTATCCCGCCAACATCCTTATCCCTTTTCCCTTTCTTGTTTTGCATCCCGGATAGCTGTTTTCTCTGCCGCTCCATCTTGTTGCAACTAAATAAACATGATATCTTCGATTAACGTTAGACCCAGGCATTGCTAAATCATTACACATAAAGTCAACCTCAAAACCTGGACTTACGGATGAATTATACGGCCGAGATAATGAATATAAGTTTGCTAAAAACCAGTGGAACTTACAGTGACAAAACTTAGCTGCAGCAATCGCCACATTGTTGACAGTTTGGCGCTACTGTCAAACACGTCGTCACTCGTCAGTGGCCAACTGCGCATGTGCGTTCAACGAGAGCTGCCGAATGATGCCGAGTTTTCTGCTGGTTATGCAGATGCGTCTTGCTCACTCATAACTCCGAGTTCGGGTTACTTGCTGCTGATGAGTTTAATTACTTGCCTCAGTAGAAAGTTGTCTTTGCTAAGTTTAAGTTAGTATAGTCAACAAATTAAGCTGGAATGAGTTAAGGTCACTTTTCTTTTCGAGTAAGATATACTATTACATTTTACAGTGTAGATGGGAAACAAGGTGGAGGAAGGCTTTAGTGTTTATTTTACAATGGAATGCAAGAAGTTTATTAGTAAATGGTCATGAGTTTAAATGATATTTAAATTATTTGGAAAGTAAACCAGATATTATTTGTGTTCAAGAAACATGGCTTAAACCAGAGTTAGATTTTGTGATAGCAAAATCTAACTCTCTGATATGACAGTGTTAGAAGAGACAGAAAGAATGAAAGTGGAGGAGGATGTGTAATATTTATAAAACAAGGAATACAGTATATATTTTTAGGAAAAGGAACAACACTAGAATGGTTATCTGTAGAAATTTGGATTAATACAGAAAGTATTAAAATAAAAAAAAATTTTAAGTCGTGTAAAAAACTGAATATAGATGAAATGGAGGAAATGTTTAAAAATACAGAAAAAAAAATTATTTGTTGTGGAGATTTTAATGCGGTTAGTACTTTGTGGGGTAATAGGAATGGTGCCAATGGAGAGGTGATGGAAGAAAGAATGGATAGAAAACAATTGGTATGCCTTAATAATGGAGAAGGGACAAGGATTAATATTAGAAATGGAAATGAATCAGCGTTAGATTTAACTTTAGCTTCAGAGAACTTTGCCGGGATTAGTAATCGGAAAATATTAAGAGGATCAACTAGAGGAAGTGATCATTATCCTATACTCATTGAAATTGGTCTACAAATACAAAAAAATTATCATAAAAGCTGTGATGGACCGAGTTAAAAATAGGAGGAGTCACAGGATATATTTAGAAAAATAGTTTTTTTTATTTTTAATTTTTTTTTTTTATTTTAACCCAAAAATCATAAATGACAAAAGATAAACTGAGCTCATAAAAGAGGTAAAAACAAAACAAAACTGAACTCAGACAAAAAGTGTAAGCAAACTAGCTGCACAAACAAACATACATGACCTCACAAAGAAATGACACACAGGGATTAATATACTGGCTGATCAGACCAAGACACAATATGAGTAACTAGAATACAGATAACATAAAACAAATAGTATAGCTAAGTTTGGCTAAACTAAAGACCCAAAAATGAAAATCAAAAATAAACTTTAAATACTAATGTTTACTTAAATACAAAATTTTACTAAACAAAAAAACTACCATTTCCCCCTGCCAGCAGGAACGAGTGGTGAAATCCAATCAGCACTTAAGCTTGCTGAGCCCTGGCCCCCATCTTTTGTCGACATCAGGGTGTGGCCATGGATTTGGCCATCACAAAAGCATAGAAAGATGGATATTTGGAAATGTTGATTGGGAAATATATAAAATAATAAGTGATGAAGAAATGCAAAAGGTTAATATAGATTTGGATGTTGATAAAGTACATTTTTTTTGTTTGTGAAGCTATTTTAGGTGCTGCACGGGAAACAATCCAAAGGAAAAGAGGTAAATATAAGAAGAAAAAAGTACCATGGTGGACTAAGGAATGTGATCTTGTAATGAAATCTTAAAGCTTTTAAAATGTTAAAAAGAAATCAGAATTTTCAAAATTTATTGAATATAAAAGGTTACAATCTCTTGTTAAAAAAAACTGTGAAAAATGCAAAAAAAAAAAAAAAAGGTTTATTGGAGAAACTTTTGTGATCCAGTTGGTAGGGAAACAAAAATGTCGAAAGTTTGGGGAATGATAAAGTGAATGAATGGAATTAGAAGTGAATATGGATATCCAGTTCTGAAAGATGGAAATATTGCTCTGACGGAGAAGGAGAAAGCAAACATGCTTTAAAACATTTGTTAAAGTTCATAGTTGTAATAATTTAAGTATAGAAGAAGAACAAAGAAGAGTTTGTACGATTAATGAGAATGTTAATTTATTAGAAGAAAATGTAAGATTGAATGACATATTAAACAGTCCTTTTTCTTTATTTGTATTAAATAATGCCTTAGGAAATCAAAAAAAAAAAAATTCATCTCCA
This sequence comes from Poeciliopsis gracilis, assembly GCA_911649635.1. NCBI lineage: Eukaryota > Metazoa > Chordata > Actinopteri > Cyprinodontiformes > Poeciliidae > Poeciliopsis > Poeciliopsis gracilis. The sequence continues at coordinate 96,537 of CAJVRI010000589.1, forward strand.
GGAAAAGATAACATTACGTATATTATGGTTAACAAGCTTAGTAATTCAGCTAAGAAGGTTTTATTGGAATTCCATAATAAGATATGGGAAGTGTTTTTTTTTACCTGTGGCATGGAAAGAAGCAATTGTAGTTCTAATTTTAAAGCCAGGTAAAGAGCAGTCAAATCCAGCAAGTTATAGACCTATTGCTTTAACTTCACATTTAGGTAAAATAATGGAGAGAATGATAAATGAAAGATTGAGATACTTTGTTGAAAAAAGGAATATTTATCAAAATGTCAAAGTGGATTTAGAAAAGGTAGGAGCACTATGGATCCTGTTTTATGTTTAGAACATGAAATCAGAAAAGGGTAAGTTAATAAGGAGAGTGTGGTGGTTGTTTTCTTTGATATAGAGAAAGCTTATAATATGATGGGGAAAGAAGGTTTTTTGATTAAATTGAAAAAAAAAAATAGTGGATCAATGTTTTATTGGATCAAAGATTTTTTACGAGATGGATTAATACAAGTAAGAATAGGACAACAATTGTCAGAAAAGTTTTTTGTAGAGAATGGTACACCTAAGTCCTTTGTTTTTTTCTATTATGATCAATGATATGTAAATATATAATCATGAGAAAGGGTTAAGGAATTTAAGTTTTTGGGTTTATGGTTGGATGAAAAACTTACTTGGTAAGTTCATACTCAAAAAGTAGGGGATAAATGTCAGCGAGTTTTAAATGTAATGAGGTGTTAGGTGGGGAGAGAATGGGCTGCTTAGAGGAAAAGCATTGAAAGCAATATATACTGGTTTAATAAGGTCAGTATTTGATTACCGCAGTATAGCTTTTGGGTCAGCATCAGAAACACTACTCAAAAAATTAGATAATATTCAGTATCAAGCCTTGAGGTTATGTACAGGAGCCATCAGAACAAAACTCCAACATCAGCTCTAGTAGAAATGGGAGAGATGCCAGTTCATCTCAGAAGAGTACAGTTAAAGACTAGTTATTTGTTTCATGTAAAGGGATATAATGGAAATCATCCATGTCAAGACATTTTAAAACCTAGTTGGGAAAAGGGAAAAAAGAATTTACATTCTTTTGATTGGGAGATAGAAAACATTATAAAAGACTTTGGTTTATCTTATATAATTATTAATCCAACAGTTCCTCTATCACCAGTTCCTTCATCTCTGTTTCATAATAGTGTTGTTGATTTTACTTTGTTGGAGAAAAGGAAAAAAGAAAACCTTTCAGATTAATTTTCAGTACTTATTTTCTAAATATAGTACATATTTAGATATGGATATGTCCAAATTCATCCAGATGCTTCAAAAAAACTCAAATAGCAATAATGGGGTGTCATTCATTGTTCCAGAATTCAATATTAAAAAAATGTAAAAGAATTACTGATGGAATATCAGTTTACGCAGGAGAGATGATGGGAATCATTTTAGCTTTAGGATGGATTGAGGACGTTCGTCCATTAAGAAGTATATTATGTTCTGATTCAAGTTCATCATTATATTCATTATAAAATAATCATGCTCTTAGTAGACCAGACCTTTTATTAGAGATTCAGTTATTAATTTGTAGAATTCAGGCAATGGGTTTATAGTTGTATTTACATGGATACCGTCACATGTAGGAATAATGGGTAATGAGTTAGCAGATAAATATGCAAAAGAGACTACAAAAATAGTTATGTTGAGATATTGGTTCCGTAAAGTAAAGAAGAAATCAAATCTATTGTTGAACAAAATATTAAGGAAAGATGGCAGAAGCAGTGGGAAGAAGACAGAACTGGTAGGTGGCTTTACAGTATTCAAAGAAAAGCTGGAGAACAAGACGAAGTAGAAATAGGAAACCGTTATATCCAGATTATGCTTTGGTAATATAAGGTTAAATAATACATTATTTAAAATGGAAAAACATCCAACAGGAAATTGTGATTTTTGTCTTCAAAAAGAGACAGTAAAACATGTTTTGTTGTGTTGTTCTAAATATTCTGTTGAGAGAAGGGAATTAGTACGTCAGTTACAAGAAAACAAATTACAGTTGAACATACAAGATATTTTGGAAAAAAAAATTCTACTTCTGAATATTTTTGTTATTTAATAAGTTACCTTAAGAAAACGAAATTGATAGAAAGGATATAAGTTTTATTTATTATTGTTATATTATTATTTTTTGGGGAGGGGGTTAAATTTATATGTAGAATCCTATCTACACTCCATTCCGGTAGATGGCGGTAATGCACATCAATAAGTTGCTTGCCAACGCCACAAAAGAAGAAGAAGAAGAATATCCGAGCCCTGACATTGCGAAGATGAAGGCTGCTATGGTTTAGAGCACGGCGCTACACGGAAAGCACAGACAGCGAGTTTCTGAGGCCTGTTATGACAACGTCCCCAACTGGTCCAGGTAAAACATACAACAATTACTCAGTTAATGAGCAAACGTTAGCACCATTTCAAAGTTAGCTTGCAGAAACGATAGCAAGCTAATGTCGACGAAGAGGCTAACGCAGCAAATCAAGGCTAGCTTCGGACAACAACAACGTAGTTTCAATTTAGTGGTATGTTTGTAACAAGAACTGCTGGACTTTGATGTTGATACTGTTTTAATACATTCTTGTGACATTTAAGCAAAGTACATCCATGCTAACTTCAGCTAAAGCCATTTGTAAGATGAGGAAGATTTTTTGATGCTGGCCAAAGCTAACAAGCTGCTCTGTGGAAGATCCGTTTCCTGGTTGTGATTTCTGTGCTTGGTAACTATCCTGGGTTTTTGACAGTGATCATTTGATCACTGTTCTTTCTAAAGTAAACAGGCGCGTTGTTGTTGTTGTTTTTTTTTTGTTTGTTTGTGGTTTTTTATAGGTGCTAAACTATTTTAGTAGAAAACGAGAAGCAAAGTTACAGCATTAATCATCCGGACATGTTCACAGGAAAGGGAGACATTAATTAGTGATTATAGACTTTTACACACATCCTTGGTGCTTTGCATTTGGTTAGGGCGTGCCAAAGACTTTGGTTTTTGGAAGCCGCTCTTTCTTCATATCTTATGCCATAAGTTTTGATCCTGCTTGTTTGCATCCAGTTTTTCTCAATCCTAAATTTTCTAATTTAAGAGTGATATCAACTCAGAGAAAAGTATTATTTAAACCGCTGTGGTGAATTAGTAACTAAATAATAAGCCTGGTAGTGGTGTCTGCTACAGCTGGCCTGTGTTTCTGCTACAGCTGGCCTGTGTTTCTGCTACAGCTGGCCTGTGTTTCTGCTACAGCTGGCCTGTGTGTCTGCAGGCGGGAGACAGGAGGTGTGAGGCAAGAGGACTAGACGCCAGCAGCATGTACTCCGAGTGGCGCTCGCTGCAGCTGGTGGTGCAGAGCGACCAGGGTCACCTCAGCGTCCTGCACACCTACCCTCCCAGTGTGGGTACAGAGGTGGCAAATGCAGTGGTCAAACCTCTGGGCACAGCAGTGAGCCCTGTGGCCACAGAAAACATCCTCAAATCAGACAAAGAGGTGAGAAACCTGGCAGCTCTGGGAAACACTCAGCAGTCACTCATGGCCTTTTATTTCTAAAAGTCTGCTCACCCTTTAAATTCTCATTTTCTCTTTCTCTCTCTCTATGACTCTCTCTCTCATAAATGCATGTTTTGTGGTTCAGTAGGAATCTCTACAAGAAATTTCTTAAACAATGCAACTTAAAGTGAAATTAGAAAAATACTGATAGTCTTTTTTTGCTTTCCAAACTGAAAAAAAAATAGTTTTCTTACATCAGCCTGTCTGTGTCGTAACTTTATTATAATTAGAGATGCATCAATCAGACAAACAGGAAGACTTTCCTTGCTCATTTCTGGGAGGGGATCAGTAGGTCAAAAAACAAAAAAAAGAAAGGAAAACAATGCTAATCAAACTGCATTGCATTTTGTTTTGAGTTTAGTTAAAATCAGATAATTGTTAGTATTAGGACTTGATCTGTTTATCTAGTTTTAATCTTAAAATCTGTCCAGATTTCTAAGATTGTTCTGAGGCTTCATAAATACCTTAGGTTATTGTTTTTATTTTATGTTGCACTTCAGTATTTTTTTTTAATCCAGTTGGAGCAACAACGTTACAGGGATGCAAGAAAAATCTAATTTAATAAGGATGTCAAACTAATTTCTTCTGATCCTGATGTATCCTTTACATTGGTTCCCTTCATTTAGAGAGCGTATAACTAACTTCTGGGACAATCAGCTGTAATTTGTTAGGTATTTTTTTTATTTTTCATAATGTCGTTGATGAGATAATAGTGTGTGCATAAAAACTGAGGTGATATTGTTTCTCTCCTGATCTTACAGACCATTTAAACTCCATTTTCTGAAATCATCTCAGACTCTTATGCCTTTAATTTAGAGATACTTTCCTAGCAGTTATTCATATGAGTCATGCTATGTGTAGCATGTCTCTTCTGTATCGCCAGAAGGGAACTGTTTGTGAGTCAGTGTTTGTTTAATTAAAATGCCTCTCAACTGCTTGCATTATCATTGTTTTTCTGAAGGATATCTTTGACTTGGGCCAATCTTAGGAATCTTGAAACTGGTTCTCAAATATTCAATTCAAATCGAGAACGTTTTCAAGATTAATTTTTCCTTGATAGTACCAGCTGTCAGTTCCTTTCATTACCAGAAAGTCATCTATGAATCAAGCAAAATATGCAATGTAGGAAATGACAAAAAGAGCAAAATAATCAATCCCTCTGAAGTCAGGCCTCTTTTGTAGCAGATTAATAACAGGTTACATTGCCTTGTAGAAAAGAGCTTCCCTTTAAATAGATTCTTCCTGTGACTTCTCATATTGGCTTTTATTATGTCAGAAGCATTAATCAGAGAAATGAACAGATTTTGTTCTGTCTTCTAATGATTTTGTTCTATCTTCTAATGATAGAACAAAATCTGGAGTCAAGTTGATTTGTGAAGAACATCTGAGCAACAAGCCAGTTCAAAGTGCTTTAAACCATAAAAATAAACAGTAACTAATTATGAAACAAACAGATTTAGTCAAATGCCACTATCAAAATCATTGAGTGACTGTACATCAAATATATTGATCAATGTTCCAAATATTATAAAACAAATGCAACTAAGAACTAGGGTGCATAGAAGCTGAATGTTGCTTTTCTATTTTTTTGTTCTGGTTCTGAGGCAGAGCAGAACCAGAAGACCTGATTGGTCTGGATGGTGGTGTGACTAAACACACCATCCAGATGTGTGTTTGTATTGTGGTGCTAAGCCACAGCGATCTAGTGATTTAAAAACTAAGAAAAGTATTTTAAAGACTAGTTGGAAAAGCCCCATGTGGCTGATATCTGGAAATCCTCTGTTTCCCAGGTGAAGTGGACCATGGAGGTGCTGTGTTACGGCCTGACCCTGCCCTTAGAGGGCGACACTGTCAAGCTGTGTGTAGACGTGTACACAGACTGGATGATGGCGTTGGTGTCACCCAGGGACTCCATGCCCCAGTCTGTGGTGAAGGAACCAAATATGTACGTCCAGACGATCCTGCGACATCTCTACAACGTATTTGTCCCAAGGTAAGCACCCTCCTCTGTTTCCCTCATTTAATGTAATTATTTAATCTTTACCTGGATTATTGAGCTTTATTAATTACCTCATTCGTAGATGAGGTAATTTTTAGATTTGCACCGATCTGATATCTATGTCTGTACTAGTCCCGATTTTGAAAACAATTCTAGATGGGATATCAGTGACACTGTGCCCGGCCCGTAATGTTGATCTAATTGATCTAGCTCTGTGTGATGTCATGCTTTATTATTTATTTTACTTTATGTTTAGAATTCCTAATTGGTTATTCTGAACCATTTGAAGATTTGTTGCAGTTTATTTTTACATTTTTGACTAAGATAGTAAATCTATTGTTTTAGTCAGTTTTATTTTCTCTATCATTTATTTTCCATTGGCTGTTTTACTCCTAATTGCAGCTACTGAACAGTTGTTGCTTTTCCATGTTATCTTGTGAAGCTGTTGGTGTGTTTCAATGTGCCGTATTGGTGCAGAGTTATTAAATTAATTAGTAATTCAATACATTCATTCATTTAAGTCACTTCACTTGTTTCTCTGTATTGGACCGGTATCGGCCGATACTAAACCTCTGGTATTGGTGTTGGAGGTGGATCGGTGGATTGGTGCTTCCTTGCTAATAACTTGATTTGTGTGTTTCTGCCTGCAGGCCTGAGCAGCACAGTCTGAACCACATCAGGCTCTGCCAGCAGGTTCTGACGGCGGTCCAGAAGCTTGCACGAGAATCTGTCTCCATGGTGAGGGAAACGTGGGAGGTGCTGCTGCTCTTCCTGCTACGTATCAACGACACCTTGCTTGCTCCTCCATCGGTTGGTGGTAAGCCGCACTCCAGCATCTTCATTCATTTGTTCCTTGTGAGCACAAACTGCAACCTAGCTTTGCTTCTTCCTTTTAGTGGGCGTAGCAGAGAAACTGGCAGAAAAACTGATGGCAGTTCTGTTTGAGGTGTGGCTTCTTGCATGCGCCCGCTGCTTTCCCACGCCGCCATATTGGAAGACCGCAAGGGAAATGCTGTCCAACTGGAGACATCATCCTCCAGTTGTAGAGCAGTGGAGCAGAGTAACTTGCGCTCTGACTTCAAGGTAGGACTAAGAGGCAAGCAATAAAATGAGTTTGTGTAGTTTATTATTATTTATTTACTGTTAAAAAAAAAAATACATATTTTTATTTCACAATCCAGGCTGCTGCGCTTTACTCACGGACCATCCTTCCCACCTTTTAAAGTTCCAGATGAAGATGCCAACTTGATTCCTGTAGAGATGGACAACGACTGTGTGGCACAGACGTGGTATCGCTTTCTCCACATGATCGGGTGCATTTGACCTCTTCTGTTTATTTTCATTCATCTAGAAAAATGACAGCTCTTCCTGATCTGGATGTTGATCTGTTTTTAAGGGGAAGTGAAAGTTAGTTCCTCTAAAAATGTTTCAACTGTAACTGTAAGAATAATTTAACCCTTTAGCTCTGAGTGAATCCAACTGTATTCCTGCCTGCTGATTCTTTCCTCATCATACAGTTACACTTGTTACATGTTCAGTTGTGTTTTTCTTTTTCTTTCTTTTTTTTAAATTTTTTTTATTGGGATTGATAAATTGTGTACCTAATCTTGAGTATGCCTCACATCTTGTTTGTTTCCAGCAACCCGGTGGATTTGAGCAATCCGGCCATAGTGAGCACCACTCCAAAGTTTCAAGAGCAGTTTTTGATCTCCAGTGGGATTCCTCATGAAGTAGTTCTGCACCCGTGTTTGAAACAGCTACCCCAGATCTTCTTCAGGGCTATGAGGGGCATCAGCTGCCTTGTGGATGCATTCTTAGGTAAGAGGATGCACAGACAAATGGCTCACAGTGAAGCAGATCTGACATCAACAAAGGCCAAAAAAATGTCAGCTAAACGCTATAAAGGAACACAGTTCTTAACAGTGGAAATGTGTGGCTCATTTTTTATTAGTGTAAGATGTGGCTGTCATTACACACAGATTCTCACAAATCATATTGCACTAGAAACTTACATTGGTATTTTTAGTAAACCCTCATTATGTTGACACTAGTAGCAATGGATAAGGGACAGCATTATTAAAATAAACAAAAGAAAAATTGGTGAGATGTTACCATAGTAACTTGCAGTGTTGACTGAAGAGTCAGTTGTTCCAACCCTAAAGCACTAATCATAAACATACATTCTGCTAATGCTGATCAATACACCAATACACTATTTAGTAGAAGCTAATGCTAAAAGTTTAAATTAAATTATACCCTAACTAACCCTAATTATAACCTAACCCTTGAAAGACTGCAACCCCTAAAGCACCAATTTAATTTGACATAAAAATTGACATGAAAGTTAGTTCCTTTAACCTAATAACCTTAGGCATTGTATTTACGACATTCAGTTCTTCACTGTCTTTTATTTTGTTTCTTGTTTGAAATAAAATTATTGGGGAAAAAGAGGGAATGTGAAGAGGGGAATCTGGTCTTTAGTTGAGAAGCAGAAAGTTTGCCCAGCAGTGGTAACTTGCCATTTTTTCCCCAAAAGCATAATGGTCTTTAAAGCACTTTGAAAAATTTAATTTCTTTCATACCAAGATGTTTTAAAATTCAACGTTATATTGAACAGAACAGCAAACACTACGTTACACCGAACAAGTGGAAGCTAAGCCTGGAAACAACAAACAGACCAAAACATTGACTTTATTTTGATCATGAAAGTAAATCTGAGCATTGCATTTTTTTGCTCCATTCTTTTTCTGATTTTGTCACAACCTCTCAGTGAACTGAAGATGGAGGGTTCTAAACAATGTCAGCCACATTTCAGGAGAAACATGTCAGCATGTACTTTTCTCTTCACACTGTAGGTGTCTCTGTTGAAAAGAGAGATGTACGCGAGAGGGCGTTCTCTTTTTGTCCCCTGCCGCTCTCTCATGGTACACTCATCAACTGACGCATCATTTAACGAGACATGATGGACATGTGGTTTGTTTTTTGCAGTGATAGTGTTAAAGGTCCAGTGTGTCGGATGTAGCAATAAAAATAAATGAATAAAATGATCAACAAAATGAAATATAGCTGCTCTGGAGCTTAGAGCTTTCTTGGCTGTTCTAGTACAAAAGAGAATGATTTGATTATTTTATTTTAAAGCAAAATATTGACCTTCATGTTCATTTCTATAACATATATTGCATTTTTGCACCTAGATTGGCCTTAAAGTTGCACACTGGAACTTTAAGAACTGTAGGTTTTACGGTAGCTCACAGATGGACTAAACTACCAGATCATCAACAGGGGACTACTATGGTCTCAAAGTGCTAATCATTATCAGTGCATTTCCAATCTTGGTGATTCTCATCTAACCCTTCTAACGCATGTCTACCAATGAAAATGGGCTTTGATTAAATCTTTTACCCCAAATCATTTTCTCTTTTCTCATCATTTGCCTGGATGCTGATTAGAGAGTGAACAAATTTTGCCTCCATGGTGACGCTGCCTTTTTATTTACAGGTATATCACGACCCCGGGCGGACAGTGCACCGCCCACCCCAGTGAACAGATTGAGTATGTCTCCGCCCCCTTCCATCGCCAACACTACTCCCCCACACAACCGCAAACAGCGGCATGCGGTGGTCACAAAAACCACCAGCAAGAGCTCAACTGTAAGTCTGACTGTTACATATGGCCCTAACGTACAGTTGAGTTACTCTAGGGGAGTCCCAAATAATTTGACCTTTTCTCACTCTCCCATTACAACAGGAGACTGGAAGATGCTAGACAAAAGCTAGAAACAGGAGAAGATGCACTGCTTACTCAAATAGTCTAAAAATAGAGGCGGTAGAATCACAAGTAAAATATGTTGAGTTGCTTTAGGCTATGAATAAAGTTAATTAGCCTGTTCAGGATCAGTTTGGGTCTTTTTTTGTAGATCCAATCTAAATTCTAACTAGAGGAGGCTTCATGACGAGCTGAACATTTGGTTCAAGTTTGTTAGAGAAACTGCAACACTTTTTGGTTACAGTTTAGAAATCAAGGTTTGGAGTTTCATATGAGAGCATGTCTTGCATGTTTTAATTAGCATGTGGCTGTTGGTGTCTTGCAAGTGTTTTAGTTCAAGTATCACAAAGTTGTTTTTATCATTTATCTGTGTACAAGTTTGTATTTTAAAGGATTCAGCGGGCAAACTTGATAGGATGATGGATAGAGCTTCTGTTAAGCCCCAAATTATTCGTATCCTTTGCAGAGTTGGTTGTGAATACACTGCCTGGCCAAAAAAAAAAGTCGTCACCAAAAAATGGTCACACTCTCTTAATATTTTGTTGGACTGCCTTTAGCTTTGATTACAGCCCGCATTCGCTGTGGCATTGTTTCAATAAGCTTCTGAAGTGTCACAAGATTTATTTCCATCCAGTGTTGCATTAATCTTTCACCGAGATCTTGTATTGATGATGGGAGAGTCTGACCACTGCGCAAAGCCTTCTCCAGCACATCCCAAAGATTCTCAACGGGGTTAAGGTCTGGACTCTGTGGTGGCCAATCCATGTGTGAAAAAGATGTCTCATGCTCCCTGAACCACTCTTTCACAATTTGAGCCCGATGAATTCTGGCATTGTCATCTTGGAATATGCCCGTTCCATTTGGGAAGAAAAAATACATTGAACTTGGTCATTCAGTATATTCAGGTAGTCAGCTGACCTCATTCTTTGGGCACACAATGTTGCTCAACCTAGACCTGACCAACTGCAGCAACCCCAGATCATAATAATACCCCCACAGGCTTGTACAGTAGGCACTAAGCATGATGGGTGCATCACTTCACCTGCCCCTCTTCTTACCTTGATGCGCCCATCACTCTGGAACAGGGTAAATCTGGACTCATCAGACCACATGACCTTCTTCCATTCCTCCAGAGTCCAATCTTTATGCTCCCTAGCAAACTGAAGCCTTTTTTTCTGGTTAGCCTTACTGATTAGAGGTTTTCTTACGGCTACACAGCTGTTCAATCCCAACCCCTCGCATTGTGCGTGTGGAAATACTTTTGGGTTCAGAATTAAACATACTCCTGAGTTCTGCTGTTGTTTTTCTTCGATTTGATTTGACCAAACGTTTAAGTAATCGCCGATGTTGAAAGTCTATGTTAACTTTTGTCTGGAGTTTATGGGAATAAATTAATTTTTTTATTTTTTATTTTTTTTATTGACAATGACCCTATACTGTTGTATTAATAAGACTATGTGTATCCTGCTTGTTGTTTTAATCTAGATAATTGTATGTTTTAAAAATGAATGAGACGTCTTTTGTGCGGTCTGCCCCTTGCAGAGCAGCAGCAGTCAGCCATTCAAAGTGTCCCAGCAGCAGCAGCCGTCATCCTCTCCCACTCTGCTGTCCAGCCCCAACCAGAGCAGCTGGGAGGCCCGGCCCCTGCCGGCCCCGGCGAGGCCAAAGGTCAACAGCATCCTCAACCTGTTTGGCCAGTGGCTTTTTGATGCCGCTCTTGTTCACTGCAAGCTGCACAGTGGCATGAGCCGGGACCCCAGCATGACCGGTAAGCAGAGATCTGGCGGGCCGCGGCACTGTCAGCTGATTGCATGGTACCAGTCTGCGTGTTATGTTGCTGTTCATTAGTGCATTTATTTTTTCTGTTGTGGTGGTGTTCTGTTTTTATTGTGAGTTGTTGGGGTTTGTGTTCTTTCTTTCTTTCTTTCTTTCTTTCTTTCTTTCTTTCTTTCTTTCTTTCTTTCTTTCTTTCTTTCTTTCTTTCTTTCTTTCTTTCTTTCTTTCTTTCTTTCTTTCTTTCTTTCTTTCTTTCTTTCTTTCTTTCTTTCTTTCTTTCTTTTCTTTCTTTCTTTCTTTCTTTCTTTCTTTCTTTCTTTCTTTCTTTCTTTCTTTCTTTCTTTCTTTCTTTCTTTCTTTCTTTCTTTCTTTCTTTCTTTCTTTCTTTCTTTCTTTCTTTCTTTCTTTCTTTCTTTCTTTCTTTCTTTCTTTCTTTCTTTCTTTCTTTCTTTCTTTCTTTCTTTCTTTCTTTCTTTCTTTCTTTCTTTCTTTCTTTCTTTCTTTCTTTCTTTCTTTCTTTCTTTCTTTCTTTCTTTCTTTCTTTCTTTCTTTCTTTCTTTCTTTCTTTCTTTCTTTCTTTCTTTCTTTCTTTCTTTCTTTCTTTCTTTCTTAATTTTTGTTGTTTCTGTGTTTGGAGGGATTGGTTAGAAGCGGCCACAGATGAGATTTCTATCTGAGCCTGATCCATTTTGCATCAGACAACTAATCTAACCCTGGCTAATGCTACAACTATATTCTACGGATTTGGTTTACAGTGATGTTCTCTGTTAAAAATCTTCAAAAGCACTTATTGCTTTTAATTTTACTAAGTAATTTGGCTCATCATTGGTTCTCCTTATAGCTTCATTTTGGTGTAATGTCCTGCACGTGTCTACCATGTCTGATATACTGTCCAATACTTTCAGAGGGTCAAAAGTCATGTATCAAACACAACAACTAAAAAATACAATGAATTGATCCCAAAATATTGGCTCTGCTTTGATTTTTGTGTCTCTTCACTATTTCTGTTATCTTGCAGCCTCTTTTATCCAAATTCTCCTTTCTTATAAATCTTGTAAGTAGGAACGGCAGCTTCTTTTTCTCACTTAATTTGCGTTTCTTGACAAATCTTCCTGCTTTTCAGTTGAATTTTTCATGACCATTGTCATTACCACCATGGTTATATGCTCCCTACTCATTGTCATTATATATAAAATAAAATTCCCTTCTCACCCACCGCGGGTGGTTCTTATCCTCTGAGCTCGGGTCCTCTACCATAGGCCTGGGAGCTTGAGGGTCCTGCGCAGTATCTTGGCTTTGCCAAGGACTGCACATTATATATATATATATATATATATATATATATATATATATATATACCATTCCTTTTTATTGTTCCTGGGCGGCCAGGATGAGGGCCTCTGTGCTGTCCTTGAGTCCAGCTTTTTCCAGCCATTGGTAGGATTTACCAGATCTACCACACCAGACAAGACCCAAGGTGTAGGTTGTGCAAGGAGGCCCCTGAGACAGTCCAGCACATAACAGCAGGGTGCAAGATACTGGCAGGGAAAGCGTACATAGAACGACATAACCAAGTGGCAGGCATAGTGTACAGAAACATCTGTGCAGAATGTGGACTGGAAACCCCGAGATCAAAGTGGGAAACACCCCCAAAGGTGGTGGAGAACGCCAGAGCTAAGATCCTGTGGGACTTCCAGATCCAGACAGACAGAATGGTAATGGCGAACCAACCAGATATTGTCGTAGTGGATAAACAACAGAGGAAAGCCGTTGTGGTAGATGTAGCAATACCAAGCGATTGCAACATCAGGAAAAAGGTACACGAGAAACTGGAGAAATACCAGGGCCTCAGGGAGGAACTGGAAAGGGCCTGGAAGGTGAAGACCACAGTGGTGCCTGTGGTCATCGGGGCCCTCGGGGCAGTCACCCCCAAACTGGAGCAGTGGCTACAACAGATCCCAGGAACAATATCAGACATCTCAGTCCAGAATTGTGCAGTCCTTGGCACAGCCAAGATATTGCGCAGGGCCCTCAAGCTCCCAGGCCTCTGGTAGAGGACCCGAGCTCAGAGGATAAGAACCACCCGCGGTGGGTGAGAAGGGAATTTTTTAAATGAAAAAAGACCACCAGTGTTCATTCAGCGCTTTTCCAAAGGTGATTAAATAGATTTCACCTACTGACCATTTGTCTCAACCATAATGTTGCCTGTTTGTTGACACCATTTCCCCATTTCAGTTTTTTTCTCTGTTTGAGTCATGCTAATCTATTATTGCGTTTCAGACCCTCCCTCTATTTCTGCGTTAATGTTTTAGTTTGTGTAATGTTTGTTTTAAATGTGTTCGGTTTGAGTTGTGATTTATTTATTTATTTTTTATTTTATTTTTTTTGGCTTGATGCCTCGGTGCATGAAGTGAATGATCTGTACTTCAGGTGACCGCCATGTTAACTGTGACATCACAAAAAGCTGACACAGGGATTTTGCTTTGCCACTTTGAATGACCCAGTTTAGCACGACTTACAGTACATGTAACACACAGAGGTGCAGCTTGTATGGCAAACTCTTTGTGTCAGGTTTTCCTTCTTGAATGCTTTTAAAGAGGAGTGTCTGTTTGGAGTCAGTGTAGTCTGGTTTTCCTTCTCTTATCTCATTAAATGTCTTCTTTTTATTTGCTTTGATGTGTTGGATTTCTACGGATTGCTTTTTCCATTCACCTTTAGTAGATCTGTTTCTGTTTGCCTGTCTCTTAATAGCTGCATGCTTTTAAGAATGAGCACATTTCCCTGGTCCTCTTATTCCCTGTCCTCCTGCTCGCCGCAGCGATAGCCACTCAGATGGGCCTGGAGCTGAGGAGGAAGGGTTCCCAGATGTCCACAGACTCTATGGTGCCCAACCCACTGTTCGACATCAACGAGTTCCCCGAGAGCTACGAGGCAGGACGAGCCGAGGCCTGCGGGACGCTGTGCCGCATCTTTTGTAGCAAAAAAACCGGAGAGGATATTCTTCCTGTTTACCTGTCGAGGTGAGGAAACGCCTCAGCCTGAATGTGTGCTGCGTTCATATACAGTCTGTTCAAGTTTGAAAGATTATGGAGGATTTTACTTTGGTTTGTATAGGTGTGGTTTGATGGAATGTTTGGGCCAGATAAGGAGATTTTATTTAAATTACAAGAACATAATATTTTCAGACGAACATCATAAAATCACTGTTTTAAGTTAAATTTTGTTTTGTGCAAGTGTTATCAAATTATGACTTTAGTCTTCTAATATTACAACTTTATTCTGGTAACATTTATTCTTGTAGTATTTCTACTTTATTGTCATATGACTGTTTTTGTCGTATGATTATGACTTTATTCTGGTATAATGAGTTTATTCTTTCTTGTGATATTGTGACTTTATTATCATAATTACATTTTTTAGTGTGGTAAAGAAATATGAGGATTTCTGTGTTTTAATCTTCTCCCTAAAGGACAAAAAAAAAAATCAATTGACTTTTAATAAATGTAGCCACATCATATCTTATCTCAAAAAATTTAACTAAGTTTTGGTTTGTGGACTAAATTATAAGAGCTCTGCCTCACTGCTCTTTTTGCATCCTGGTCTACTTAACACTTTGGTTGAACTGGATCAGAATGTGGTGGTAAATAAATCACTAAATCTGTTATTTTTCAGTTTTTACCAAGAAAAAAAAAGACCTAAGATTAGAAACTAAACCTTAGAAATGAGGCATTTAATCTAAGATGCCTCCTTTCTAGTTAATGCTTCTGACAACATCATATGTTATGGATTTTAATCTAAAACATATTTAATTTCGTTCAGATGTCCTAAAATCTTTACATGCATTTGGATATTGATTCCACCCCCTTAATGGGGGATGTTCTGCTGTTCTTCACTTCTTTGTTCAGGTTCTACATGGTTCTGATTCAGGGTCTCCAGATTTCTGATTTTATTTGTAGACCCGTTCTGGCTTCTATCATCCTCAACTCTTCGTCTCTTTTCTGTACTGACCTGAAGGGCATCAATGTGGTGGTGCCCTATTTCATTGCAGCTCTGGAAACTATTGTACCAGACAGGTCAGACTCTACACCAGAAAATATTTGCTGTTTGTATCTACCTTTGATCTTTCTCTAAATGTTGCTATGGGATATTTTATATTCTCATCCTGTTTTTTTTTTTTTGTTTTTTTTTAGGGAGCTGTCAAAATTCAAACTGTATGTAAATCCTACAGACTTGAGGAGAGCTTCCATTAATATCCTTCTTGCCATGCTGCCTCTGCCACATCACTTTGGCAACATAAAATCTGAGGTAAACCCTCCACACTCTGACCTCTGCTCTCTCTGGCACAGCTTTTTTTAGTCATCGGAAATATATATTATTTTTTGTACAATTTTGACTTAATTACTGCTTTAAACACACTTTTTCAGCAGTTGGCCTTTTTTGAATCTGAATACCCAGGTTAACAATTACTCAACTAGTTGAAGATTATTACAGTAATCAATTCATAACAATTAATAATTTCAGCCCTAGTTTTCATACAAGCTAGCAGAAATCGCTCTTCAACATGTGCATATAAGGTCTCTAATGCTGTTTCGTGTCCTTTAGGTTCTGTTGGAGGGAAAGTTCAACGAGGAGGACGGCTGGCCTCATGACCAGCCCGTCTCCTTCCTGTCTCTGAGGCTGCGTCTCGTTAACGTCCTCATTGGAGCTCTGCAGACCGAGACCGATCCCAGCAACACGCAACTAATCCTCGGTATCACCTCCTTCCTATTTCTATGTACATGGCTAACCTACACAATTATCTCTTGTTTACATTTTTATTTGTGTGTTGATTATTATTATTTTTCCATCCTTCTCAGGTGCGATGCTAAACATCGTCCAAGACTCTGCACTGCTAGAGGCCATAGGAGCCCAGACCGAAACAGTAAGGCTCAGATGTGACCCGTTCTTTATCTTTTCAACAACTGGTCTACTGCATTCGTCAAGATGGCCGCTGTCCCACATTTTTCAGGGCAGCATAGATGGAAGCCAGGTGACGCTGAGAAGTCAGAGTCACAGTCGCACCAACAGTGGCATCAGCTTTAACAGCGGCGGAAGCGCGGAGGCCACCAGCCCAGACTGTGAGCGTCCGGCACAGGCACTTCTCCGAGACTATGGTGAGACATGCAGCCACGCCACTGATCAGCCAGCTAACACACTGATGCTGCTCTTCATCAATGATGGTCACTGAGCCTCACAGCAACACCAAACTAACATACCTGTTGTTTGTAGCTAACGTGGTTAAGGTGGTGTGCAGAGTTAAGAAGCGCTGGGTAAAATGTCTTTGTAGGTGATTCATTTGTTTGCTGTGATCCAACAGATTGAGACAATTTTTCCAACTGTTTTTTTTTTTTTCCTAAAAAAATAGCTTCTATTTTAATAGCTTCTAATCAAACCAGATTACTGCTTGGAGTAATCTGGTCTGATTAAAAGTAGGACTGCAACTAACGATTACCTTAGTGATCAATTCTTCTGTCTTCTGTTAACCAACTAAGCTTAGTTTATGCAATATTAGAAATACATGGAAAAAATACTAATTCAATTTATTTAAAAAAAAAATTGTCTCCCTGAAATTTGGGCCATAACTAACAATTATTTTAGTAATCGATTATTCTGAAGATCAATCAATTAATTGGATTAAAAGGTTTTCACCGTCTGCAGATTTTTCATTTAACCAATTAAGTTTATTATGTACAATACTAGAAATGAAACACAAATAAACCAGTAGTTTCTTTTCTAAAATTAGAAAATGAACATTTTATTGTCTAAATTACAAAAACAGCATTTCCTTAGTG
This sequence comes from Poeciliopsis gracilis, assembly GCA_911649635.1. Classification (NCBI taxonomy): domain Eukaryota; kingdom Metazoa; phylum Chordata; class Actinopteri; order Cyprinodontiformes; family Poeciliidae; genus Poeciliopsis; species Poeciliopsis gracilis. The sequence goes on from CAJVRI010000589.1 coordinate 113,477, forward strand.
TATAGTTGATCATTTGTAGCAAACGATGCATCTGCAGCTAACACATAATTCTAACGTGTGAAAAGCTTGGCCCCTTCTACTCAACTCACCACAAATGTAGTGTAGGATGGGTCTTTTGGCTATTTTTTGGAGTAACCACTTATTTGTGTAGCAAAAGGTGCCTGATGGATTTCTTTTATAAATTTGAACCAGATGAAGTTAAAACTTTGCCACTTGAGATTTTTGCAATTTTTTTTTTAATATTGTGTGTAAAATGTACATATGTATTTTTTTGGCTTAAGTTATGTTCTATGTTCTTTAACAAAACTAAATTAGTTGACAATTATTTCAATAATCGATCTAGTACAATTAATCCAATTAGTTGTTTCAGCCCTCATTAAAGGTTATTTAGAGATGACCTTTCTCTCACATAGCTGAATGGAAAATTTTACTGGCTAGATGAATTTAACTGGTGTATTTGTAAATGTTTTAGATATTAACTAACTTAGTTTACATTAACCAATAACAAATCTGCTCTCAGCTCTGTCTCTTTCTGTGCGTATTTTCTTGTAACGAATGCTATGCAGTATTGAGATGTTGCATGATGTTTTTCTTTTTGCTAAATGGGCCCTGAGTGTTTCTCCTGTTGGACCTTGTGGCAGTGTGGCTTTAATCCTTCATTGTTTCTGTTTCGCGGTGTTTGGTTTTTCGGGGTGTTTTATGGTCTAGCTCTTCCAGATACGGCTGCAGGCCTGCTGGTGCGCAGCATCCATCTGGTCACACAGAGGCTCAATTCTCAATGGAGACAAGACATGAGCATTTCTCTGGCTGCGCTGGAGCTGCTGGCAGGACTGGCCAAGGTAAGCACAAGCTTTTAATACATGTTACTGCTGATCAGTCTCTCTGCTTCAGTAGATTAACTTTTGTTCACACCTCTGTGTGAGAACTTTAACTGAGGGCTTTGATGGTTCCTCTGCAGAGGTATGCATGTTTATTTAAAAACAACTATTGGACAGTATTTCCATCCTAACCAGTTGTTTGAGAGGCCTGCAGGACAATGGCATTTTCCACTATCACAAACATAAAAATGGTGGGGTGTGTGAAACTACAGCTGCTTTGCTTTTCGGCAACAAATAATGAGACCAAGAGGTTGGATCCGAAATAAAAAATTGAAGAGTGTGAAAGTACCTCATGGCAACGATTAAGCATAGGAATGCTTTCTCTGCTGAAGACCAGTTGTAGCCTTGTTAGTGTCTAAGGCTTCGTGAGACCTGAAATATTGGAGTGTTTTGAATTTAAAGACTGGGAGTTTCTTTCAGAAAACTAAAAATAACAATAGTATAATGCAAAATCAAGCTGTTCCTCATCCCCAAAGTCTATAGTCAGTGTCATTACTGGGCTGCTTCATGACTTTGTTTCTTCATCAGGTGAAGGTGGGAGTTGATTCTTCGGAGCGTAAACGTGCCGTCAGCTCCATCTGCGGTTACATTGTGTACCAGTGCAGCCGGCCGGCCCCTCTGCAGTCCAGAGACCTGCACTCCATGATCGTAGCTGCCTTCCAGTTTCTCTGTGTGTGGCTCACAGAGCACCCCGGCATGTTGGATGAGAAGGTGCGTTTAAAGACCCATGAAAAAAGTTTTCATCTTTGCTTTGATAGTTGGTATTGAAAGTTTCTTGGACTCAAACGCATTTCTTTTTATCCACCAGGATTGTTTGATGGAAGTGTTGGAGATCGTGGAACTGGGAATCTCTGGGAGCAAGTCTCGCCATGAACAGGAAGTGCGTCACAAAGTGGAGAAGGAGCACAATCCAGCTTCAATGAGGGTGAAGGATGCCGCTGAGGCCACGTTATCATGGTGAGATGTTCAGTGTTTGTGCTGTTTTTAAACGCTCTACAGTTAACTAACCCTACCCTGGAAATGAAATAATAAAAATGAAATGATGCATTCCTGTTGTCTCTTTCTTGGCTAACTTTTCAGCTGATTGTGATAGATTTTATGTGTACCATAACTGTCATTTTAGAAATGTTGTAAAGAACAGACCATAGAACAACTCATCAGGTTGACTTTGTAATAGGCTTAAAATAGGACAATAAAACTTTTTTGTTGTTTTTTTTATTTAATCAAAGTTTTTTTGTCTTAATCACCCAACACCAGCATCATGCAGGTGTTGGGGGCTTTCCCTTCTCCCAGTGGACCTGCGTCCACCTGCAGCCTGCTGAACGAAGACACTCTGATACGCTACGCCAGACTGAGTGCCACAGGAGCCACTAACTTCCGCTACTTCATCCTGGACAACTCTGTGATCCTTGCCATGCTGGAGCAACCTCTCGGCAATGAGCAGAGTCGGTGTCGCAGCATCATCCCCTGTCGTGTTATCATTACAAATGATTCGACCTGCTTCTATTTTAAAACATTATCGCTGAGATTAAAATATTAGAGACTCACTGAGAATGAAACAAGTTTCAGTTAGATCATCCCTGATTGTTTTATGGCAGGATGAAAACTCAAAAATTCAATTTCTTTTTTTGTTTAGTAAAGCCACCTTCTCTAAGCTAGTCAGATGGAGGTGTTGAAACTGTAGTGAAATCTGATCATAATTATTGACCATTACAGTTGTATTTATCAGATATTGATATTAATATTGATATCAGTACAAAGGGTTTCCCATAGAAAACTAGCTAAGAATTTGAATGGGGTTCTCCTCGAGTGATAAACCTGTTTTATTTTATTCACCTACTAAATCATTTCTATCCTTGTAGACCCCAGTCCATCTGTGACCGTTTTGATCCGAGGAACAGCAGGACGACACGCCTGGACGATGCAGCTCTTCCATCAGCCAAGAGGGGCTCGTGCCAATCAAAGGGTTAGATCTCATCAGAAATGACTGTCAAACATCGGTGTCCATAGTAACGCCAACAACTCCAGTTTGAATCTTTCCACATTTCTTCTCCAATGTCAGATGTTTGTTCCTGAGAGCCGTCCGATGCCAAACGACGATGTGGGCATCAAGTACAACATAAAGCAGAGGCCCTTTCCAGAGGAGGTGGATAAGATCCCTCTGGTCAAAGCCGATGTCAGCATTCCAGACCTGGATGACATTGTCAGTAAGGAGGTACCTTATTTGGATTACTTCCTGTTTACAGTTTCATGCAAACTCTGTAGATCTGAAGGATAACTCTGACTGAAAACCAGCATGAAGCTGATTCTTGATGTTTGTTACTGTACAAAATCAGGTGGGTTGTTTGGGCTATGAGGATGATTCAGCAGCCACAAGTTCACTGATTTGTAAATACGTAAGTTGTTGAAGAGAAACTAAATTTATTTTGGTGAAAACAAGCGGGTAAAGATAATTGGGTTGCATATTAACCTGAGGATGAGGTTCCTGTCCTGGTTATGGGAGTCTTACGGTGAAGGTTTAACCATGAATCCATCCAATCAGCTGCCAGTTGTTCAACTCCTGTTTTTGTTTTTTATTTTATTTTATTTTTTTTGTTTATTTGTTTTATTACATCTTCTCATTTCCAGCTGGAAATGCAGCACAGTAAGCTTCGTAGTCTGATGGCCAAGCAGATTGACTACGAGAACACTTTGGAGTGGCGCAGCGAGGAACTCCTAAAGTCCAAGTCCTTCCCAGACCCTCAGACAGAGTGCAAACCTCCTCCGCCCTCGCAGGAGTTCCAGACAGCACGCCTCTTCCTCTCTCACTTCGGTTTTCTGTCTCTGGAAGCGCTAAAGGTCCATACAAACACGTTTCCCCTCCCTCTTTTGTACACTCTGCTGTTACTCGACCAGGTTAGCTGTATGCCTTCATGTCGCTTCTTTCAGGAACCCAACAACAGCCGTCTACCTCCTCATCTGATCGGCCTGGACTCATCCTTGCCAGGGTTTTTTGATGACATCAGCTACCTGGATCTGCTTCCCTGCCGACCGTTTGACACCGTCTTTATTTTCTATGTGAGGGCGGGACAGAAAAGCAGCACTGAGGTAAGAAACAGACTTCCAGACTCTGCAGGTATTTTACTGACACCTTGAAGATGTGCAGTTTGAAATTGTCTAAATAGGTTTTGACTTTAGTGGAAAATAAAATGGTTAACAACTTAAAGTTTGTTCTGGAATGAACTTCCAGAAAACTGCAAAACTCCAGAAACACAGAGTGACTAAAAACCCACCTGATCAGATCTGCCTTTGATTCCTCATAACTGGAACTTTACTGAATTTATTTGATGAATACTCGTTTGATAATTTTGTTGATGACATTTGACAAATTGTAATGTTTGTTGCTTGGTTTATGATTGTTGACTGTATTATGTTTTAATGATGTGAAGGTCTTTGTTTATTGTATTATTTAACGTGATCAAATTCTTATCAAAAGCAGTTTGATTTACTGTTGTCAAAATAAATTCCAGTTAATGATGTTTAAAATTCCCAAAACTGATCATATTGTTGGTTAGTTTTATTATTTTCTCTTCCCACTCGTCAAATACCAGTAAATATGATTGAATGCAGTTAATGTGCGTGTTAGTGAAATAAATCACACTTCTTTATAAATGTGTGTGTTTATCAAGATCAGTGTTCGAACTTTACGTCCATGTCGCCCAGGCTTGTTGCTGAAAATATGAAACACAAATGACCTAGACTTGAAAAGGGAGTTTAACTCTTCACTGTGGTTCTAGTTGGGCAGACAGATTTTTCTTTTTAGTCAGAACACCGTTGCCGTTTTTTACTCAGTTTGCAAAATGATTTTCTGGTATATTAATGTGCATCTCCTTGGTGCTCAGATTTTGAGGAACGTGGAGTCGTCAGCTACTGTCCAGCCCCACTTCCTGGAGTTCTTGTTGTCTCTGGGCTGGCCTGTGGATGTGGGCCACCATCCAGGGTGGACGGGCCATCTGGATACCAGCTGGTCCCTGAACTCCTGCTTTGACAGTACTGATCTGCAGACAGGTTAGCTTACGACCAGTTCCAAATGCAGAAACTGATGCTGTTATCTTCACCAAATGTTTTTGTTTTCATCAGAGGAAGCAGTGAGCCCAGAGGACACGGGAGGTTCTGTGTTCAATGGAGAGAAGAAAGTTTTGTACTATGCTGATGCTCTCACAGAGATCGCATTTGTTGTTCCCTCTTTAACAGAAAATTCAGGTTTGTGATTAAATCACTTTGCAAGTTAATGTAGGTATGAAAAAAATCTAATTTACTTTGAGAACTTTACAATTTCATTGTCTGAGATCAAATCTACTCATTCCTAAAAAATAGATTTATTTTTAGAGAATTACCTTTATGATTAGATTGTCACATCACAGCTGCAATTTCCATAGAAATCATTGAACATTTTGATTTTTGAATTACTGAGAGAATAATATACACTCATTGACAGACTAAAAATGGCCATTTGGCTTCCAGATCTCTTCATTTGAGTATTTTAAATTGGATCTAAATTTGATTCAGATGCCAAACAATCCACAGAAATTTCTGTTTTCTGAAATTTTGTAAAACACACTAAAAAAAGATCTGCATTCAATTTTCTATTTTGGCTGACGTTTGCCTAAAAACAAAAATAATAAAATAGTATTTTGTCACACTGCGTGTAGTTTGTGGGAGAGAGACAAAAGAAAAGTTGAGGGGTTTTTTTCTACTCAAAGGTTCATAAATTGTTTAAGATGAAGTCTGGAAAGGTTCAAATCACAATTTAAAAATGATTAGGAACCAGGACCATTACATGTGAAGTAATGAAAAACCAAGGTTGTTCAACTTGCCTGGGTTTTAATGTTCCAGAAGAGTCATCTGTGCACAGTGACTCCACTGTGGAGGCAGACACCAACACAGATCTCATACCTGGAAAGCAATCTAATCTCACACTGGAACTGTTTCCCAACCACTCTGAGAGCCTTGAGTCTGCTAAAAAGGTAACTTTGGATTTTGTCTGACTAAACAGAACCTCTACGACAATGTCACAGAATATAATTTAGCTTTTCTTTTTTTTTTTTTAGTATACTCATTGCCTAAACTTGCAAAGTTGTATTCCTGTTGCAGCTGAGTCCTTTGGAGAAGACAAAGAGGTCATCGACTGTAAAGTCTTACCCCCAGCTGGGCCCTGAGACCAAAGTGTTTGTGGTCTGGGTGGAGCGCTTTGATGATATCGGTATGCACACACAACTTCTAATTATAAAACTGTTTCATGTGGCCATACAAATATTTGGATAAAACTGTTCAGGGTTCAGCAAAAATACCTAAAAGTGTTAAATACGACATGACTGTTGATGAACGCTTTGGGTTTGTGTTCTGCAGAGAACTTCCCGTTATCTGATCTGTTGGCGGAAACCAGCACAGGCCTGGAGGCTAGCATGAGCAACAGCACTTCCTGCAGGTATTCTGAGGTTACCACTGAAAGCACTCTGCTTTCCACCACGCACAACTCATCATCTTGTGATTTGGTTCAGATCAGGTGCAGAAAGGAAGGAAGAAAAAAAAGAAACACTTGTTTTGCAAAATGGTACTTTAAACCTGCTGTGCAAAACAGGAAGTGTTCATATAATGTTTGTCCAAAGGTTGGCAGAGAAAAAAGAAGTGGGGCAGAGCAGTTTGTTGTGACAGTGAACAATGTTATCTATTGATTTTAGTGAACTTCAGGTTTGACTTTACTTTATTATTTTAAAGAACAGTGTCAGAACATGTATCTTTTAAATTACATTAGTCTTTTTCATCATGTTTAATGTGAGTTTAGAATCAATTCTGCTTTGAATTTTGTGCATAAAATCAAAACAAAAAAAGATTTAAAAAAAAATGAATCTGTCATATTGGAAGAGGGTAACTCTTCCAATATGACACATTTTTATAATCTCAATGCATTAATTTTAGACAAATGAATTTAAAACTTTTTTATATTCATTAAAAGAAATTGACCTTAAATTAATCACATGTCTTAAATTTTGTCATGGCAAAAATATTTAATCACATATTCTGTAATTTTTTTTTTTCTTCAAAGATTTTTCCATCAAAGATTTGAGCTCCACCCTTGTCTGAATTGTGTTCTGTGACTCAAGGCTTTTGAGACTACCACTGGGTGCTAATGTACTATTACTTGCTAGCTAGAACATTTAGCAAGTATGGCAATACGGAGGTTGAAGCTGTAGAGAACATAGCAATATATGTGTTTTTTTTTCTTTCCATTTCTGTTATGATAGAGGTCTTAAATTTCATTCATAATGGTCTTTAAAAGTCTTAAATTTGAGTTGGTGGAACCTGCATGAACAATGTAGTAAGGTCTGAAAACAGGTGAATGAGTCACAAATTACACATTTAATCTTTGTGTAGATTAAAGTTAAGCTAAGTTGGAGACAAACATGTATTTCAACACGCTTTCTGGTGAACCTGGAACATGTTGGTGCAAACAAGCCAAATGTAAAAAGCCTTTATAATACAAGCAACAGTAAAAGTAAATTTGTGTCTGCTTCAATCTTTTGATTATTTTTTTGTCCTTCATCCTTATTTCATAGGTATTTTGTCTTTTAGTTGAAATAGTCCTCATCCTCAATAGATAAGCTTGTTCTGCATTAGGTTTTTGTGTTAGATTGCAACAATGGTCTCTTGGAAATTATTTGTTTTGTTGTATGAACTTTCATGGAGACACAACTCATGAATTCCTGTTCTAATATCACTATGAAGAGGCCACCTTAAACCAACTTCACTGCCGTTTTCCACTCATTTTGCCCATTTTAGAATTAAGCTAAGACATTTTAAATATATTTTACAAATAAATAATCAAAGATGACCATTGCAAGTGTATTTTTTAAACATACTCCTTCCTGGTCTTTGCTCCAGGTCAGGGCTGTTGGAAAAGGACGTTCCTCTGATCTTCATTCAACCGTTAAAGACGGGACTCTTCCGGATCCGGCTGCATGGAGCTGTGGGCAAATTTGGCATGGTGATCCCCCTGGTGGATGGCATGGTGGTCAGCCGCCGGGCTCTAGGTAACACTGTGGCAAGGGGCTGTGACCGGCCAACATGTGATAACTGACTACTGGAAACTGTATGTTTAGTTGTTATTATTTAGTTTTTTCCATGAAAAGGTTAGGGCAGTTCTATGGTTCTATGGGCCTTTCAACACATGTTCACTACATTGTTCTTGCTCTAAATCATTCTTAGATAATGAGACTTTGGTTTATTCTGAGCTGTTTTAGAGTCTCCTGTCACTTTAAATCTGCTGGCCACGCCCCCTCAACTCAGCATTTCAACTCAAATGTGAAAACTGCTGCAAACAGATGTACAATTACGGAATACAGCTGTACATCTTTGGCAAGCAGAGGTGGACAACTGACAAGAATACAGACAGTGATTTCTGAAAAGTAATTCAACAACCAGCTTGGATGTGGTTGCTAGATAACGGTGCAGCGTTACTCAACAATCAGGAGGTTTTTAGAATGGATAATTTTCCAGACACCAAAAGAAGTAAGTTTATTTCCCAAAATACATTTGGGTGGTGTTTTTTTTCTTGTTGATTGTTTTTGAAAGCAGTTGAGACCCAAATGGAAGTGTAAGAAATAAAAATAATAGGTGCCCCTTAAACATTGATGACATAAATTTGTGGATATATTTGACTTTAAAAGTTGGATTTTAAGTTTAACTTTCAATTGCATTTGTCCCACCTGAGCTGTTGTGGTGTCTACAGTTTCCTCAGATGTGCATAAAACTTTAAAAGCTAATAGAAAAACGGAATTTTGATGTGACAAAATTGTGACTTAGTTTTTCTTTCCTCTGGGTCTGCCTTTCAGGGTTTGTCGTGCGTCAGACGGTGATCAACGTGTGCAGACGGAAGCGCCTGGAGAGCGACTTGTACAACCCGCCACATGTGAGGAGAAAACAGAAAATCACTGAAATTGTGCAGCGTTATCGCAACAAACAACTGGAGCCTGAGTTCTACACCTCCCTCTTCCATGAGGTTGGAGATGGAAAGGCTCATCTCTAACCCCACTCCCTCCATCCTGTCCTAACACTGGCTCACACACACTCTTACCATCCACACACACAAAAATCTTTATATTTATACTGTACTATTTTGTTATTTATATGAATACATATATCAACACTGTTTGCCTTTGACTCCGAGATCAAAGTGTCAGAAACCATGCCCAGGTGAGGGAGAAACACCAACACTTCTATATTCCAGCCGCTCACCCTGGCTCTGAATGATGGAGAGTCTAATAGTCACTGTCTCTGTTCGTGTTTAGGTTCAGGCTTTGCAGCAAAGAAAAGATTTGCTTGGTCTTTAATGCAATACGTCACTAACAATGTTGGCCTTTCTGAACTTGTAAAAAACGTTCTTTACACCTCTGTGATTATTACATAATTTCATGGAGTTTAGTAACATGAAATTGTGCCCAAATTTGTTTTTATCATCAATCAAAACAGATTTCTGTTTGGAAATTTGCCAAGGATAAAAACGTTTAATTAACATGACTGTGTTTTTGCAAGACAAAGAAGATAAGGTTGACCCATAATCTTATCTCACCACTATCAATCCACATCTTATTTCTTGGTAGCACCAGTTACAGTCTTCCTCATGCAAACCTCACGTTTGGCCTTTGGTCAGTCCATCAGTTTCCTCCCATTTCCTTGTGATCTTTTAGTGAATGCGAATGTCATTTTTCATGCCCCCGGTGCTTCAAGAATGGCTCTCCTATCACACAGCTGCCAGTACTGTGGGTTTCTTATTTTGTTTGTTCAGCCAGTCAGTCGACACTACATGAGGTCAGGGAGGTTTTAAGAGTTCTGAACGTGGCATTAAAAACTGAAAGTTGTCACTTTAAATGAATGAAATTTCAAGACATTTTATTTTAAATTATTTCTTTTTTTTCCCCTTCAGAATCAATCAACAAAATGCCATTAGTTTCTCAGTAGTGCTTTAGTTTACTGATGGAGGATCTGGGTTTGGCCTTAATGTTTGCAGGGCTAAGCTTAGATCAAACTCAGGTCTGGTTTAGGTGTGAAGCCGCTGCAGATACCAAACTGAAACATTGCACAGTGTGTCTCTTCTAAACAACATCCGTAAGATGGTTTCTTCAGCCAAAGCGCTAGCCATAGCTCACAGTTTGATGACTAACAGTGCACACATCTTGAGTCAGTCCATGTGTGTAAAGGCTTAAGATTTCTGCACCATGCTATATAAACTTTGTCAGATTTGCTGATTTAAACTGTATTTCTTTGAAAACCCTGAAAAAAATTGAACTTCTGTTAAGTTTGAAGTTTTGGCCTACACAAATGTACGTCGAACTTTCATTTTTGCTTTATATTTCACTGTATCTTAGTTTTGATTAATGTCCTCTGACTGTCTGCCTGTAATAATGTGACTTTATTTATCACAAAGATGGAACAGGGCAAAACACCTCTTAGTTTCTTTTTGATATATTGGATATTGGAAAGTCTTAATGCACTGAGCACATTTTAACAATTTTTTTTGCTACCTTACATGTCTTTTTGTACTTCTTTGCATTTTGAAAGAAAATACCTGCTGAAGGAAGAGTTTTATCTTGTGAAATATGAATGAAGAGGCTTTGTGGAATTTTTAACCTATCATGTCTAATTGTGACTCACTTTTTATGACAGTGCTGTATGCACACGCCTTTTCTGGAAGGAAAGTTCATTAAATATGCTTTGAAGAAATTGCATACAATCAGTCACACATTGTTCCTGTTACTCCTGTAACTGTATTTAAGGACTTGCTATGTATAGAAGTGGAAGATTTGTAAATATATGATAGCCTAAGGCATTCGCAAGTTGTCTGTAGTGTTTCTCAACTGAGGCGATGGAGAAAAACAATGTATGTAATTTTGCAGTAATGTGTGGGAGGAACGCAATGGGTTTGAATGTAACATGCATCAATTAAAACTATTATTGACCTTTTAATGTTGGATTCTGTTCTTGTGTGATTGAAGAAAAGTAATTTTGTTTTGGTCTTCACTTGTTGCTCAATACTGCCAGACAGCTAGCTGAAAGAAGGCTTTGACACTTTCTGCTATTCTATGAAACAAATTACACGCAAAAAAAAATGTTTGGTCATAAAAAAGAAGTCATATAGTTTTCATGGTTATAAGTGTGCAGATTACCAAAAAAGCATTTTAAAACTGTTAGCCAATTATTTGGGTCTTTATTCCAGTTTTATTCTGCATCAAAATCTAAATGTTATAGATGACAGTAAATGTAACTATTCATCGGCATTTTTAAAGGCCCTTTCAAGACCTATATATCTGTGGGATTGAGGTCTGGGCTTTGATTAGGCCACTCCAGAACACCCAACTTGTTGTCTTTAGATATTAAACCATGTTTACTTACTCTTTGCCAAAAAAAAAAAAAAGACTCAAGCTTAGTTTCATTAGAAGTTGAGTTGGCCCATAAAGCCCTAATGAGCTTCCACAAGGGAGGAGACTAAAGGACTTGCAGGTAGGCTAACTTTCAAGCCTGGAAGGCTTACTGGGGAAAAGTTGAGTTTCGAGTTCAATGCAGTCTTTCCATGTACTGCATTCGGGTCTGGACTTTGACTGGGCCACTAAAACATGGATAGCCTTTGATCTATATCATTCCATTGCAACTCAAATTGGATGGTTAGAGATTCTGCTTAGGTTTTTACAGTTACAGACCTATGTAAATACCACGTGATATGGGCTCTTTGCATGTGAGAAAAATTCACTTTCTTGTTTCCACTTTGAGTTAACAATGACAGCTAGGAAAGATAAGGTATTTCAGATGCAAATAAAGCAATACTATGAATATTGTTGTCTTCCTAATATAATGGGCTTTAAGTTTTCATGGATCTCCAAACGATCCTGAATTAAGAAGAAGGTGGCTTGTTAATATTCGTCGCTACCACTTGAAGCTAACGCCACACAGCAAAGCTAGCAGCCTTCACTCCGGAACAGCTTATTCTGCCTAAAACTACCGGGCTGAGATGGGTGGTAAATAAAGGAGCCGTTTCTGTTATTCCCATGGAACAACTTCTGTATTCAGCCGGAAAGAGCGAATGTATGGGAATGAGTGAACAGACCAGAGCCAGACAGCCGAGCAACTGTTCCGCCTGTACTGCTGTAAACACTGTCCTATTTGAGCTCTTCACAAGAAGCATGCAAAAGTAATAAAACGAAATAACACGGAGACCTTAAGGAACACATCCATACGTTTCTAAAAGCAACAACTTTGAACCTGAACAGTCAGCTGAACCAGAACTCTTGACACCTACTGTTGGTCCAGTAGGAAGCTGGAGCACATTGGAGACCTTGACCTTTTTTATTGTACAAGTTATTTGAGACTCAAAATACATGACAGTAGAAAAAGATACAGTGTAATATGACCACTGCGAGGGGGTTACAAACATTGAGGCAATGTGTCATAATAACGTTACATAAATACAGTGAAAAATGGCACATAATGTAAACTAGCTGTTCTCTGGAGATAGTTTACAAGTCATGTCTAATACGCATGCGCATATGGTTCACGTCATAATGGAATATGACGTCAACCAGTATCAAAGGCAGCTTGCTGCTACGGTTTAGATTGAAGTCTATTTAATTCCAAGAAGAGAAGTCGTAGTGAGCAGAACGTCGTGTCTTGACGGAAAACTTTGAAGAAAAAAAAAACTGAAAAATGGAAGAGTCAAACGGACAAATGAACAGAAGCATCCACATTTCCATTGACAACCTGGAGGACATTATATTGCCCCGCCTGAACACTTTAACACCAGCACAGTGGACCTTGCTTTCACAGGGTCTGAGGGATTCACATATAACAGCTGTCATGGCTGACATACTTACCAACATTTTTCAACAATGTGTGGAAAATTCACTGACTGTCCTTGTGCCAATATTGGAAGATTGTATGACGAAATGCATGAAGACTAAAATGCCAGATGAAAACATCAGTGTGCATTTGACCAACATGATTTCAACAGAAATGGCCATTGTCCTCGAGGTGTCTCCACCAGAAGAAGTCTGTGAGAGCAGTATGGAGTTGAACTCATTGATGGAACAGGAGGTCTCTGAAAAAGTAACGTCCATTGCAAATGGCATCAAGAGGACTGCTAGTTTTCCTGCAGAACCAGCAGTGTTTGCAAGTGGTTGCATTTCTAACTTGAGAAATTTCAACAAAATGGTTTCCAATGCAGTTCAGTGTCTTCGCAAACACATAAACAGAGTCAGCTCAAGATGCATCGAAAGATATTGGAGTGCGTTCACAAAAAAACGAACATCAGGCGTGTCTCCAGCAGAAGCAGAGACTGCCTTTGACCTCACAGAGAGAAGCGTTTCTCCTAGTGTGAAATCTCTCTATTCTGTGGCCTCAGTTAGCGAGAGCATTGCTGAAATCATAGAGAAATATTCCGATGACACAGGCAATTTGAAAGGTGCAGAAGATGATGCAGATTTTTGCCCAGATCATTTCAAAGTAAACGAGGTTGCAGATGGAATTAGTAAAACGATTATTGACGACCTTCATTACTGTAAGGCTGAAGGTTTGGTTGGACAGAAAGATCCAAGTTGTTCATGTGCTCCTCATTTTAATTTGAAAAAGATCGTTGGTGATATCAGAAACCTTTTCCGGTCAAAGGGCAAAGCTGATCCTGTTGGAAAAGAAGAAATGGTCAAAAAACCACAATTTTCCAAATTTGCAAAGGATCAGTTCGCCACCATGGCATCTTCTTTGGAGATCTCATTCAAGGACTCAAGTGACACAAATGTGGTGAAACTGAAACAAGATGTATATATGTCAAACACATTGGCTCGCCTCATGTTTCCTGGATGTGTCCCTGAAGATTCATTAGGGATGAAAACAGACCAAATTTCTAAGCTGGATTTTCAGTCCATCAAACCTCAAATTGACAGACTGTGTGCAGAATTTATGAAAAACCCACAGTTGAATGACAAGATCAAGCAGTTTTCCAAGGAACTGACAGATAAATTGTATACTGATATCACCAGTAGCCATTATTGTAACCTTCCTGTTCCTCCTGAAAACCTTTCAGAGTCTGTCCTCTCTAGTGAGAAAATAAGTGACATTTCTGGCCAAACAGAAATTTGCCCTGAAATCTTCTATGCCAGAACAGAAGACGAGGTGAGGAGATTTCTTCAAAACATTTTTCTTTGGCTCAAAAATGAGGAAATAAATCGCATAAGTGAGAGTGACAGGGTATCCAATGTGCTCTCAGAGATCAATGATCTCATTGGACAAACACATGAGACCCAAATCCCCAAACCCATGTCTCCAGGAACTGAGAAGGACTCTATCCCAACCATTGAAAGAGAATTCAAAGAGCGGCCTTTATATCCTGTAAAAGCTGAAACTGACTCCTTGATTGATTCATCACTTACAGCACCAGGGACTAGGTATGTCAGATTTGTTGAAGAAATCACTATCATTCCAATTCCAGTGATAAATGAAACCACAGAACAAAAGAAGAACGATCTGGAGGAATGTATGAAATGCTTTGCGATGAGAGCATTTTTGAACTGCTGGGAGAGAAACGGTGGGCCAGTGAGCACTACAGACATGAAGAGAATCTTGTCTTATCTGTCAGTGGAGATCATACAGGAAATCGCAGACTTTGAAGTCAGTAAGGACAATGACAAGGTTAATGTCTTTGTTACAGACCTCTATCGCGATCTGAAAAATCAGTTTGGCTCAACTAGAGATCTGTGGAAGGCTGCAACATCACTAGATGGCCATCCTCTGCAGGATGCCATTTTGAAATATTTAAGAAAGCATTTTCCCATGACACGCAAAATGAGTACAACTGAAAAGATCACTTCAATACTCACAGACATTTTTTGCTTCCTAAAATAGAGAATCTTGACCTGTCATTAGATCACAGTCCACAAACGCAATCTCACAATCACAAAATTCAGAAATAATACAACTATAGAGCACTTGGATTGAAGATGACAGTTTTCATTTCTGTTTATTATTTATGTTAGTTTCAAACTCATTCCTTTATTTATCTCCATTGCTGTTCATTTGTCTTTCATATGTTCCCTTCATTCTTTCAGCAACAGGTGTTTGAAAGTAGTCCAGCCCAAAGTGGAGGAGTTTCAGGAGTTTCCTGGAAAAGCAGAAGAAGATGAATGGATGGAAGAATGGAAGGATCAAGCTAAATTTAGAAAGGTCAGGGCATCAAAGTCTTACAGGTTAGGTTTTCGTCGGGTTCTCCGGTTTTTCCTTTAAAAAAACCATTCATGTATTCCAATTCGGTATGCTAAATACCTAATTTACATTTTCTGTAGACAGAAATGTGAGGAGAATGGCCCCTGTCTCCAGCTGCAGTCCTCGAGTATCAGCCTTCAGATGATCAAATTATAATGTCATCAGCAGGACTCTGGATGCACATGATACATACATTGATTAATCAAAAGTATGTATGAAATGTTGACTGACATTCTTAAACCTAGACATATAGGTTTCTCTGGACCTTATAGCTTTATTTGTATTTATATGAACATATCTCCATGTCCATGCTTGTCATTTTAATTATTTATTTAAAAATGATAGTCATATGTAAATTGCTTGCAACATCACATTCTCACACACACACACACACACACACACACACACACACACACACACACACACACACACACACACCTGTGTGTACATATATATATATATATATATATATATATATATATATATATATATATATATATATATATATATATATATATATATATATATCCTTCTCACCCACCACGGGTGGTTCTTATCCTCTGAGCTCGGGTCCTCTACCAGAGGCCTGGGAGCTTGAGGGTCCTGCAGTATCTTGGCTGTGCCAAGGACTGCACATTTCTGGACTGAGATGTCTGATGTTGTTCCTGGGATCTGTTGTAGCCATTGCTCCAGTTTGGGGGTTTGGGGCACCAATGACCACAGGCACCACTGTGGTCTTCTCCTTCCAGGCCCTCTCCAGTTCCTCCCCGAGGAGCTGGTATTTCTCCAGTTTCTCGTGCTCCTTTTTCTTGATGTTGCAATCGCTTGGTTTTGCTACATCTACCACAATGGCTTTCCTCTGTTTTTATCCACTCAACAATGTCGGTTGGTTCGCCATTACCATTTTGTCTGTCTGGATCTGGAAGTTCCTCAGGATCTTAGCTCTGGCATTCTCCACCACCTTTCGGGGTGTTTCCCACTTTGATCTCGGGGTTTCCAGTCCATATTCTGCACAGATGTTTCTGTACACTATGCCTGCCACTTGGTTATGTCGTTCCATGTACGCTTTCCCTGCCAGTATCTTGCACCCTGCTGTTATGTGCTGGACTGTCTCAGGGGCCTCCTTGCACAACCTACACCTTGGGTCTTGTCTGGTGTGATAGATCTGGGCCTCTATCTGGGCTCTGGTGTTTAGGGCCTGTTCCTGGGCGGCCAGGATGAGGGCCTCTGTGCTGTCCTTGAGTCCAGCTTTTTCCAGCCATTGGTAGGATTTACTGATATCAGCCACTTCGGGTATTTGCTCGTGGTACATCCCATGTAAGGGCTTGTCCTCCCATGATGGTATCTCTGGCACCTCAACCTCTGTTCCCTATTGTCTGAGACATTCACTGAGCACATTGTCTGTTGAGGCTTTGGATCTCAGTTGTTTCGTCCTGGACAGTGGTTCTCACACTCACTAGTCCTCTGCCTCCTTCCTTGCGGCTCGTGTACAATCTCAGGGTGCTGGATTTGGGATGGAACCCTCCATGCATTGTTAGTAGTTTTCTAGTCTCAATATCTGTGGCTTTTATCGCCTCCTTTGGCCAGTTAATTATTCCAGCAGGGTATCTGATTACTGGCAAGGTGTAGCTGGCTTCTCAGGGCTTGCCTTATTCGTTGGAGGTATTTAGCTGTGGCTCCTTTCCTTGTGACCTCATTGAGGTTGCCATTTGCTTGTGGTATACCTAGATACTTGTAACTGTCCTCTATGTCTGCTATTGTTCCTTCTGGGAGTGAGACCCCTTCTGTGCGAATCACCTTCCCCCTCTTTGTGACCAGCCGGCCACACTTCTCTAGTCCGAATGACATCCCAATGTCCGTGCTGTAGATCCTGGTAGTGTGGCTCAATGATAGTTGATGTTTGCCCCATTTTTGAATCGGTATCCCTAGCCAGTCTTGTCGATGATTTGGCTGAGGGGGTTCAGGCCTATGCAGAACAGTAGCGGGGACAGAGCATCTCCTTGGTATATTCCACATTTGATGGACACTTGTGCAAGTTGTTTTTTTTTGTGTAGTTGGCTTCAAGGGTGGTTTTCCACAGCCATCGAGTTTTCAATGAAGGCTCTCAGAGTCCTGTTGATGTTATACATCTCTAAGCATTCAATGATCCAAGTATGCGGTATTGAGTCATAGGCTTTCTTGCAATCAATCCAAGCAATGCACAAGTCGGTGTGTCGGGTTTTGCAGTCTCTACGAGGAGTTGGTGTTTGGCTCCTCTGCTATATATATATATATATATATATATATATATATATATATATATATATATATATATATATATATATATCCATCCATCCATCCATCCATTTTCTTTTCCTTCACCCTTCTCCCTAACGGGGTCGAGAGGTGCTGGTGCCTATCTCCAGCTGCGTTCCGGGCAAGAGGCGGGGTACACCCTGGACAGGTCGCCAGTCTGTCGCAGGGCAACACAAAGACAAACAGGACAAACAACCATACACACACACACACACTCACACCTAAGGAGAATCTGGAAAGCCCAATCAACCTGACAGTCATGTTCTTGGACTGAGTGAGGAAGCCGGAGAACCCGGAGAGAACCTACGCATGCACAGGGAGAACATGCAAACTCCGTGCAGAAAGACCCCGGGCCGGGAATCGAACCCAGGACCTTCTTGCTGCAAGGCAACAGCGCTACCCACTGCGCCACTGTGCAGTCTTTATAGAGCCCAGCCACCTTATGGAGGAAACACATTTCGGCCGCTTCTATCCGAGATCTCGTTCTTTCGGTCATGACCCAAAACTCATGACCATAGATGAGGGTAGGAACGTAGATCGACCGGTAAATCAAGAGCTTCACTTTTTGACTCAGCTCTGTCTTCACCACGACGGACCAGTACAGCGCCCCTTCATGGCGGACGCTACGCCAATCCGCCTGTCGATCTCACGCTCCCTTCTTCCCCCATTCGTTAACAAGATCCCAAGATACTTGAACTCCTCCACTTGGTGCAGGACATCCCCCTTGACCTGGAGAAGGCACTCTACTCTCTTCCGGTTCAAGACCATGGCCTCGGACTTGGAGGCACTGATCCTTATCCCGGCCGCGTCACACTCGGCTGCGAACCGCTCCAGCGAGAGCTGCAGATCACGTCTTGATGAAGCCAATAGGACCACATCCTCCGCAAAAAGCAGAGATGCAATCCTAAGGCCATCCCCTCAACACCTTGACTGCGCCTAGAAATTCTGTCTATAAAAGTAATGAATAGAATCAGTGACCGGAAACGAGCCCGACCTATTGCCGGCAATGCGGACCAGACTCTAACACCGGTCATACCGGGACCTGACAGCCTGTATCAAAGGGCCCAGTACCCCATACTCCTGGAGAACCCCCCACAGGGCACGGTCGAATGCCTTTTCCAAGTCCACAAAACACATGTAGTATACCGGTTGGGTGAACTCCCATGCACCCTCCAGGACCCTGCTGAGAGTGTAGTGCTGGTCCAGTGTTCTACGACCAGGAGAAAAACCACACTGCACTTCGAGGTTCAACTATCCGACAGACCCTCCTCTCCAGGACCCCCGAATAGACCTTGCCAGGGAGGCTTAAGAGTGTGATCCCTCTATAATTGGAACACACCCTCTGATCCCCCTTTTTAAACAGGGGGACCACCACCCGAATCTGCCAATCCAGGGATTCTGCCCACGATGTCTAGGCCTGTCACGATACCAAATTTTGCCGAGCGATTAATTGTCTCAAAAATTATTGCGATAAACAATAATATTGTTTGAAGACCTTTTTACACTGATTTAATGGAAATGATGTAATAATGCATGCCAAAAATAGATACACTTTATTTTCAAAAGAACACTTAACACTGGAACTGATAAAACAACCAAAAACAAAAATAAAATGGATTCTCAGTCTCTATCAACAAAAAATGAACTTGGATAAAAACTCAACAATATAAAGCCAAAGTGGAAATAAATACTGCATTCAACCAAAATTGTGCAGATTATAAAGTCTGTATACTATATCGCCTGATAAACCCGGTAACTTTTCAATTGTTCTTTAACGTGACATAAATAGGTTATCATGATTTTCATTTAGTCAGGACTGACATTAGCCACATGCATTGCAGTAAAGCATTGATTAATGCCTGGTTTTAAAATTAGTTAACTGGACTTGTAGCCATTATTTACACCATGTAACAGTCATTATACTGCTTGGTTCCTAGAAATGAGCAGGTATCACCACAAGGGGGCGCCTATTCCCTTTTTCCTTTGTGCAGAGTGAGAACTCTTGTAGAGGAGACGATCAATGATGATGAGGAGCGGAGCAGTAAAGTGTCGTTACTTTTCTCATGTATGAGACTGTAATCTTAGTACCATGGAGATCTGGCTTTAAATGGACGAAGTGAAATAAAGTGAAAGTGTGTTCAACAGTGCGTTACTTTTCTCATGTATGAGACTGTAATCTTAGTACCATGGAGATCTGGCTTTAAATGGACAAAGTGAAATAAAGTGAAAGTGTGTTCAACAGTGCGTCCTGCTGTTTTGGGTTAGAGTGGTTAACCGCCATTGCTAACTTCTTCTCCAACCTCTCTGCGCACCATCACAACCACACGATTGAACCGTTATACCTAGGATTTCTGTCGGCTAATGTGTGGGCTCTTAGGTTTTGAAAATGGGCTGACAATCGGCTGACCGCTGTAAGATCGTTAGTGTGCGCTGGGCATTACGGAAATGAGGAAGGGAGTTAGTGGAGTTAGTGGAGAGCACCGGCGTTTAGCCTTTTTTATTCAGAGTCATCAACAGAAAGAGAAAAAGGCTGAAAGAAATTATATAGCCGATAATTGAAAAGAGGTTGATAGCTTTAATTTATTGTACGATTAATTGATTTATTGTTTATTGCAACATGCCTACAGATGTCCATGTGATATTGCAGAGTTGCGTCAACCAACGCAACCCTACAACATCCAGAGCCTTAAGAAACTCCGGGCGAATCTCATCCATACCCGGGGGCCTGCCACCGAGGAGCTTTTTAACCACCTTGGCGACCTCATCCCCAAAGATTGGAGAGCCCAACCCAGAGTCCCCAGACTCAGCTTCCTCAATGGAAGGCATGTTGGTGGGATTGAGGAGGTCTTCGAAGTACTCTGCCCACCGACCCACAACGTCTGGAGTCGAGGTCAGCAGCATACCACCCCGACTGTGTTGGTGCTACACTGCATCCCCCTCCTGAGACTGCGGAAGGTGGACCAGAATCGCCTCGAAGCCATGCGGAAGTCTTTCTCCGTGGCATCTCCGAACTCCTCCCACGCCCGAATTTTTGCCTCAGCAACCACCCGAGTGGTGTCCACCAACGAGTTCGAGGGTTGCCGCTACAACAGACACTGATAACCTTGCGACCACAGCTCTGATAAGCCGCCTTGACAATGGAGGCACGGAACATGGTCCACTCAGATTCAATGTCCCCCCTTCCCCGGGACGTGTTCGAAGCTCTGCTGGAGATGGAAGTTAAAGCTCCGTCTCTCAGGGGACCCCCCCAGACATTCCCAGCAGACCCTCACAACACGTTTGGGTCTGACCGGAATCCTCCCCCTCCACTGGAGCCAACTCACCACCAGGTAGTGGTCAGTGGACAACGCCACACCTCTCTTCACCCAAGTGTCCAAGACATATGGCCGCAGATCTGATGAAATGATGACAAAATCGATCATCGAACTGCAGCCTAAGGTGTCCTGGTGCCAAGTGCACATATGGACACCCTTATGCCTGAACACGGTGTTCGATATGGACAATCCCTGACGAGCACAGAAGTCCAAAAACAGAACACCACTCGAGTTCAGATCGGGGGGAGCGTTCCTCTCAACCACACCCCACCAGGTCTCACTGTCATTTCCCACGTGAGCGTTGAAGTTCCCCAGACGAACGAGGGAGTCCTCAGGTGGGGCACTCTCCAGTACCCCCTCTAAGGACTCCCAAAACGGTGGGTAGACTGAACTGTCATTCTGCCCATAAGCACAAACGACAGTCAGAACCCGTCCCCCCACCCGTAGGCAGAGGGAGGCTAAATGGTAAATGGACTGAACTTATATAGCGCTTTTCCAGTCATTTTGACCACTCAAAGCGCTTTACACTAGAGTCACATTCACCCATTCACACGCACATTCATACACCGATACGCAGATCGGTAGGCAATTTGGGGTTAAGTGCCTTGCCCAGAGGCACATCGACATGTGGCAGGAGAAAGCTGGAATCGATCCTACAACCTTCCGATTGCAAGACGACAACTCTGCCACACAACCACAGTCGCTACCCTCTCGTTCACCGGGGTAAATCCCAGCGTACAGGCGCCGAGATGGGGAGCAACAAATTTGCCCTCCCCTGCTCGACGCCTCTCACCGTGGGCAACTCCAGAGTGGAAGTACATCCATCCTCTCAAGGAGACTGGATCCAGAACCAGAGCCATGAGTCGAGGTGAGACAGACTATTTCTAGCCGGAACCTCTCAGCCTCACACACCTTCCCCACTAGAGAGGTGACATTCCACGTCCCAAGAGCCAGCTTCTGCAACCGAGGATTGGACCGCCAGGACCCCCTCCCTTGGCCACCAGCCATCACATATTGCACCCGACCTTCTCATAGGTGATGGGCCCATGGGAGGGGGGACCCATTTTGTAGGAAAAAACAGAGATTGATGCATCACTTTCTACGAAGGCATTTGCAATGTGTTTGTAGAAATGAGAAATTGCTTTTTTCTTTATTTATTTTTTATCGCATAAACCACATTGATTTGCGTTGTTGCTGAAATGTGCTATGCAAATGTAGCTGAGTTAATTTTATTTATTTATTTTTCTTTTTCTTGTGAACTTTTTCAGAACACCTTTTTGTTGAATTGATATGTTCCTGTAAGAAACATGCAGCAGGCTATTTCTGTTTTATACTGTTTTATTTTATTTTTGGTTCCTAAATATTGTTCTGGTAGGACGGTTATTAGTGTTGCACAAAGCAAAGTTCTGTGACATAGCTGCAGCAGCCAGACAGGAGCTGCCTAACTGAGTTGCTGGTAAAATATGTGCTAAAGATGTGCTAATGCTACCGCTCGCTCTCAGCAACGTTTATAATGTTAAAAATAGTTTTCACAGTTTTGTGTTGCATAAAAATATAATGTTAACCGTCTTTAAGTGTTTTAAAAAACTTTGGGTTTGGTTAAAATTAAATTGTTACTTATAAAGGTTGTCTGTTTATTTTCCCTCCAAAATGTGTTTGTTAGACCATACCCAACAAACACATTGTGTTTGTGTACCATACCCCCGGATGGTTGAGTGTGTCCCACACTGTGTTTTATAGGAATAAACTGAAGCAGGTTCTGATTACAGTGTCCTGATTCGTAATCCTGTTTTACAAATGTTAGACAAATATATTTGCATTTGTAACAGCTTCCCCTTATGCCCGTCCCATCATACACACAGAGGAGACCAGTTGGTTGAATTTTCTGTAATGAACGGTCAATATAAATTAACTCAATGAGCTTCCCTACTGGTTCACCAGGTCTCCGCGTACAGTAGAGCGCTCAACAGACTGTGTGTCACAAACAATTATTACAATTAGCTTAACAACATATTTTTCTAACAGTTGATCGTATAGTGGTATTTGATTATCAATACTTCTTTAAAATTAATTTAATACAATCTGGTCTTCTTATAAATAAAGAAAAAATAAAAAAATAAACATAGACAGCAGTCAAATTTAACTAATAAACTATTTAACAGTAACCTCTAACTGAAACAGGGAACAAACAAACTGTCAGGCTGGCAAATACAGCAAACCAACAACATAATAGACAAACTGACAAACTCAACTGAAGAAAAACTGACAAACATAACCGACAACACAAATCACTGAAAAATAATGTAACATAATTACCTGTAATGAATGGTCAATATAAATTAGCACAGTAAGCTTCCCTACTGGTTCACCAGGTCTCCGCCTACTACAATAAAACTCCACGTCAGTCTTTGAGCACACTCACTATGACTGTTCAGAAAAGAACTAGATTTGGTGACACCACAGTAGAGCGCTCAACAGACTGTGTGGAATTTACAGTTTATCCTCCTATTTATAGGCTACCAGTAGGGGGGCGCCAAAAACCACTCATCACATGGTAATTAAAAAAAAACATATTTTAGCAAGAATTTCACCTGTAGCTATTACCCGTTACACATTGTCTTGCCGTATTTATGTACTGTATCAGCCTAAAACAAATGCACCTTCAGTTAAATCCACCAGAGGGCGATTTTCTCCTAAATTTGGTAGGCCAGGCGGCCATCCCAAACGAAAAGAAACGCTCAAGATTTACAATTTACACAGTAATTTAAAAAGAATCAACACGTCTTAGCATTTTCTCCATAGATTTTAAATATAATGACATACTAAAATGTATATTTAAGTCTCTGCTAAACAATTAATGTTTGCCTTAACGTGGTAGCAAAAATCGGATCTTAATTCTTGCTAAGGGTTCAGTAGCTTTTTTTTTCCTTCAACATGTTAGTAAATATTTAGGTATTCTCCCTTGGGGTTGTTACACTTTTGTTTCGGTTGTTGTTAAAGTTAACTAATAATTTGTTTCACCAGGGTAAGCACACGGTGAATTTGTTGTTTTAATGTTGAGGTACCGTGGTGTGACGCTAGTTTATTTACTCTGTTGTTTCTCAGGCTGCCTCAGAGGTAGAAGTTAAGGTGCAGCATCAGACAGACATACAGCTA
This sequence comes from Poeciliopsis gracilis, assembly GCA_911649635.1. NCBI lineage: Eukaryota > Metazoa > Chordata > Actinopteri > Cyprinodontiformes > Poeciliidae > Poeciliopsis > Poeciliopsis gracilis. The sequence continues at coordinate 137,400 of CAJVRI010000589.1, forward strand.
TGTGTTTGAGAGCTCATAGCGGTGGCTCCCCCTCTCTTTCTCACCACTAGGCGCTCTCTCTCTTTCTGCTTCTGGTTTGCTTACTTTTCGCCTGAACTTTACTTGCAGTGCGTATGTTGCCTCGAGCATCACAGCTCTACGAGAGGTTTTGGAGAACTTCATTCGGCGAGATGGACTGAACCAGGTCTCCTGTCAGGAGTGCGGATACTTCAAACAGAAGACGCGTGTTTTGAATTTTAACTATTTTTTCTTTTCTTTTATTGAGAGATTTATTTCTGTTTTCTCCATCATGGAAGAGAACGAGGGGCATCATGAGAACGGGGTTCACGCCGTGAAGGACTCGGACAGACAGCAGCGGCTCCGGCTCTGCGTTTTGAACGAAATACTCAACACAGAACGGGAGTATGTCCGGACACTGCTCTTCCTTCAGTCGGTAAGTCTGACATTTATCCCTCTCTCTGTATATCTGTCGCGCTGCGTGCTGATATCCAATTTCCTCTGTCTGCAACACAAAGCGGCACAAATTACTCCCGACTTGGGGTGCAGCACTGACTGCTCTGGTGTCTGCCACTTCAGTCTGACATATGTGAATCCATGTTAATGTTTGTAGTCCGACACAGGTTATGATTGTTTTGATTCGTTAGATATCCACCCATCACGTCGTTTAAGGACCTGACCTCCCGATTAAAAATTTGTAAGATCATTTTTTCCCCTAAGCACTATAATATAGGGCTGGACATTTATAGCATCGTTTATCATTTACTGTGATAAATTTCCTATCATGATAAGAATTTTGATATTGATATCAAAATAAGATTCAATTAACAATGTTTAAAATCCCTCAAAGATGTCAATTGCTGGAATTTTTAATTTTATATTTTTTCATCAAGAGTATCAATAAAAACCCATACATTTGAAAATATGCTTAAATGCAGTTACTGTGACCAGTTAGTGATACAAATCACACTTTTTAATGTGACTGCTGTCAAAAGGAGGCATATTAGACATTTTTTCCAAGAGCAATACTTGTGTGCCATTCAGGCACCTAAAGGAGTAATAAATAGTTCATATCAACACTTTTATGATTATCACAATAGTACTATAAAATATTGTGATAAGTCCATATTGCCCACCCCACAATGAAACTCATAAATGAGAAAAGTGCTTAAGTTAAACACATTGTCTTAAATGTGTTTAAGACAATTCTCTGTTTAGCTAATGTTAATGAAGCTAAACAGACAATCATAGGTTCTCTGGTTGGCTGGCTTTTTGTGCATTTAGTTAATCAGGAGGGGAAAAAAATCAGATTCTTTTACAATTGAACCAATCAGAAAATTTCTGATTTGGATGTTTAGTTCACTAATGTTATGAGCAATGTTATTAGCAAGACTGCTAAATTTACCTCTAATTTGTGTGCTAAAGCTCATGTCTGACACGCTGAAAGGTGGCATGAATTCAAAGGAGCTTTGCAAAAACAAAAAGATAATCACAGTCATTGAGCTGCAGCTCCACGCCTTCCCCAGACTTAGATAAGAAACTATTTTTTTTTTAGCAATTTCTTATTCAGTCATTGTTCAGGATCTCCTTTCTGAATTAACTTATTGGTCATTTTTTTATTATTTTTTTTGCACGTTCCTATCAGCCTTAGGCAGTAGTTTGCTTCTCACCTGCAGGTGACTATTCATCTCATCCCTTTTCGCTGTCAACTTGCAAAGCCTCTGCTATGTCACCTCAGTTACTTGTTCATTGTAGGTGGCGCCTGCCTCCAGCTGTGACCAGATTATGCATGTGTGAGCTGCATAAGACATCTTTATTATAGTACAACGCTAATTGCTGAGGGGAAATTCCCCTCTTTTACTGCCCCCCCTTCCCTCTCTGTAGAAGAAAAGTCAGAGGTCAGGCTCAAATGCAAAGCCTCACCCTGGAGCAAATGGCCTATTCAGTTTCCGTCCTTTGGCTCCCTGCTGGTTTAGGTCAAAAACTGGTTGTCACCATTCTTACCCATAGAGACGTATTTATTAGCATCCAGATGATTCCTGGATTTTTCCTGTTTTCATTGTCTGGTAGATATTTGTCAAGCTTGTCGTTGGTTCCGTCTTTCCTCCGTGCTATCGCATGTTAAGGACTTCCTTAAAGTTCTGCTTGCCTGCAGAGCCGCATCCTGTCACTCAGAACATGCATGGTCAAATAAAAAAAAAAACAGCCATGTGATGAAAACTTATTATCCCACTTTTACTTTTATAGCACTCAGGTCATGTTTTGGAAATTTATGTTGGATGTTTTCTCTGGATGGACTCATCACCAGTGTAGACCCAGATCTGAACCTCATTGTAGCATAACACAGAATGAGGTTCAGTGTTACACCATATAAAACCCACTGGGTATTAGTAAAGTGGCTGGTGGGTTTCATATGGCAGTGGCAGTGATAGTGACAACAAACTGATTATGAAATTGTATTTTCCTGATTCTGCACTTTGTTTTTATCCCAAACCCAGATAAACTGTGAAACTCATTCCCCGTTTTGAGAGTTGTACAAGGAAACATCAGTGGAAATGGAGTGTGAGGTTTTTACCTCAGGGTTTATAAGCCAGTTGATGCCACAGTGTTGTTGGTGAAGTTTATAAAATCTGATAATGTGTTACTAAAGTTGTGATGTGCCTGCCTCCACATTTTTATTTTACTGTACCTCCATGAGCAACCCCTTTGAAAACAACTTAAATCTCTGATTTTTCTGTAGAGTCCCTCTTAGCTTCTCTTTTTCTTCCTCTGATCGTTTTCCTTGTTGCTGGGGTGATTTTGAGCATTTTTATGTTCCAGATTAAACAGTATTTCAAAATAGACCCTTTATATTCCTCTGACTTTGAGCTTTTTAACAAACTTTTGGACCCTTCACTGTTTCTTCATCAGAATGACAGCAGTGATTATTTAAAATGACCTGAATGTAATTGCTTTTAACAAAAAAGTTATATGAAAGTTTTAGGATGTCATTACAGTAGACCTCCTCCTGTAGACAGAGCTTTCTGTGGAGTGTAACTTTACACCGTCGTGACAGTAGAATGGGAATTTTCAGTGTGTTTTTTTTAAGTGAAACAGTTTCACTGACACACTAATTGGACAGTTATCCAGCTTGGGGCTCTCAGCTGTTCTGCATGTCTCTCATCCCCTGGCACTTACCAATTCCAACAACCTCATCCAAATGTGCATGCAGGGATGTGAGGTGAAGAAGGGGTAGGAAGGATGGAGCCAATGGGGATTAAAACGATTGTATTTGCTCAGCATTATTGCTTAAAAATCTATTTCAGTCTTAGAGCAGAGTGGAGGATGTCTGATTTGAACATTTCCAAGTTTTTGCTGATAACTGCTGCTTTACTGCGCTACGTGCTCTAATGCTGATGTGTGAATTCAGCTAGATTGTGTTTTGGTGTGTGACTGTTGAGGTTGAGGACTGTTGAAACCATTCTTGCAGCTTAAAGTGCATTTAATAAGATATCTCTGTTTGTCCACTTTAATTGAACTTTTGTTTGCCTGGAAAGTGATTTGTTTTGGGGAGATATGAATGCTCAGATGAGCTCTCCTTAAGAAATGAACTCTGGTCCTACAAAACTCGGTTGAGTTTGGTTGAAGAGAACTCTGGTGCAGTTTGGATGTGTGTGTGAACACCAAGCAAACAGTAGACTAGGGATGCAGAAAAAAATTATTCTGTAATTATATTCCTGATCCTGGAAATCAGTTCAATGCTCAAACATTGATTCAAGTTTGCTTAATTTTTTGGAAAATTTTGTTTTGAATAATTCTTTGATATGTTTTATTTCATATAAAGCCAGACAGCTAAGCTAACTTAAAGCTCATTTAAGATGCAGAATTATATGCAAAAGGTATTTTTGTGGTTTTTACCAACAAAAAGAGAAATCCTACAAACTAAAATCTGACGCCTCTCCAGTTTTGTTTGGATTGGGTGAAGAAGGAAGCTTTAACTTAATGTCTTGTTCAGAAGTTTCTATGTTGTTTCCTTCAGTGGTTCTTGGTGCAGCGCCCCCATAGGCGAGAAGAGGAACAGTTTTTTCAATTAGTTTGGTTTGTTTGGCACAAAGTGTGAAAGTAAACTGCAGCAGCTGAAAATTTAACAAATGTTTCCAATCAATCAAACTGAGTCTACAATAGATTTTAGAAGTATCATGAGTTTGTTAAACAGTTTTTCCATAGAATCTCATACCTGCTCACATCCAGTGACTGCATATCTGCTGAAATGTTTTTTTCATCTACCTCTTGATGAGTTTCTTGCTGTTGTTTGGACAGACAAACAGGATAACACATGCCCAGGTCTGTACGCAAACACAGAGCCATTGGGCTGAAGCGAGAGGAAGACAGACGTACAGGAAGTGGCTCTGAGCTTCCTCCACTAGCTGAAGCATGTGTCTGCCTCTTTCTCTTTTGTTTTCTTTTTTTTAAACGCCTTCTCTGTTTCACCACTCCTGCCCTCCCCACTCTGTGGGAAAGACCAGCATCAAATTTCTTTTGGCTGGAGAGTATAAATAGCTAAAGATTCTAACCCTCATTTTTGCCACAAAGATGGTTTCAGCTCACTGCAGCACGGCTGCAGTCAGATAAACAGACGCATTCAGCGGGATAGAAAAGTGACCTGTTGAGATTTAGCAGCAGGTACAGCAGCTACTTGGGCTTTGTGACTTTTTTTTATTTTAATAAGGCTTTAAACTCTGCTTCTGAGCATTTCCTGCAAATCAAACTGATTAATGGTTCAGCAAAACAACTCTTAGCTTGGGACAATTTTGGTGCCTTGGAGTGAAAGTATTGTACCAGTCAAAGTCACTATAAAGGAGCGGGGATAATTGTCTGTTACTGCTTTATCTGGCTGTGCTTTTTATAGTCATGTGTGTTGATAAGCCATTTCTTTAAGTCATGAGACTGCAGAAGGAATTTTAAGAATTCAAGTTAACAAGTCTGAGCCACTGTTAGCCCCTAAGATATAATCTACAAGCAAAAAAAAAAAAAAAGAAAAAAAAAGAAAAACCCACTCAGCCTTTTCTTCAAGAGACTTTTGCAGATTCTTCCTGTGGTACAGTAGAAAGCCACCATTGGTTTGCTTAGTGAAACAGGCAGTGCTGTAAGAAGTCGTCATCTCTTTATCAATCATCAGATAATACAGTGAAAAAGCACCACTGTGCTTCTTCACTGTTCCACACTGGAACAGAAGTCAGTGAAGATGTGTAGAAAAGCCTTCAGTGTTATTCAGTGTGTTGATTGATGGAATGTGAGGTTGAACATCTACTTTCGTAGGATGGCTCCAGTAATGCTGCGGAGTGTGGATGGGGCAGCAGGCAGATGGTGCTGTTTTTTCCTTCTCAAATGTAACCAGGAAAAAATTTTGAGATTTTAACTTTTCTTCAGAAGAGTACATTAAGAAAAGAAAAACCTTTATTTTTTCCACAACATAAAGAGGTTTAACCTGCTGCTTTCTGTCTTTTACTGATCAGAGAACGCTCTGTAATAGCTGTCCACATGCTTTCCCAAATTACCATTTTTGTGTTGTCCTGGGCCCTAATTCATCTCTTTGCTTCTACCTAATCTTCATGGTTGTGCAGACTATTTATGTCTACCTGGTTGAATACCAGGCTGGCCTTGTTTTGTTCATTGATGTATTGACATTAATCTTTTAAAACATGATCCCGTGTCTTTTCCACCTTGTGGGGGTCTGGTGTCGATGCACGGTTCTCTGACAGCTCACTCGCCGCCACGCTGTGATTCAGTCTGTCAACCTTACGCCTGTCTGCACCAAAAACACACTTCCAAATGTCCAGATGGCCTTTGCAATCTGGTCCATGAAGTTATCTTCGAATCACCAAGCCACCTGTCAACAGGAAGCTACTTAGAGACTAAGGCAAACTAGAGTCAAGCCTTTCCTGTTGACACAATATGTCAATTATAGCTTAAAGCAAATGGTAGAGTTTTAAAACCTGACATCAACAAATGAGTTCTCTTAACTCTGAGTGCTACCCAAACACCTGACATATAGATATTAAATATCATCAGCATATTTAAAAAGAGCCTCTCTGGTTTTGCCTCAACACCATCATATGATGTTGCTGTGGGCTCAGCGAGGCATCGGCCTCAGACAGGAACTCCCTGACTCAGTGTTCCTGTCCTTCCTCTTCGTCATTTCTGGTCCCTGCAACCCCCAGTGGAGTTTAGTTTCTGCCCATATGAGCCCTCAAAGAACCTTGAAGCTTATAGTCCTTCAAAGCGGAAGTGAGCTAGATGAGGAGCAGAAAAGGGGGTAAGAAAAAAACCTGAATGAGGCTCATAGACAACTTTGTGTTTTGGCAATTGGGTCTGCCAAAAAGAGTTTCTCTTGGAGGACAGCTAGAGACTGGCTGGTGGATGAAGGAGGAGCGATGGGATCTTGTTTTTTCCTTGGGAGGGGGAGCTGAAGAGAGATGTAAATTACAGCTTCTGGGAGAAAGAGAAGTCTGCCATGGTTTGCCTGGGTCCCTCATTGTGGCAACGCCATGGGCCTTTCTCGGGCTCCGCTGGTCTCCGACTACAAAAAGGGGATTTCTTCAGTTATTTATTGGATTTCATGCCATGTTGGCCCCAAAATGGCCCCAACCCCTCTGCAGAACTGCCCTGTCTCCCTCTGTGGTTGGTTACCCCAATCCTCCTCCTTTTAAAAGAGAAATGGTTAATGGGTCATTGTTCTTGGCCTGTTCTTGTTTTCTCTTGCTTGAGGAAGGGAAGGGAAGAGAGTTTCAGACTGGTGACTTGAGAACCACATAGAAAAGTCCTGGATCTGGGATTCAGTCGGAGGGCTGTTACTGAAGGAGTGGGAACTGCAACAAATTGAAAAGGGGGCCCGTGGGAAAAAAAAACCCCTGACAAGTGTTGGAGCTTGCTCTTGATATACAGGGTCTCTTGTGAGATATGTGAATTGAACGATGGCTGAGCATTGTTTCTGAATGCTGATGTAGCTGCAGGTGAAAGGACTGGAAACATGGCCAAGGTTTATTCCTCTTGCCACCGTCTCCCCTCTCATCACACAGAACCAGAAAAATGGGAGAAAAAAAAACAACCAGCTTCTCTCAAGTAAAGTAATAATGGAGAATTGTTTTCCATTATGAACAAAATTCTCCTGATCAGTCTTTTGGGATTCATTGTTCCATCAGATAAAAAAAAAAAACATACATTGCAAGAAATAAATTAATTACTGACATGATAAATTAAAACAAGCTCAATAATTTCCATTTGTATGATTTATCGTTTTTTTCTTTTCTCTCTTTCTACCAAAAAACTGGATGATGAAAGTCTTCAGTCTGATGCTTTGAGCAATTTTATTTTACGGAGACTTGCATTATTATGTCATTATTGTTATATTACTTGAAAACAACAATGTTATTGCTTATCATAATAACTTCTGGGATAATTTATTGTCCAGCTAAATGTGTTATTGTGACAGGCATAATTACATTAAAGCTTCCAAAAGGCTTGGTTGAAATTTATCGGCAGATTCTTTTGAAAAATGTCACAATATAATGACATGATTTCAGAAAACCTTGTGCTGGAAATATAAAGACTGAGGAATATTGCATTGGCATTATGAGATATGAAACCTGTGCTTACAACACTGATTTCTTTACAGTTACACCATTACAAGCTGCCTTGTTTAATCAGTATTACACACATACATTAGTGTGTTACGCACACTAATGTTGCGCTCTGTGTTGTCCAGGTCTGGGTCAGATGGTATAAACAGGGAGAATATTTATGACGCTGTGTGATCACCAGTCGAGTGACCTTCAAATATTCACTGTAGATTAACAATGAATGCTCTGCTTCTACCTGAGACCTGACTCTTCATAAACATCCCCTCCATTTTCCGTACCGTGAACTCCAACTCTGTCTGAATCTGAGTCCCATGTTGCAGCTTGATCCACTTTGACATTTCTTCACTTCTCTCTAGTTATTTCCCTGCTGGTTTCTGTTTTTTTTTTGTAATTATGAAAGTGTAGAGTTTCTTGGGTTATGAAATCCATTGCAGTAATTAGGACTGAGGCTGATATGAAGCCTTCTGAGAAGTTACCGTTTATTTTTAAGCATGTGTCTGTGTCTTTGGGTTTGTGGCTCCAATCCAAATCGAGGTCGCTGGCCCGCCTGCAGGTGGACAGACAGACAGACAGACAGACAGACAGACAGACAGACAGACAGACAGACAGTCAGGACAGAGGACAGAGGCAGACAGGAAGCCAGCAGGGCTCCTCCTCTTCCCTGCCCGGTGAAGCGGACAGTACACCACATCAGCATATGGCCATCTCTGTCTTCACACTTTATCGTCTAGCTTCCCTTGCTTGTAATGACACTCTGGGTGCTCCTTAAATGAGAAAAAGCTTGAGATCATGTATGCCTCAGGTTCAGTTGTGACTAGAGACTCACATATCAAAGATTTGTGGTCTCAAGTTTTTATAGCTTTACAAATGTTTAACCATTTTTCTTGCCTTCTTGCTGTTTAGCAGTCAGTAACTTACAAAAGTAGCTTTTCAGACAGCTTTAGGAGCTTATTTTAAGTCAGTAATTCTTGAATATTGATTGAAAAAAGTTATTGTTCCACTAACAGATTATTTCACCAGTAGCAAAAAAAAATTCCCATGTTGTCAGTAGAATAATCTGCAAATGGAATTACAACTTTTTCATTAATATTTAGGAAATATAATTTAGGAATTATAACAAGTTCATATAGCTTACTGAAAAGCTACTTGTAAGTTATTTTTGTCTTTTTTCAAGTCTTTCCACTAGAAATCAGATCAAAATACATGCTAAGATTTAGTGTTTTTTTTTGTCTTTGTTAACAAAGGTAGATAACCATTTAAACAGTCTTTGAGTTCCTAACTACTTAGCATGATTAACTTGGTTAGACTTCTTTGCTTATTTTAATCTTAGCTCTGATATTTGTTGTACTCTGTACATTCTGGAATCTCCTGAAGTTTGTTTTGGCTAACTTTTCTTCCTGAACGTCAAATTAACATCTTTGGGTGACTTCCTGTAGTTGTATGTAGAAGAAGCTAAGTGCTGTAGAATCTGAATTAATATCCTGAATAATTGTATGGAAAACACAGTTTTCTTTAAATAGCTTCTCATATCTTTGTTCTTCCTCTGACTTCATTTTTAAATGCCCTACATACATGAGATAACGCTGAGTCTACCCTCAGCAAGAGCATTCACACCACAGAGTGTTGTGGTTGGAGGAATCTGGTAGCAGTAGGCATGCTGCCTTCACTCCCATGTTACCTGTGAGGTAGAGCACTTCCTGATTGTTGGTTAATTCCTCAAAAAAAAAAGACTTCAGAGCTCAAACCTGCTTTCGATTGAATGCAATCGAGTTAGAAGCCAGCCATATGTGTCATGTACTTCCTTTTAAGAAAAAGCCACACATCCTGTCCAAAAATGACATCTGGTTCTTTTGTGTTGTGAGGCAGTGCTTTGTTCTGCTGGCTGTTTGTCCTTCTTTCCCTGCCAAGTCAAACGGCTGATTCTTCACCCGAAAACCTCTTGTAATCGACTTGCTGTCTTAATTTCATTTTAAACATCGACTTTTGTTCTTTGTGATTGCAATGTTTTCACTTCCTTGTTTGCATGCCGCACAAAAGGAGAGAAGTGTTCAAACCTTGTCTTTTGCATAATTCTTTTTTTTTTTCAGTATTTGTTGCTCTTAAACTGTTCCAGGATCCTGTAGGAAACCCCGACCTTGGTTCATCCAGCTCAGATGACTCGGCAGCGAGTAGCACCAGTCAGCTTCCACATAGCTCTGGAGACTGATGGAGTTTTTGACATGCATCCGGTACCACTGCACATGAAGTGTTTTAATCTGTTCCATTTAAAGAGTTGGTTCCCAGAAAGCGTCTTGTATGATGCTGGGGATCATCGAAAGGCAGACTTTAAAATTGCAGAAGCAGCTTCAATTGACCTCAGTTGTGCAAACTCTAACCACACAAATGTGCCTCTCTTTGGTTTTAGTCCTTAATCTGCTGTGAACCAGCTGATCACTGCCATTTATGTTTCCTGTGGGCCTCACAGTGACTTTTTGCCAACCTTCTCCTGACCTGCACCTGATTGTTGGCTGGATGTTTTCCTCTTGCAGAATTGTAAACTGGTCTACTGGCTTCAGGAAAACCCATTTTTCTTAGATAAAGTGTGAAAACACCCTTGTACAACAGTTTGTTCGGAAGGGGTGTGTGGGTTGTTTAAAGGGTAACAAAAGTTTATGTGCTAGACAAAGGCAGAAAGGTTGCTACTGGGAACTTGGAGTTGATTGGAACTGCACTTTGCTGTAATGCATTTTTTTATGTCGATATGTTTCCATTTTCTTCTCATTCTGACCTTTTACAACCACAGGGGTGTGTAGTTGTGAAGTAGAGGAAAAACATCTGTTGTTTTGGGATTATGTTCTTTTTCGCAAATCAAAATCTTAAAAGATGCATTGTGTTCGTTCCCATCTCAGTCAACACTTTGTGGAGTTTTTGTGCAGTTACAGCAGCAAGTCTTGATTAGGGCTGCACCGATTGCAGTTTTTCTGACAGATACTGATTTTGGCTGTTGCAGTTGGTAACAGTGGCATGTCTATAGTTAACCGTACATATGGAGATGTGACCTGTTGGTCCGGTCTGCCCATCAGCCCTTTCTCACAGCAGAACAACGAGTCAATGGCTGGTTTTCAGAACTTTAAAGATAAGATTGGTTTCTCATTTAAATGACCCACTGCTGATCCCCCAACAGTAAGGAAACCGGGCCGATTTATCAGTGCACCCTGATAAATCTTTACCATTTTTGCCTGTCTGGAGGCTAAAATCTTTTCACATTCCTCTTTTCCAAGTCGCTCAGGCTCAGATTGAATGAAGAGTGTTTGTGTACTGCAGTTTTCAAGTCTTGTAACAGATTCTTAATTGGATTTGGGTCTGCACCTTGGGCCATTCTTATCTCATCATGGATATCTGACGTAAAATATTGCATTGCAACTTAGACTGTATGTTTTCCTGTTGTAATCTCTGCCACTTTTTCTCCAGGATTATCCTTCATTCATGCTGACCTGCTTTGTCTGATGTGCTCTGAGTGATGTATGGAGTTAGTTTTCTACCACAAATGAAGACCAGCAGCTGCCTTTGTTACTTTTTATGTAGAGATGCAGAGAGGAAATTATAGAGATAGTCTCCTTTTGTAAATAAGTTAACTTGTAGTGCTAGATTTTAGTGAAGGGCGTCTGATTACAAATGTTTTGATTTTTGAAAACAACATGTTTTGTTCAGTCTCTATGTGTGTGAGCGTTTGGATTTATTTGTGCTGTTAAGGAGAATCTTACATTTGGTTTCTGTTCCAAACTAATGCAGAGATTCCTGAGGATTTTAGAGCTGGTAGATGTGAGTGTTCTCCATGTCAGTTTGAAGTGTCAGCTGCAGAGGATGCTGTACTTCCCTGGGTTCACCACAGTGACAGTCCTTGGTGTATTCTGTGTATTTGCCTTGTAATTGGCAGCTGCTCTGCGGTCTAATAAGGAGCTTCACGGTTTTGTTACTCGTCTCCGGTGGGATTGCATCATGAGCAGTAGTTTCCCCTCCCGACAGCACGATGTCCCTTCCTGGCAAGAGACCATCATGTGCAATATCTCTGTTTTGCTGCAGCTGAGCCCCATCTGCACTCATCTGACTCATTAATGTGAATCCCAGGGAATCAAAAAATATTTTTTTTGATTCTGACAAACTATTATTATCTCACTGAGATACCTTTTCTTTTTTAGTTTCTGGTAACAAGGTACCTTAGACATGCAATGTGAGCAGCAGGGGAGGAATGGCTTTAACACACAAAGGTGCTACCAGAAAAAGTTTGGATGCAGGAAAAAATATAAATAAAGCACAAAGGAACAATATATATATATTAGCTGATTATAAATCAGCTAATATTCTTTTTACCGCAAAAAGAACAAACAACTTGTTTGTTCATTTTGAGGTAAATCCTACCAAATAACATCTCCAAACATTAATATTTCCTATTTTTAAAAAATTATTACATCATCTGCCCTGCATCCAAATGAGATTTTAGTCACCTCTACCCGTGTTAACTGAGCAGATGGACCTCATTCCGAAGTAATTCAGGATCATGTGATTATTGAGAATGTTGTGGCTCGCTTTCTGTATTGATGATAGCATGCTGATGTCAGAAAGAATGAAGAAAAGGTGGTTGCTTCAGGTATGAAAGTAAACCATTGTTAATAAGTGCTGCCTCTAGAACACATGTCAAACTCAAGGCCCGAGGGCCAAATCCGGCCCGCTGTAGCTTTTTATGTGGCCCTCCACAGACTAGACTAAACACTAAGTGTGATTAAATATTATATTATCAATCATATCAATGCAGTTTTTATCTGTTTACTGCCAATTTAGGTCAGTCAATCCCTTCAGTTTCTTGAGAATTTAGTTGATGTATGATTATAGTCCATGATTTATACAGCGAGTAAATAAACAGTTGCATTTATTATTAGTTCCTGAAGGGACTGAAAAGATCGTCAATAATATTATGTAATTTTAAGAATTCATTGACATATTAACAGTTTGTGAACAGGTTTTATCAACACACTGGCACAACCAGCCCTTTAAGAGCCTTCATGATCTTGATTTGGCCCAAAATTAAAATGAGTTTGACACACCTGCTCTAGAATGTTGATTAAACAGTAATTTTCTGTAGAAGGGCATCCAGAGGGTATATTTCTGTTATTCATGACCATCTTCATCCCTAATAACTGCATCTTGATTTATATCTCTGTGTGTTTGCAGCATGGAGTTGTTCTTTCCATCCCAGTGATGCATAATTTAAGTTGAAAACTCAATCACATCTGGGTGAGAGGGACTGGCAGAAAAACTTGCTTTGTTTTAGCTCTTCACCTTGACAGCCAATTTGCCAAGCCAGTCACACCTGGTTAAAAAACGTTGCACCAAATTTACACTGCGGTGGGTTGTTACTGACAACCCGTCATACGTCCAGCTGCAGATTTAGATGGCAGAGAAAGTCAGAAGAAATCAGGTTCCTGTCTCACTTCTTCAAAACATGACTGACTTTCCTGTTATCTCGGCAGGAAGTTGGCCTCTCTGCCGGTTATTACGTTCAAAAATAGATGAATATGAAAATGTGTCCTGACTGCAGTTTGACAGATCGTGATGCTTTGCATTCTAGGTACCGGCCAAGCGTCCATCAGATGTCACTGCCTTCCCAATTAAACCCAAAATTGGGAAGGCAATTTTGGGTTTAATTGAGAGTAAATTATACAATTGATGCCTGACAGTTCAATGTTGTTTATCACAACTATTTTCTCAAAATAAAGCAGTTCAGACTCTAGAAGTTTGTTTTTTATTTCCTAGTTCAAGCTGTCCTCTCTTGCTTGACTGAGTTTACTGTCTGGTGAGAGGTAAAACCCTCCCCGCTTTCTCTTCAAACCAACCTGTGTGCTTTGTGATGGCACAATGACGTCAGACAACACAACCCGGGGTGAAATAAGGAACTCCCTGTTACTCTTTCCAACCGGCCTTCCTTCTGATCGCCACATCTGCATGACACATTTTCTTAAATTGTGACTCAAGAGATGCTTCACCTTGGACCTCACCATTTGTTCCAGTCTGAGTTTTTTTCTCCTCATCCTGTGGGTCTCATACTTTCTTCTGCCCTCACCGCTATGTTTGTCCTCTGTTTCTGACTGTTTCTTGCATCTTCTCATCTCCTCTTTCACACCACTGACTCCACCATATGGAAATTGCCATATGGGAGATTTAATTAGTGTACGCCACAAGCACAATCAGCTCCCTCTCGAAGCCAGTCAAGAACATGACAACCTCTGCTTCCCTTTAATACTGCTCTTAATTAGTGGTCGCAGCTCATAGCTAAAGACACTTGCTTTTCATACACGAGAAACCTATGCAAAAGCTAGTAAAGGCGGGAAAGGAGTGAAACAAACCTTCCTTGAACTGCCCAGACTGAGAGTAAATTATACAGTTGATGCCTGACAGTCTGGTTTGCAGGATTCTATGTTTAGAGCAAATGTGTGATTACAAGAGTTGGTCTTTCATTACAGACGGTGACTTACTGGAACTTAGTAGGCTTTTAAGACGGAGTCTTGCAAAAAATTTTATCAGTACTTCTTTTTTCATACTTCACACTCAGCAGAGGTTCAAGGGGTGGCTGAACTTCATCCAAATGAATTTTCTTGTAGAAAGGGATAAATACAAAAAAAAATCTTGCATTCCTAACTGTTCAGTTTATATTTATTGTCATAAACATTAAGTTTAGTGTGAACGATATAATATTAATGTTATTTCCCTCAACTTACACAATGAAAATGAAATGGATAGTTGAGATTTGTTTTGCAGAGATTTGTTCTCAAATCACTCTGCAAAGTTCTTTGCTGTTTGCACTAAACTCATCATAAAGTCTTCTTATAGTCGGGTCAGAGAGGATTTCTACCCTCTTAAAACATTCAACAATGAGAGAAAAATCCATACTGATTCATAAATGGGTAACAGAATCAGCTTTAATTGTCGAATTATGAGCATAATCTGAACTGAATTTATGTTTCACATTCCTACACTGTGTAGACGTTTAATATAAATGTATAAACTTTAGAGAATGTTATAAAACTAAAAGTACAATATGTACATATATTTATATGTAGAGCCAATATATTCGTATGTTGTTTTACTTATTAACCTTTTACATCTCCCTCACTTTTCCATTTGATAATTATTTTTTATAAATTTCTCTTTTTAAAAATTTGGCTCATTACTTTTAATGCTGTATCAGAAACACAAGTTGCAAAGCAAAACTCAAAAGACCAACGTAACCAAATTCCTCCACCAAAAATAGAATAACAGTGTATGGAAAACATAAAACAGCGATTGCTTAGATGTCCACAGTGTTTTATTTTTTGGTTTACAACCTGTGTGGTTTACATAGTATTGATCAGAGTTATTAATGCATTGTTCTGGATTTCTCTGGTTATTGGGTTTATGAAACACCATTACACTTTTTAGCAAATGTTTTGAAATAATATATTTATTTAAAACTGTGAAGTGCTCAAACAGATGTACCAAGATTTAAAAATCATGAGTCCCTGTGGTTTATTGTTCTTTAATGTCGGAGTAACCAGAGGTTTCGTCTGGCTGTTGAGCAAAACATTACACCGCACTGTCCCTCCCTTGCCTGTTGCTGCGTACTGCTAGTCAGCTGGCTGATGCACTTTTCTCTTACTTATAGGAAATACTAAGGTTTCTGTTGAGGAGTATTTTTTATTCAGAAGGAGCTATGGTCAGCATCACTTGTCAGCTGCAGTGTTAGGAATAATGTCCAATAGACAAATCTGGCCTTTAGTTCCCACATATTGCATATTTCATATTTTATAGGCTAAAAAGTATAAGCCCATACCAAGTGGCCCATGGTGGTGGTGGGGTGATGGTATGGGCAGGCATCTGTTATGGACGAAGAACGCAGGTGCATCTTATTGATGGCATTTTGAATGCACAGAGATACCGTGATGAGATCTTGAGGCACAGCCATTGAAGAGGAGTGGACCAACATTCCACAGGCCACAATTGACAATCTGATAAACTCTATGCAAAGAAGATGTGTTGCACTGCATGGGGCAAATGTTGGTCTGGTTCTGAGGCCCCAGACCCCCAATAAAGCAAAAACAAAGATGCACATTTCAGAGTGGCCTTTTATTGTGGGCAGTATAAGGTACACCTGTGCACTAATCATGATGTCAGATCAGCATCTTGATGTGGCACACCTATGAGGTGGGATGGATTATCTCAGCAAAGCAGAAGTGCTCACTATCAAACATTTAGACAGATTTGTTGACAATATTTGAAAGAAATGGTAATATTGTTTATCTGGAATGAATTTTAGATCTTTGAGTCCATCTCATGAAAGATGGGAGCAAAAACAAGTGTTGTGTTTATATTTTTGTTGAGTGTGTATATATATATATATATATATATATATATATATATATATATATATATATATATATATATATATATATATAAAATAAATTCCCTTCTCACCCACCACGGGTGGTTCTTATCCTCTGAGCTCGGGTCCTCTACCAGAGGCCTGGGAGCTTGAGGGTCCTGCGCAGTATCTTGGCTGTGCCAAGGACTGCACATTTCTGGACTGAGATGTCTGATGTTGTTCCTGGGATCTGTTGTAGCCACTGCTCCAGTTTGGGGGTTACTGCCCCGAGGGCCCCGATGACCACAGGCACCACTGTGGTCTTCACCTTCCAGGCCCTCTCCAGTTCCTCCCTAAGGCCCTGGTATTTCTCCAGTTTCTCGTGCTCCTTTTTCCTGATGTTGCAATCGCTTGGTATTGCTACATCTACCACAACGGCTTTCCTCTGTTGTTTATCCACTATGACAATATCTGGTTGGTTCACCATTACCATTCTGTCTGTCTGGATCTGGAAGTCCCACAGGATCTTAGCTCTGGCATTCTCCACCACCTTTGGGGGTGTTTCCCACTTTGATCTCGGGGTTTCCAGTCCACATTCTGCACAGATGTTTCTGTACACTATGCCTGCCACTTGGTTATGTTGTTCCATGTACGCTTTCCCTGCCAGTATCTTGCACCCTGCTGTTATGTGCTGGACTGTCTCAGGGGCCTCCTTGCACAACCTACACCTTGGGTCTTGTCTGATGTGGTAGATCTGGGCCTCTATTGCTCTGGTGTTTAGGGCCTGTTCCTGGGCGGCCAGGATGAGGGCCTCTGTGCTGTCCTTGAGTCCAGCTTTTTGCTGATATCAGCCACTTCGGTTATTTGCTGGTGGTGCATCCGATTTAGGAGCTTGTCCTCCCATGATGGTATCTCTGGCACCTCAATCTCCGTTCCCTGTTGTCTGAGACATTCACTGAGCGCATTGTTTGTTGAGGCTTTGTCCCTAATGTATCTAAGGCTCTTAGATGTTTCGTCCTGGACAGTGGTTCTCACACTCACTAGTCCTCTGCCTCCTTCCTTGCGGCTCGTGTACAGTCTGAGGGTGCTGGATTTGGGATGGAACCCTCCATTCATTGTTAGTAGTTTTCTAGTCTTAATATCTGTGGCTTTTATCTCCTCCTTTGGCCAGCTAATTATTCCAGCAGGGTATCTGATCACTGGCAAGGCATAGCTGTTTATCGCATGGATTTTGTTCTTGCCATTGAGCTGGCTTCTCAGGACTTGCCTTATTCGTTGGAGGTATTTAGCTGTGGCTCCTTTCCTTGTGACCTCATTGAGGTTGCCATTTGCTTGTGGTATACCTAGGTACTTTTAACTGTCCTCTATGTCTGCTATTGTTCCTTCTGGGAGTGAGACCCCTTCTGTGCGGATCACCTTCCCCCTCTTTGTGACCAGCCGACCACACTTCTCTAGTCCGAATGACATCCCAATGTCCGTGCTGGAGATCCTGGTGGTATGGATCAGTGATAGTTGATGTTTGCCCCATTTTTGAGTTGGTATCCGTAGCCAGTCTTGTTGATAATTTGGCTGAGGGGGTTCAGGCCTATGCAGAACAGTAGCGGGGACAGAGAATCTCCTTGGTATATGCCACATTTGATGGACACTTGTGCAAGTGGTTTACAGTTGGCTTCAAGGGTGGTTTTCCACAGCCTCATCGAGTTTGCAATGAAGGCTCTCAGAGTCCTGTTGATGTTATACATATCTAAGCATTAAATGATCCAAGTATGCAGCATTGAGTCATAGGCTTTCTTGTAATCAATCCAAGCCATGCACAGGTTAGTGTGTCGGGTTTTGCAATCTCAGGCAACTGTGTGGTCTACGAGGAGTTGGTGTTTGGCTCCTCTGCTATTTACACTGATACCCTTCTGTGCCGTGCTAATGTGTTTATCCATGTGTTTGCTTATCTTGGCCGCTATGATGCCTGACATGAGCTTCCAGGTTGTGGAGAGACAGGTTATTGGTCGGTAGTTGGGTGGGTCTGGGCCCTTTGATAGATCCTTCTGGATTAGGACTGTCCGCCCTTCAGTTAACCATTCAGGGTGAGTCCCACTTTGTAGCAGCTGGTTCATTTGGGCTGCCAGTTGCTCATGGAGGGCAGTGAGTTTCTTTAGCCAGTAGGCATGGATCATATCAGGCCCTGGTGCTGTCCAGTTTTTCATACCTGAGACTCTTTCTTGGACATCTGTCACAGTGATGGTTACCGGGGCTTGTTCAGGGAGGTTGCTATGTTCCTCTCGTAGAGAGATCAACCACTGTGCATTGCTGTTGTGGGACGCCTCCCTTTCCCATATGCCTTTCCAGTATTGTTCAGTCTCCAGCCTTGGTGGGTCTGCTCTGTTGTTATTATTACCCTATTATTAGAGTACACCTTAGCTGGTTGAGTGGAGAAGAGCCAGTTAATCCTTCTGGATTCATTCTCCCCTGTGTATCTCTTTAGGCGGCTGGCCAAGGCTTGGAGCCTCTGTTTGGCATTTTTGAGTGCTTCAGGTATGGGCATCTGCCTGTACTTTCTGGGTACTGGTGTTTTCATTGTACCCTTGTGGAGCTCTGACAGTTGGCTCACTTCCCTCCTTGTTACCTTGATTTTAGCCTCTAACCGTCTTTTCCATGGTGGGTATTGGGTCTCATGGTTGCTCTCATAGCCAAGTATCTCAAGGATCACTGATGCTGAGTTGTAGATCAACTCATTGGTTTCTGTTATGGTGTTGGTAGGGATCGTTCTCAATGCTGCATTCACATTCTCAATGAGGCTTTCTGATGGTACTTCACTCAGCCGTTTTAATTGGCGCCAAGGAGGTCTGGTTGTCATTCGGGTCATGATTCTCTCTCTCAGTTCAGCAACTGTCTCGTTCAGCTCTGACTTGCTCATTGGGGCCGTGTATCCCCTCACTGTGTGGGGACTTGTAGTTAAGTCCCCACAGTTCTGACATCCAGGCTCCTCCTTTTTGCCATAGCATTTGTGTTGTATCCCGTCAATCTCAAGTTGTGATAGCAGTTGCCGTTTGCTGATGTTGGAACACTGAACTACTAGTTGTTTAGCGCTTAGTGTTGACTGGGTATGTTGAAGGAACCATTCCTTCCCCAGTCTTTGCATGTAACCTCTCTGATTAGGGTTACTTGAGTAGTAGCATTCCAACAGATCCACATTTTCACCTCTTACCCATTTCCGTCTTCTTCCAGTAGCCCATTTGTCATCAAGGTGCTCTGGTTCCCCAGCACCTGACGCAGATCTTGTTTGGCCGGGCGACGTCTGAGCCGGCATGTTACGCATCTTAGTATCTCTCATGGTATGAGGTAGGCAGTAGCTCGAAGGGTCTTGCCTAAGGACCCAGACTGGATTCGAACCCCACCCTCTCAGGTGATATACTGATGATATTGTGTTGTTTGAGTATTCCCTTTATTTTTAGGCCTGAACCCCCTCAGCCAAATTATCAACAAGACTGGCTACGGATACCGACTCAAAAATGGGGCCAACATCAGTCACTTTCTCTACATGGACGACATCAAGCTGTATGCCAAGAGTGAGCGAGACATCGACTCACAGATCCACACTACCAGGATCTACAGCACGGACATTGGGATGTCATTCGGACTAGAGAAGTGTGGTCGGCTGATAACAAAGAGGGGGAAGGTGATCCGCACAGAAGGGGTCTCACTCCCAGAAGGAACAATAGCAGACATAGAGGACAGTTACAAGTACCTAGGTATACCATAAGCAAATGGCAACCTCGATGAGGTCACAAGGAAAGGAGCCACAGCTAAATACCTCCAGCGTATAAGGCAAGTCCTGAGAAGCCAGCTCAATGGCAAGAACAAAATCCGTGCGATAAACAGCTACGCCCTGCCAGTAATCAGATACCCTGCTGGAATAATTAGCTGGCCAAAGGAGGAGATAAAAGCCACAGATATTAAGACTAGAAAGCTACTAACAATGCATGGAGGGTTCCATCCCAAATCCAGCACCCTGAGACTGTACACGAGCCGCAAGGAAGGAGGCAGAGGACTAGTGAGTGTGAGCACCACTGTCCAGGACGAAACAACTAAGATCCATAAATACATCAGGGACAAAGCCTCAACAGACAATGTGCTCAGTGAATGTCTCAGACAACAAGGAACAGAGGTTGAGGTGCCAGAGATACCATCATGGGAGGACAAGCCCCTACATGGGATGTACCACCAGCAAATAACCCAAGTGGCTGATATCAGTAAATCCTACCAATGGCTGGAAAAAGCTGGACTCAAGGGCAGCACAGAGGCCCTCATCATGGCCGCCCAGGAACAGGCCCTAAACACCAGAGCAATAGAGGCCCAGATCTACCACACCAGACAAGACCCAAGGTGTAGGTTGTGCAAGGAGGCCCCTGAGACAGTCCAGCACATAACAGCAGGGTGCAAGATACTGGCAGGAAAAGCGTACATGGAACGACATAACCAAGTGGCAGGCATAGTGTACAGAAATATCTGTGCAGAATATGGACTGGAAACCCCTGAGATCAGTGGGAAACACCCACCCCCAAAGGTGGTGGAGAACGCCAGAGCTAAGATCCTGTGGGACTTCCAGATCCAGACAGACAGAATGGTAATGGCGAACCAACCAGACATTGTCGTAGTGGACAAACAACAGAGAAAAGCTGTTGTGGTAGATGTAGCAATACCAAGCGATTGCAACATCAGGAAAAAGGAGCACGAGAAACTGGAGAAATACCAGGGCCTTAGGGAGGAACTGGAGAGGGCCTGGAAGGTGAAGACCACAGTGGTGCCTGTGGTCATCGGGGCCCTCGGGGCAGTCACCCCCAAACTGGAGCAGTGGCTACAACAGATCCCAGGAACAACATCAGACATCTCAGTCCAGAAATGTGCAGTCCTTGGCAAAGCCAAGATACTGCGCAGGACCCTCAAGCTCCCAGGCCTCTGGTAGAGGACCCGAGCTCAGAGGATGAGAACCACCCGCGGTGGGTGAGAAGGGAATTTTTTTATATATATATATATATATATATATATATATATATATATATATATATATATATATATATATATATATATATATATATGAGAGGGTGGGGTTCGAATCCAGTCTGTTTAGTTATATTTATTTATTTATATTTAATGTGAATTCTTTGTATGCCTCAAATAAGAGGTAAAAAGGTCAATAACCTTGAGCGTCACTTCTACCATTCATCTATTGTGCCATTGCCTCCAGGTTCATCAGCTCCCTTTATGCACCTGACAGGATATGGATTTTCAGCCTCGAGGCTTTGAAAGCTGGAGACAAAACAGGAAGAAGAAGTGGGTTGGGGGTGAAGGGGTTGGTTATGGGATCCATGCCGTCTCCTTTTGAAGATCCGATTAGTGTCTGGAGATGAAACAGATTAAGGGAAGGTTCAGCCTGTCAAACTGTGATGATGGGGAGAGAAATGAGGAAGATGGAAAAAAAGAAACTGTTGGCAGATTCACTTCCTATCTCTCCTTTTTTTGTCACGTCCTAATTGGAAGGTGTCAATACATATACCTGCACAAGTTAAGCTCACGTTGATGTGATTCTATTGCAGCATCTTTTTGTAGAGATGCTGTAACAGAAGCAGTAATTTTGGTTTGACTGATACTTGGGTGCCTCAGATTCCTACTGTCAGTAAGGTGTTGAACATATTTTTATTAAAAATAACAATATTAAAACAACTGAGAGATGACTTTCTGCAGATAAGCCTGTGTGTGTGTGTATCTTTGTGGAGAGCCTTTGACAGAATCTGTTTGCATAGTATCCAATTCCTTAAAGAAGAAAAGACATGCGCCTTACATCTGAATCAAGGAGTTGGCCCACTTGGACTTCCGGACCGCAGGAAGTTTGTCTTGTTCCGTTTTACTGACCCATACGCCTCTGAGACCCCCCACGTTTCTTCATTCACATTAAATTAAATGTTCTGTTTTTAAGTATCTGTTTCTGTTTTCTCTTCAGGCATTTCTTCAGAGAATCAGGCAAATTCCAGATGACCAACAGTGTCTTTCACCTGAACACGTCAAGGTAAGCCCCCAAAAGCCCAACGCAAACATACAATCCTTGAGCTCTACCAATCGAGTGGCCAGAAATCGGAATTAACCAATTTTTCATTGATCACCTGTGAGTAGTAACCAGCCGGCCAAACTTAGATAATTAGATAATTTCTTATCCTATTCAAAGAATCATCCAAGCTAAGGTGTCCTACTATTTTCTATTATGTGTACATATACTTATATAAATATAAATATATGCAGATGATAAATATTAATCATATGCATACGTAATGATGCACTTTTTTGAATTTCTGAAACTTGAGATAAAGTGGAATAATCAGGCATAATATTGTAATGTCTTCATGTTCTACCTGGTTAAAAACTCTAATATGCCTACGCACCTGCAGTACATTTTCCCAGATAGTATAGTTCTTAAAAAAAGGGAATCAGTTTAAATAATGGGCAGGTTAGCTGATTGGTATCAGTCATAAAAAGCTTAGTTGGTACGCATCTTAAAAAATATATCATGGTTCCCTTTAGGCTTATTGTAATAAGTAATAAATCAATTAATCACATGATAAATTATAACAGGCTCAATAATTTCCATTGACGTGATTAATTGATTTTCTCTTTTCTCTCTTTCTGGCAAAAACTGAATGATAAAAATCTTCAGTTTGGTGCTTTGGGCTCAAGTATCTATTTTCTGGAACAAAAAGGTTTTTTCTTTTATATTATAAAGACTTAATAGTTAATTTTATTTGTTGCTTCTGTAACTTTGTTTATTTTTTTTGCCTTAAAGTTCCAGTATTAAATGTTTGTTAGAATTTAAAGTTTATTGGGCTTTAACAATGTAATCTTGCATTCTTATGTAATTACCATTATATTACTTGAAATGGTCTCAAAACAACATAGCCTAATATTGTTTATCTCAATAATTTCTGAGGGAATTTATCTAGTAACGTTTGTTATTGTGACAGGCCTCATTCTCACACATAAACCCTTGGATGAAACATTTAATATAGTCTATCTTATCTCCCTCTGTTCATTTCCCTTTCTTCACATCATTTTTTTTTTCCACACACAGATTCTGTTTTCCAACATCGAAGACATCCTGGAGTTGCACAGAAAGGTGCTCTCTGCGGTGGAGGCCGGCTTGCAGCCTGAACCTCACCCTAACCACTCGCTGGGCCACTTGTTCCTGCAGTTCGTAAGTCCACACAGAAAGCAGAGGACAGCAAAAGGCCATATGGATTGACCTCGCATACATGAACTCTGTATTCAAAAGCACAGACATAAAACACAAACTTGTTTTCACCCTTAACCATAGATGCAGGAAAAATGTCTTTTTCCTTATCTCATAGCTCCACAAACCAAATCAGTTGCACAAATTCTTCATTATTTGGTGATTCTGTCTTCCTCTTTTGGCACTCCATCACTATCTGAAAGTCCAACACACACTAGCTCACCCACCCTTGCTGCTCCCCTCTGGATGAACTTGTTTGGCCCCCAGCAACAAACAAAGAAGGGTCTGTGTCCGAGAAGGAAGACATGGTGTGTCACTCAGCCAGGGGGACAATGTTCCTGCTGGTAGCACTCAGGCTCCAGCTCCTTCTTTCTCCCCTCCATTTGTCCCTCTGATAATTTGTCTTCACTTTCACTGAGGGACAAAATATGCCAGCATCAATATTTTCTGCTCAGGCAACAGGAGCACAGACACAGCCTGAGTTTCACTTTTTTAGATACAGCACGCTGAATTACAGGGTGGCCTTAGCTTCTTCTGAGACGCTCAAACATTGTTGTGGAGTAATTTCACCGTCAGACACAATCTGTACCCGCTTGTGACACAGATGACATTTAATATCTGTCACAGAATTAGCTCATCACAGTGCACCTGCACACATGTGTCAGGTGTCAGGGTGCAAGACCAAGTGTCAGGGTGGAGAAATGATTAACGCATGCTGTTTTCCATCTCTCTGTTCTTCGACTGACAATGGAAAGGGAAAAACTGAAAGATGATCATTTATTTTAGTTTACCTGAAATAGAATTGATCTTTACAGCAGAGCTTTTAATTCATTTGACTGGTGTTAGAAACATTAACAGTAGTTCAGGATGTTGATTCGGGGTTATGAAATGAGCTTGTCTTGGGCTGGGCTTAGATTGTCGTGAGACAGGTTAGTTTTACCCTACTGATAATGTGATTTGCAATAGAAATCCTATTGCAACATTCAGGTCACACGATAGACCACTAAACAAGAATTTAACAGTATTCTCGGAAAAAACCTGTTTGATTAAATATATGTTTGATTAAAGAGCCTGCCTTCTCCAAATATAAAATTTTTTGTTTGTTTAATTTTAAGATGCTGGAAAACATAATAAAAATTTGTAAATCTTGAGCTTTGCTTTACTGGAACTCAGGTAAATCTCATATTATCTGCGTAGAAAAATATAGGCATTAACTGCCTCCGAGATCGCTTGAAAAACATAAAAGGTCTTTATGTTTCGTCAAGATGCGATATTGTGAAGCAGATGTCAGTTTTATCACCATTATCAGCTAATGGCTAGCAGAGCTGTTTGTTTTTTTACTCGCGGTTCAGTATTCACAGATTCACCTCTTCACTGATTTTCATTTCTAAAATATTCAAAAGAAAAACTTGACATATATATTAGTTTCTGCGTTAGCTCCCAGACGGTTTCTGCTTTTTGAGGCA
Source organism: Poeciliopsis gracilis (assembly GCA_911649635.1). Lineage (NCBI taxonomy): Eukaryota > Metazoa > Chordata > Actinopteri > Cyprinodontiformes > Poeciliidae > Poeciliopsis > Poeciliopsis gracilis. The sequence goes on from CAJVRI010000589.1 coordinate 162,126, forward strand.
TATTTAGTGTTTAATTAAACTATGAAAATATGCAGCTAAGCATTTTTATGGTAGGTAGTAAGTAGTGTAGCGATCTTAAACCCAGTAAATACAGAGTCCAATGCGCATCCCAGAAGATTTTAAAATGGAAGAGGCTTCTTTGTCAGCCAACTTGACATGGAACTTCTAACTTGTCACACAAGCTCACAGCGACTCAATAACCTCTCTTACTTCAAAATGAGACATGGATACAGGAAGTCAACCAGATCTGGGGGTCATACCATTAGCTTTGACTAGAACAACAACCAGATTGCAATTCAGGGAACAAACCTCATTTTGAGGAGAAATATTTTGGTTTTAATATTGATTTCAATCCACAAGCTCTTACTTTTCTGGGTTATGAACAGGTGAAGGTCCTGCAGTCTGAAGCTGATGGTTAGATATAAAACCAGAGCTGACCTTTACCTTCTTAAAACAATTTATATCTCAGGAAAAAGCCCTGGCAGCTTATGAAATACCAACTAATGTGGATCTACGCTAGCAAGAGATCAGAAAAGCGTTCTGACAGGATAGAAATTTCCTGTTTGAATGTTCAAATGTGATACAAATGTTCTTTATTCAGTGAAATATAATTGTGTTTGAGAAAAATCCACGTTGCTGCATAGTAAGCTAAAGGGATTTTGTGCGTCACAGGTCAAGGTGAGCGTCTCTGAACTTCCACAGACTCTGAATGTTATCTTAGAAACACATGGAGGAAATTTTGTTACACCTGACACAAATGTCCGCTTTGACTCTACGATGAATTGATGATATTTCTGGGGACAAAGGTCAGTCAGTTGTCACAAAAGACATTTTTGGCCGGAACTCAAGATTTCAAACCCTCATTCGGTGAAATTTTAAACAATCAAGAAGCAGAACGACATTCTATATGCTAATCAGTCTTTATTTTATTTTTTTTATACTTTTGCACTCCTTTTTTGGTTTTACTATGTGGAAATTATTACAGATTTTGTGGCTTTGCCACAAATGGCATTGTCCAGATTTTCCGTTTTTCCATTCAGAATTGTAGCTTTTGCCAGAGCAGCTCTGTTCACATATTCATTACACCAGAGGTGCTCAATACGTCGATCGCGATCTAACAGTCGATTGCGGGAAGGTTTTGAGTCGATCTTGGCAGCAGGTGACAAACTGAACGCGACCAGGTCGTTGAAACCAGCACTTCCTCTTCTGACAGGCTTATCAAAATATTCACTAAGGTCCTAAACGTTTGTAGCTTCATTAAAGAATAATAAAAAAATTCAACAAAACGTGTTAAAATGAATATTCTCAGTAATTATTGTTAGGTTGCGTTCCAGAATCAATTAACAAATAAAAAAGCGACTCAAAGACCGACTGACAAACAGATCAGGAGTTTAAATGAGCTACTCAGCCACCGCTGTGTTCAGGGGAGGCTCATTAATAATCGATAACTAAATATCAAGCCTGGAAACCTGTTATCGAAACGGACTGAATGTTTTTAACGTAATCTTTGCTCGGCTTGCAGGGCACAGGCAGTTGCCACGGCAACAAGTGTGCTTAACGATAAAGAGAGAAAGAGAGTAACAAGGTGCGAGTGGTTCTGAGTTGATCACCTGTTCGGATTGTTTACCTTTTTTTTATTTTTTTTTTTTTTATTTTATTTTTAAACCAATATTTACAGTGGATAATATAATTACAGTCGTTATTTATACATTGGGAAATAAGAAAAAAAAAAAAAACAACAAAACAAAAAAAGAACTAAAAGGAGAAAGAAACCCCCTAACCTCCCACCCCCCATCTCAGCTCGAAGTCAACCTGATAGAAGAGGAGATAAACATATGTAACATTGATCCAGTAAGACCACCCATATCAATAACCAAAACAAAATTCAGCACCTTCAGTCGGGCAAGACCTTCAAGTTGGAAACATAGGAAAGAAAACATTGCCATTTTTGATAGAACTTTTGTGTGGTTCCACGAAGGGTGTATTTGATTTTCTCAAGCTTCAAACAAAACAACACGTCTCTGACCCAAAGGGATATCGAAGGACACTTTACTGACTTCCAGTGTTGCAGTAAAACGCGTCGAGCCAATAATGATGTAAAAGCAACCATTTCCATGTGAGTGGAGCTTAGCCTTGAAGTAGGGCTGAGGATGCCGAATATGGCGATCAATGGACAAGGTTCCAAATTTACATTCAGGACAGAGGACATAATTGAAAAGTAATTAGACCAGAACCTGTATAAGCTGGGACAGAGAAAGAACATGTGGCTGAGATGGCATGGGGAGCCTTTGCATTTATCACATATATCCATCGTATCTGGATAAATCTGAGAGAGCCTCGATTTTGAAAAATGAATCCTATATACAACTTTAAACTGAATCGGACTAAGACGAGCACAAGAGGAGGAAGATCTGATTCTACCAATGGCAACATCCCAACTATCTTGAGTCAGCTGAATTCCCAACTCTTTTTTCCATGTATTTCTAATTTTGACACTAGAATCCACCCTCAGCTTTAAAATAAAACTATAAATCTTAGAGATGGTGCCTTTCTGGAGTGGATTGAATGTACTAATCCTTTCCCAAGGCAGTTCAGGGGGTAACGAAGGAAAATTAGGGAAACATTTAGAGGCGAAATTCCAAATTTGTAAGTAGCGAAACAGATGCGTACCGGGTAGACTGTATTTGGAAGATAAATCTTCAAAGCTATCAAATACGCTCGATGCATATAGATTTTTGATTTGCTTTAAACCTCTGTCATACCAAACTGAAAAAGTTGGGTCAGACAGAGATGGGGGAAACAAATGGTTGCTGGTCAAAGGGCATAAGGGTGAGGCAACAGTGAACTTAAAGCGCCTTCTGAATTGAAACCACACTTTCAACGTGTTAAGTACAACTTGATTCTTAGTATATAGAGAAGGTTTTACCGGTAGTGAAGAAAAAATAAGGCCAGATAGTGAAGACTCAATACACGAAGAAAGGTCCAATTTACACCAAGGAGAGCTGGATGAATTCAGCCAATAGTTAATTTTGTGTATGTGATCAGCCCAGTAATATAATTGAAAATCGGGCAGTGCAAGCCCGCCACTGAGTTTACAGCTTTGCAATAATGCTTTTCGTACACGAGGAGATTTCCCTTTCCAAATAAAGCCGTTAACTAATCTATCCAAGGAATCAAAGAAGGTTTTTGGCATAAAAAGAGGAATAGATTGAAATAAAAACAGAAATTTGGGTAGGACATTCATCTTGACAACATTAATCCTACCCAGAAGGGAGAGAGGAAGATTACGCCAACACTGAAAATCTAACGCTGTTTTTGGCAATAAGGGGTGAAAAGTTAGCTGAAGCAAGGCCTGATATAGAACGAGTCATATTTATACCGAGATATTTAAATCCATTGGGACTGAGTTCAAAGGGGAAGTCAGAAAGTTGAAGACCACCCGGATTAGTGTTAATGGGGAAGCATTCACTCTTTTCCAAATTCAATTTATAGCCTGAAAAGGAGCTAAAATTATTTAATATACGCAAGATTGTAGGGACAGAAGTGGTGGGGTTAGATACGTAGAGCAACAGATCATCAGCGTATAAGGACAGTTTATGTTCTGTCCCATTTCGAAAAATTCCTCTAAAAGAGGGGGAAGCACGCAATGCAATGGACAATGGCTCGATCGCCATAATGAAGAGCAGTGGTGATAATGGGCAGCCTTGGCGCATACCACGCCCAAGAGAAAAATAATCTGAGTATACAGTATACATACATTAGTGTTGACACTCGCCTTGGGAGATGAATAAAGAAGTCGAATCCAAGAAACAAAAGTATCACCGAGTCCGAATTTCTTCAGAACCGCGATCAAGTATTCCCACTCGACCCTATCAAAAGCTTTTTCAGCATCAATGGAGATAACTATTTCGGGTTCATCCAGAGAATGCTTCGAGTAGATAACATTCAAAAGAGTGCGCGTGTTAAAAAATAATTGACGTCCCTTCACAAAGCCATTTTGCTCCTCAGATATAACCAGAGGAAGAACCTTCTCCAGCCGAGAAGCTATCAACTTGGCTAGTACCTTTACGTCTACGTTCAACAGGGACAATGGTCTATAAGACCCACACACAGTTGGGTCCTTGTCTTTTTTGTGAAGCAAAACAATAGTTGCCTGTGTTAGTGTTGGAGGTAAAGTCTTACATTCCAAGGATTCATTGAACATAGCAGTGGTGCTAATTTTCCGATGAACTTTTTATAGAATTCGACGGAAAACCCATCGGGGCCGGGGGCTTTATGTGACTGCAGCGCTTTTATGGAGTTTATTACTTCCCCCAGGCCGAGTGGTGAATCCAAGGTCTTGGCAGTGCTCGCGTCGATAGTGGGAGTGGAAAGACCTTGAAGAAATTCGCCCATTATATTAATATCAGTGGGAAATTCAGATGAATATAAGGAAGAATAAAATGATTTCAAAGTGTCATTGATTTCGATAGGGTCATTAGTAGTTACCCGTTGGTTATTCTGAATACTCTGTATCATATGGGAGTTGACCTGACGCCGTAACTGGTGTGCCAATAAACGGCCAGCCTTGTCGCCATGTTCATAATATGAACCTTTACTGCGTAACAGTAGACGTTCAGCTTCCTTGGTGGAAATTAGATCGATTTCTGTTTGAACACCCATACACTCTTTAAATAATTCCGGTGAAGGATCCTCGGCATATCTTTGATCTAATTGAGCAATAGTCGTAGCCAATTCAGTAAGCCTTGAGTTATGTCTTTTGTTAGACAAGGACGTGTATGAAATTATCTGTCCTCTGAGATAAGCCTTCAGTGTTTCCCATAACAGTGAATATGAAGTGGAATCATTCTTGTTAAACACCAGAAACTCGTCAGTTGCATTAGAAATAAAGTTGCAAAATTCTGCATCTGCCAGTGAAAGAGGATTAAGCCGCCACAGCGGTGGGCTACGTTTATAAGATGTCAACTGGATATCTAATAGTAGCGGAGCATGGTCAGATATCATTATACTCAAATAATCAGAGAGAACTACACATGAATTGAGTGCCTGGTCAATAAAAAAATAATCAATTCTAGAATAAGAGTGATGAACCTTAGAAAAAAAAGAAAAATTTTTCCTGGTAGGGTTTCGATATCTCCATGGGTCAATAAGACCACTCTGCCTTGTGAAATTAGAGAATGCTTGGGCCATTGAAGATTTAGCTAAATTGCGGGGATTGGATCGGTCAAGCTCTGGATCTATGACACAATTTAAGTCAACCCCTAAAATCAGCAAGTGGGAATCCAAAAACGGGAGGCTGCTCAATAACCTATTTACAAACTCAGCATCATCGATGTTTGGAGCATGAACATTAACCAAGAGAATCTTTCTCTGCATTAATATACCGGCAACTATCACATATCTACCATATTTATCAGTTATCACATCAGTAGGCGAGAATTGTACCATTTTACTCATCAGGATGGCTACACCTCTTGATTTGGAATTGAACTCAGAATGAAAAATCTGATTAACCCAGGAGCAACGTAACCTAATATGATCCTTGATGCGAAGATGAGTCTCTTGTAGAAACACTACACAAGGTTTTAACTGCTTGAGGTGGGAAAAGACTTTTGATCTTTTAACAGGATGACCCATGCCCTTGATATTCCAGCTAATGAAACGTAGAGAAGTGCCTGGTCCTGCAATACCAGGGTCTAGAGTGGTATTAACCATTAAGTAAAATAAAAACAAAAACAACCATAGCGAGCTGAGATGGTCCTCCCCACAACCCATGCCCAAAAATAACCCCATAACCAAACAACACCCAAAGTCTCCATAAAAAACAGACAGCAGTGCTAAACACAGCAAACATTCACAGTAAATTGTGAACATGGGGATACAGCAGAGCAAGAGAGCTCGGAAGTGAGTTTAACAAAAACCGGCAATTAGCCCCCACCAACTTCCAACTTATAGCACCAGTATGTGCCTTGTTACACTACGTTAAAATTATCTTTATTATAATGCAACAAGATTGGAAACCGCATATGTCTTATATAATGTAGAGAAGATGCAACCTAACAGCGAACATCAGTGTGGATGCACACGAGCATCAATGTCTAAACTGAACAGGATATGACCAAAACTTTTAATTTCCTAGTGACGTACCTAAGCCCTAGGTCTAAGTAAGAGTACAGACTATATATTCACCCAAACACAGTCTGTGACTGTCGGGCTCACGCAGAGATCAGAGTCTGCACATACTGCTCTGCTTCTTGGGATGCAATAAACTCCTTTACCACTCCATTGTAAGTAATGTGCAGCAGCGCTGGGTAGAAAGTCCGTACCTAATTTCTTCGATGCCACGGAGTAGCCGCTTTACCTCATTGAACGCGGCTCGAGCCCGGGCAACCTTAGCAGTGTAATCCGGAAAAATCGATATTGACCCAGCTCCTACTTTGATCCGCTGGCGCTCCCTGGCCCGACATAAAATGTCCAGACAGTCACTGTAGTAATGAAGCCTGCACACAATTACTCGAGGTCGTTCGCCTGGTCTGGGTTTGGGCTGAGAAGAGCGATGAGACCGGTCCACCAGCGGTTCCTTTTCCAGCCCAAGCGCTTCCTTCAGCAGCGCAGCCACGGCGGTGGGTGAGCAGGAGCCAGCGGTTTCCTCCACGCCGATGATCCTAATATTATTATGGCGCGATCTTGACTCTAACTCCTCGCACTTGGCTTCCAATGTGGTGACCTTAGCCGTGAGCTGCTCCAGTGTAGTTTTCATACCAGTAATGTCATCAGTGCAGCCCGAGAGCGCCTCCTCCACATCCCCCACCACAGCTGTTAGCTTAACCAGTTTAGCATCGGTAGCAGCATGGTCACTAGCTATCTGCGTTTTCACGGCCTGTACCTCAGCTTTGATAGATGACAACGCATCTCCAAGAACCTCTTGGAGCTCCTTCTTAATAATTCCGGCAATATCTTCTTTCAAGGATGCCAGTAGTTCCACCTTGAGGGAGTCAGCAACCGGGCCCACCTCAGTGGGCGCCCGCCAACACAGGGGTCTGGCGGCGAAGAAGCCGAGGCCTGCGAGCATGACTTTAGCTGGGTCTGAATAGTTCTGAGATTTTCCTCTTCCCGACATCGTCACACGGTGCTATCGAGATGTACACGCGGATCCGAGGTGCGAAACAGTCGATAACGACTTGGTTTACCGAGAAAAGCACATTAGAATAGACTTTTGAAATGAAATTGGCAGTAGCCACCACCTACCGCGTCCTACTCCATAGACCGCTCCACAGCGCCCCCTGTTTACCTTTGTTTATCTTTGCTGTGGTTCATCACAGCCGCTGTAGTTTCTGAACGTTCAATAAATGACAAACTTGGACTAATTACCTCGTTCGTTTGCAGTAAACGTCACAACAAACATCAAATAGGACGAATATATTTGATTAAGTTTTAACAAACAAATGGCTTCTACCACAATAATTATGTGAAATTAAATGAATTATATCCCAAATTCAGAAGATTTGCCTTTACCTTTGCAGAGCTCTTTGGTTCCTCCTATCAGTCTGTAGTTTCTCATATTGACGTCATCAAACCAAATTTCAGATCTACCATAACTCACTGACACCTGCTGGTCTCAGGTTTGCAAAAACCCAGTAACCTGGCTCCCAGTGTCAGAATCTCAATAAGGAAGAAACTGCATTAGGTTTTCTATCACTTTATCATTTCTGTTATTACTAACGTATATTTGTATAGAAAATAAGTTTAATTTACGATTTTTATGTCTTCGTGTCATGAGGTAGATCTCAGCTGGCTGTTGAGAGAAAAAGTAGATCTTGGTCTCAAAAAGTTTGAGCACCCCTGCATTACACTTCCATGAGCCTCATCTCCTTCAATGCTGAGTCCTCTTGGCCAATCACTCAGCCTGTCTGGTACCCTTCGACTGCGGCCCTTGACCTCCACCAAAGGTCAACACCATGACTGGAATTAACCTCCGGCATTGTTCAACAGCACCACAGTGAGGGAAGAGAATCAGGAAGATTCAAAGCTATTTAAAGTCAGACGCTGGTGAGATGGCTCAGAAGGAGGTAAATTTATTATTTATTTCAGCTTAAAACTCTTAACAATTTTCTTTTTAGCAAGGACTTTTTTTTTACTTTATTTGTAAATACTTAGATGAAAAAACCCTTGCTTATGGCTTGCATTAGCTCCAGGATTACAGAACCGCCCAGTTACGCGCGCAATTATGAAAAAGATGATTCATGTCGAAGAGGTTTTTCAGCATTGTTTGCTCCATTTTGGGCCATGTATATATAGTGAGGCTGAAAGAGGCTACATTATCTAAATCCCCCTAACTTTGCCCACTACACTCTGACTCGACACGTTTCCCTCTGTGAGATCCTACGCTCCCATCTGAGTCTTCAGAAAAACATTCCAGTGACTAAGAATTTAAATACAGATTGTTTATCAAAGGAACAGCCAAAGCCTTTGAGTTATTTTGGCATAAGTGATGTCTTTCACAGTCCCCCTGGACTTCAGGAAGAACTCCAGAAATATTTTTTTGACCCCAGTTTCATAAATAAGCTACTTTAAGGGCTTCTGAATCGAGTGTGTAGTTGTCCGGATGCATGGAAGAGAAATACCTCGTAGAGGTTCTGTTTTACTCAGGAACAAACCAATGAGCCTGATCAAAAACAAGATTTGAAGGTTGATGAAGTCAACCTGATCAGGCTCATTTGAAGGTTGATGAAGTCTGGACTGGGTTACTGCAAGTTCAACAAGTCAGGATAGCTGTCTTGACAACGAAATGTCGTTACTTGGCTACCAGTGCAACAGAGCTAATTATTATTAATTTATTTTCTTCATGTAGCAACCACCATTTTTTTTCATTTTCTTATTTTTGGGGGATTTTATGTTTTTTGAGCAGCACTATGTATTGCCATACAATACTGATGACTGATGTTAAAAATCTCTCAGTATGAAAGTGGTTTCTACTGAGTTTATTCTGGCTTTGTTTTTTAGTTGTGAATTGTAAAGAAAACTGTACATAATTTTTAAAAATATTTTTTAAAATAAAAATTTGAATTGTGTGGCTCTTCTGATGTCCTTCACTCCAATACCTCTAAATAAGACAAACAAATGGTGCTCTGCTCAGACGAGACTGAAAATAAACTTTTTGGTAATCCTGGAGGAAAACCATTGAATATTTGAGCATCTACTTTGTGTTTGTCTATCACATAAAATCCCAGGAAAGAACTTTTGGATGTAACTTGTCAAAATGTGAAATGCTTAAAGGAATAAGAATAGTTTTGTAAATCAGTGTATATTACTGACATTTTGAGAGACATACTCTGGACTTCAAAAGTAAGTAATGTGAAACCAATCCAGTATTTATTTACAGCTTATTTGATCACACTTCGGTTGGCCAATCTTCCATTGGCAGTCATCTAAACAGGAGATGATGGCATTTTTTCTTTCCAATATTCACCTTATAAAGCTCAGAATGAATATATTTGGCTCTTTGTTTCCAGGAATGTGAAGCACTCATTCCAGTTCAGGCTTTAGCAACCTTTTATCGATCACACAAAGTGTAGAAATTCAGGCATGCATGAAACCTGAAACATGAAACTTTATTGTACCAACATTCATAGACGTCCTCTCTCCCACTTCTCCTTTTCTGTTTGCTGTACGTCATAGTGGAAATGAATAAACAACATCCCAAGATGTAGCACTTCCTCATTTTCATGTTAGGTGATGCATCATGCTATGCAACAAACCACCAACTGCAACGGATGCAGAACCTTTTGTCAGGCTGGCATTTAGATCCAGTTACAAGAAGAATTGCAACACCTGGTCCTGTGAAAACACGCTGCAGCTTTAGATGTATTATTCATGCGGCGCATTACAGGCTGAAGCTGAATACACAGCCTGTTGCTGGTTAAAGCCCATTAAGTATAGGTAGCTAGGATGTGAAACCATGTGCAGAGTGGAGCCTAATCTTGACATGTAGAAACTGAAACTGTCATCTGAAACAGCCTTGTAAGTAAAATCTAAAATTACAGGAGCTTGGTTGCTGCTCTAAGCTTCAGCTGCATACTCTGTCCTGAAGAGTTTGATGGACACAATTTAAAAGCCACTATTTGCGCTTACATTACAAATGTCCGCATATCTTTATCTATATTTTACTAATATAGAAAAAACAAAACTATTTGGTGGCGTTTCCATTAAATAAGAAATTAAATTGATATCACATGTGAATAAGCTTGTTCTCATGATAAGTCATTAAAAACACTGGATTTAAAAAGTTACATGAGATATATTCATAAATAAGCCATGGTGGTGCTAGTGCTGATCATCTATCAGCCATTCAGAGGAATTGTCATATTGTCTTATTCAGGCATTAGAGCAATAAGCCCCACCCACTTGGGAGCGGCTACATATGCAGCGTTTTGGGGAAAAAGTCGGTAATTTTGCAGAAATATTATGGATTCAACTCGTGGGAATTACAAACAAAACTTTTAATGAACTGTGATGCTGAAAACTGTGGTGGATTCAGCTGCACATTGTCTGAAAAAAATCAAAACTACAAAACACAAAATGGACTTCCGAGGTTTTTTAACTTCTGTTTAACAGCAATTTTTGATTTTATTTACTTTTCTTCCTACAGAAAACATCTCATTAAGACTTTCTTATTTAAAATGCATATTTTCAAAATGATGCAGTCACAGTCCAATGTGAAGGGCAAACATTGTTTACTGCACACAGCGTTTGGCTGAAGCTTCTGATCCAAAACGGCACAGAGAGCATCAGCTGTTATAATATACACATGGTCTCTGACTGCCTTTATGCAAACATTGTTGAATCATTCGTTCCTGTTTGTAACAAATACATGTAACAGCGTCAGCAGACACACGCACATGCACACACAGACACACACACACTGTTTATTAACTTGATGTTGAACTTTAATAAATGTTAATAGCAGTCTGGATTGAGGGAACTCTCACTATGTGTTTTAAAAAGAAACCTATATCCAGCCAATCAGAAAACCACAACAACAAATTTAGAGCTGCGTCTGCCAACCCACAGCGACGTCGCAAAATGCTCCACATCTTGTAAACATGCATAAATGCATGACTTGCATCAAGAGTGTCTGAATTTTGCATTCAGAGGTTTCCCAGTGTATTTTGTTCAAAAGCCTATGTTAACGTTTGGTGGTACTCTTCAAAAAGTAGAAAAAAACCCCAACAAAAAACCCCCCATAAACAACATAACTAAAGATACCCTATAGTGCAGACATAAATCCAATTGAGGATTTCTAGAAAAACTTTAATAAACTGCCATCAGCATATGCTCTCCATCCAAGAGCATATGCTGTGTGTTCTCAGACAAGAACACACAGCTGGTAGATATACATGTTTGAAGACTTGCAGCTGTAATTGCAGCTAATGGTGGCTGACTCATTTTCATATTCTGATTTGTAAAACACTTTGAAAGCCTCAGCTCCTTTTCATCCATTTACAGTTTGATTCTTTGAGTTGTAAACTAGCAGGTGAAATGTGTTGGGCGGCCGTTTGAAAAGCTGCTTTTCTGCTGTTTTCAGAAGCAGAGCTTCTCAGTTTATGGCGAGTACTGCAGTAACCATGAGAAGGCTTTGCGACTTCTGATGGAGCTCAACAAGATTCCCAACATACGGACCTTTCTACTGGTAAGATAAAATATATATCTCTTATTTTCTTTTTTTTCTCCAAAGAGTTTTTGTGGCGCTAGTGGCTCGTATTTTATACGGTAGACAGACAGGAAAGAGGGCGAGAAGAGGGGGTGAAGACATGTGGCACAGGGTCTCCGGGACCAGGAGTCGAACCCGCAACGTCCGCGTTGAGGACTGAAGCCTCCAAACGTGGGGCGTGCTAACCCTCTGTGCCACCACAGCACGCCCCATATCCCTTATTTTACAATCTTTTTCTTTGTTTGTTTATTCAAGGTTCAAACTGAGGTTTCTTTTTTGCATGTTTTTTGTCCGTTATAAAAATACATTAAAATTTGGGGTTGTAACCTCAGAGAAATTGTGAACACTTTTGTTAAACTCTGGATGACTTCAGAGCTGATTTTCCTCTGGGTAATTGTTTCTACATTCTTAAATATTTTTCAGTTCTTTTTTTCCTTTGACCTACATTTGCTTAATATCCTGACTCCTTTCCGTGATCTTGCCTTGTTTTCACCACTCCTATCACCTCCATTTCCATGTTAACACTTGAATAAAGGCCAGATACCATAACAAGGTCAGGAGGTTCTTCCTGCCTGGACAGGAAGCAACCGTCGTCAAGGTCACTTTTGTTTATTGTTACACTTGTAGTGCTTCCTCTGCCAGCTGCTTCCATGTTTTGACACCCAAATCTTTCGGGCACTGCACAATGAAGTTAAAATGGCGCCAGGGGGTCCAGAGCGGGGGGTCCCCAACTCCCAGGCAGTGAAGTCATCCTGGGATCAGCCACCTGTGGATTGTTGTTAGTCATTTCTGGACGGGACGTGAGCTCTGAGCCCCCCACGTCAGTCGCAGTCCGACTGCTTCCATGACATCCAGGGGATCAAGGCTGATGCATCCGCTGGATTTTTAAAAATATTTCTTTTTGCTTCTCCTGGGTGTAGATTACCAGCTGTGAACCAGTGCATGATTCAGATGCTTCCAAAATAAAACCATTACTCAACATCTGCCTGTGCATCAAAACGATTATTAGATATGTTTCTGTGTAGCAGAATTCTGTCAAATAAAATAAAACTGAAATCACAAAATAAACTCCATGTTGACCTGGCAGGGATCTTTGTAGTAGTACAGGAAGAAGTACGTATTTTAACTTTAATTACCCACCAAAATGTGTCATCAGTGTCTCTTTTTGAATATTTCTGTAAATTGTCTTACAATTTGAATTTCTTTCAATAATGAATTTCTTTTTTCAACTGTGATGGGAGCTTGTGAAATTGTACATCAAACTGAGAAGCTAATGGCATTGTGAGCTAAGAGAGAAGTGAAGTTGAAAGAAAATTAGGTCAGAAGGATGAGTGGAGCGACTGGTGGCTTCAGGCTGGTGGATTACAAATACAAATACAAAAGAAAGTTTGTAGAAATTGGAGTAGGAATCGGGTGTGAAAGGGAACAATTTAAAACAGCAGACGTCTGAGATATTGAAAAGGTTAGTTTGACTTTTTTCTTTAAGAAATGCTTTTACAAGTCCATTCAGCCTCTCCAGCTGTGTTTGAAAGAAATTGCCATGTGATCACAATGCTTCAAAATGATTTCCAGGCTTTCTTTCCTCTGGAGAACGCTTCAGTGGTTTATCTGATTTGGCTTTTTTGTGGTTTATCTGATTTGGCTTTTGATCGTCTTCTGCTTCACTGGCTGGTAGCACACCAACCAAGGCCATCGAAGTTCTGACCTTCATCCACTTTCAAAGAAGCAGAAGCTTCAGCCGGTTCTGAGGAAGAGTTTATTATTGCTCTGAGAAAAAAAATTATTTCATAGGTTACCATTTTGTTAAATGGTTCTGGGATTTTGTAAAAGTATTTTTCCATCACTTTTGACAGAAGACAAGATTTTCTGAAGTTTAAATTTATATCGTAATTGTCACCATTTTTACTAAGTTTTGATAATAGCAGTGTCAGTAGTTATTGTGTTTGTCAAAATGGCCAAAGATTTGTTTCTAATTTAAGAAAAGGCATTAAAGTGCAATAAAATACCAGACCACAGTTCCACTTGGCTCACTATCCAGTTTTCTACAGAACATCTTATGCTTGACTTTCCCACACAGCCACAATTAAATCCTGTAGTGCAGTGCGACGCTATTGCTAGCATGTTTACTCTTTGTTTTGACAATTGGGTTAATATTGTCAAATAATATTTACAATTGTAAATGCACTTACATTTACAATTGTAAGTGGATATTAATTATTATATTCTGCTCCAACAAAACTTACATTGTTGTTTTCCTGCTTCATAAACTCTTTGTTTTAAACATCATAACAGCTAATCATTAGTGTTTCAGGTGCTCTTTGCACAGCTTTCTTCTGCCCAGACAACTGTTGCTGACAGAGCAGGTCAAGTGACACAAACAAGAAGTGAATGTCATTGTAAAAAGTGAAAAATAATTTGACAAAGGAACCCCAGACTGATAAGTTCAGCTGCATAATGCCACTATCCTGTCATCAGGTTCTGCAAGCTGCACACATAAATATAGAAAGTTAAAATAAAGTGTCTGGGTTTAGCTCAGCTTAGTCCAGCAATCAAAATAGCTATAATTTCAAAATGTCTTGATCAGAACCTAAGTACAGTTTTAATGACTGGATCAAGTTTAGCTAGCAGGAGTTCTGATCAGGGCTGACAAAGTGTGACTATCTTGCTGAAAGAATCAAAACTCCAGGAGAAATTAACTAAGAAGTCAGTTTAATTTGTATAAAAATATTAGTTATGTCTTATGATATGTGTCTCAAAAATTTAGTTTGTATTTGCTGAAAATGAAAAATATATTAACATTTAATTGTATGGTACGACAGAGGTTATTTCTAATTTTAAGAAAAAACTAAAAGTTGTGACATTTGTAGAAGTGCTTTATGATGCAGAAAGAAAACAATAAACATATTCAACATAATTTCACAATAACAACAGCAGTTGACTTTTGGTTCTAAAATCACATTTTACCTTTAGATGTGAAAAATATGTCTCATAAAACAACACCCTTATGAATAAAAACATATTTAAATCTTTTCTCAGTCTTTGATCTGCTAAAGACTTCCTGACTGACTGATGCAAATGGCGTCTATAGCCAACTGAAACATGACAGCAACAGCTAATTAATGTCAACAACTATAACTAATTAAAGCCTATGTACCCATGACAATTTCAAAGCACATCCATAGAATCTTTACATGCTATAAAACTTATATTAGATCAGTAAGTCATCTCTAATTTCTTTTTGTGAAGGTTTGAAAGTATAAAGAAAATCTTAGAAAATGTAAAACAAATCACTTTAAAGAACAGTTTTTTTTACTTGATACAGAGTACTGTGTCTTAGAAAGATGGAAATTTCAATCCTCTCACTTTTAGTCACATTTTAAGCACGACACTGCAATGGTTTTTAATTCGGATTCTATAAGAGAGACCAACACAAAGTAGCACTTAATTACTATGTGTCAGGAAGATATTTTTTAATAAAAGTTCTGCAGGTTTAAATAATCTTTAAATTAACGAGAGCCATGAATTAGTCACAGCTAGTCCATGGTCTTTAAACACTGTGCAGCAGACATAAGATTGTCGTGATCTGTATTTCTCGTATCTCTCCCTGTCAAACAATAAAATAATAATAGAAGTATAGCTGTTTTTTATGAGTATGCTCACCAGGCAATATATTTTCAGCCTTAACCTTAAACTCACTTCCACCAGCAACTTCCCCTGCCCTGGCGGAGATTTGTTTAAAATCGACACAGGAAGGAACCAAGTTAGACTTTTACATCCTATACGCAGAGCTGGACTACTTTCCAGCGCTCTTCCTTCTCCTCTCACGTCTTTTGTTTATTCACATTAAATAATTATCTCATTGCTTTAATACAAATCCAGAAAACAGAAGTCTGAAATATGTTTCTGCTTCTGTTTCTTGTGTAGCACTGCATGCTGTTGGGAGGAAAGAAGAGCACAGACATTCCCCTGGAGGGTTACCTTCTCACTCCCATCCAAAGGATCTGCAAGTATCCTCTGCTGCTCAAGGTACGTCTGCAGCTGCTGCAACAGTGATGCACCACGGTCATCACAGTCTGAAAACCAAAGGGTTATGTTTGAGTTCAAGTCATGACTCATTTGTAAACTTGGTTAGATGGGCACATTTCTACCTATGCCGTTGGTGGTAGTTTTGGAGCTGAGGCTGGTAAAGGTCATGCTCCTAAAAAACCTCCCTGAAACTCTGTTGTGTGCTTTTTTATAGTGGATCTACTTAATTCTCTGAACTTCCTCTGCCTGTGATATAGGAACTACTTAAAAGGACTCCTAAGAAGCATGCAGACTACCCTGCCGTGGAGGAGGCTCTGCAGGCCATGAAGGCCGTCTGCTCCAACATCAACGAGACCAAGAGGCAGATGGAGAAACTGGAGGCTCTGGAGCAGCTGCAGTCCCACATTGAAGGCTGGGAGGTGAGAACAAGAGTGGGCTAAGCCACCACATCCGGAGAGCAAGGTCTGGACTGGAAGGGAATCTGAGATCTTTGAGATTTCAGACTCAGAGGCTGGTCATAAATGCAACATGCGTGTTTATTTTAATGGAAACTGAAAAGAGAAATTAATTTTTAATAAAACCACAGCAAAGACAGCAAGAGTTAAAAGACATTAACTACCACATCACTCCTCCACCTTTATAGCCGTGATATTATGATGTTGTGCTTTTACCTAAAGATCTGAAGGGTCCGGTGCATTTTCACGCCTCCCTCATCCACCACGATAGGGCCCTTGTCTTAGGTGGCACAATTGGGGACAGTTCACCCACACAGGGAGCTGGAGGGGGAACGCCAACAGGCTCACCGGCCATTCAGAAGAGTCCCGAGAAGCAGACCCCTTGTTTGAAGAGTGTATATGTGCCACCTTGTTCTGAACATCCATTTGTCTCATTTCATAATTTAACACAAAGCCTGTCACAACAACACATTTTTCTGGGCAATAAATTGGCCCAGAAATTATTGCAATAATCGATAATAATCGATTATTGCAATAATCAATTATCGATCTCAAATCAATTTTGAGATCATTTTCAAGTGAAAAGTACACCCTTATATAGACCAGTTAACTTAAGTTTCTAACATTTAACAATGGAACTGAAGGACATTTTGAATATCCAAAAGAAATAAACAAAACACCTGAAACGGGAAACAAAACACAAAACACCTGAAACGGGAAATAAAATTACTTATTAAAGCTATCCTTCAAAAAAGTGCTAGTTCAGACCAAAAGCAGCAGAGTGAAAGAGCTGGTAGAAAATATGTAAAAATATGTCAGCTTTGGCCCCTATCTGATATATTTATTATTGGTAATACTAGGGCTGCAGCTAATGATCATTGATTGCTGCTGATTAATCGGATAAGGAAATTGACACATTTTGCCAATTTTTCATTTAACCACTTAAGTGTATTTTATAGAAATACTTTATAAAATACAAATAAACAAATAATCCATTTCTTTTTTAAGTGAAAAAATAAACTTTCTAATCTAAAATGCAGTAACAGATTTCCTTTAGTGAACTCTTGATCACTTGTTGCACAGGATGTATCTATCTACTGCTGAAAAATATTTTTATCAATATGTGAAAAGACTTTCTTCCTATCGGTACACTGTAGGCCTAAATAATTTACTGATTTTCAATTAGCTGATTAATAACTGGACAGTTAAACATGCTTAATGAGAGATTATTTTTACACTGTTTGAACTAGTTGAAACTAAATTAAATGTTTTGGGTAAAACATTTTCAGATAAAGAAGGTTTTTCATCTTAATTTACATTTTGTACAGTGTTAACTCCTGCTCTGAGTGTGTAGCTCAGACATACTTTATAAAATAATACTTTATATCAAAATGCCTTTATGAGTCTCTATAATCCAGATAACAATTAATTGATGACTCTTTCAATAATCAATTAATTAGATTAATTGGTGTGAAATATATCACTGTATTGTAGGTACAATATTTGCTAACCTATAGACTGGTAATAAAGAACAATGCTGTTCCTGAACCCAAAGAGCAGCTGAAGCATCAAGTTACATCAGGTTTATACAGAGAAGAGCCTCAGATAAACTCTAGATGTTCAGATTTTTGATTTCTTTTCAACAGCAAAGAGGAACCTTAGCCAGGCATTTTACTCCGACCCCACAGCCCGTCCCTGACCTACCTGCATTAGCCATGCTTTCCTCTCCCCTCCGCAGTCTCTCTGGGAGCTCCGTCATCTCCAGCCATAATGGAGGACCAGTGGTGCTGATCAGGCCTTGGATGTGATGTGTATGAACACACGCAGCTTTACGGCCATCCGCTTTCCATCTTAATGGGCCTAATCAAAGGAGTGGCTGCAGAATGCAAGACATGCATTCTTCTGTGCAAACGAATGCAGTTCCTTATTATAGGGCCTGGAGATCAATCCATTTGATTGATTTGTTCAGGGACGACTAAAGGTGCTTAATGGAAGAGTAATCAATTAAATTCAATTAATCAATTTTATCAATTAACTGAATTTATTTGATGTGACGATTTAATTAGAGGAAAATCTTTTCGGTATTTCAGAGTGATGTCAGCACTACTGTGGTGGACCATCTTGTTTGACAAGTGTGTTTAACAGATTTTAGAGTTATTTGTAATTTTGTTTTAAGAAATGAAAGCCTAGCACATTAATATCTGGACGTAATGTGGTTAGACCTGAATTTGAATTGTTTTTCTGAGATGGAACCCCTTCCCTGCACCCCACTTAATGTTGACCTCAAAATCAGAAAGAAAAAGGAAGATTTGTTTTCTTAAAATGAAGGCTTAAAAAACTCAATCTGTCTGGAGAACAGACTAGAGTTATGGAAGCTGTAGGTCTAGGTGACATGGTGGGGGTTAAATCTGCCAGGAACAAGGCCGAACTGGTTGGGTGGGTGATGGTGTGCTACAGAGTCCACAAATGGAGGTGTTTAGTACCAGATGAACTGTAGGGAAATGGGACAATTAACCACGAGTAATGACTTGCTTTTTATCCTGATTGTCCAACTGATTGGCAGCCTGGTTTTGACACCTTCAGTCGTTAGTTTGCACTTTTATGTGTTGAGCTAAATGCCTTCTGGTTTTGTTGACGTTTCAGTTCTGCAAGACAAAGTTTTTTCATTCACATCTTTGGAGGGAACATGTTAATGAAGGCACTGTTCAGGCTTTTGATGTGTGAAATCCATTTTCAGTCCATAGCTGAACATGTGGAAATGCTGAAAATGGCTTTCTAAAAATAATTTTCTCGCCTATTAACAGTAAACAGCTTTGCAGTTCAGCCTCCTTTATTCAACCTTTCTTTTTTTAAACACCAAGCTATAGTGATCTGGAGACTAAGAGTAACTTTATGCCTTTAATTAAGGTAAATATGTTTGTCAAACCTCTCTTTCATGAAGTTTATGCAAATAATTTTATTCTAAAATGTTTTAGGAGCAATCTCTCTCCACCCATTTGGTCTGGGTTTGATGATGGTAACAGACTGCTGCCCTGCCTTTAACAGCTTGTGGTTAATTCGATAGTTTACAAAAAGGCTTTTATCTGAGAGTCAATCACATCCGGTGAAGGTGTGAGGCTGCAGACTAGATTGTAGCTGCTGCGAGGCTTTAGCTACATATTTTCAGTTTTCCTTTTTGCCTGACAGAAGCAGAAAGCATTTAACCCCAAATTCACCTGCAGAAATTAAAGTCAGAAACATGCTGCTCAGTTTGCAGCATCATCTGTAAAGTTTCCTGACATTTTGGCGATCGGTCGATACTCACAGGAGAAACTGGTCTTATCTAAACGCGTCTAAAATCAGCCACTGTATTTGGTCTGCTGTGAGAGAAGCTTGACACCAGGTCATGCCTGAACGTGTGCAATTAACAAGTTAACAATAATGTAATTTATTTGGGAGGGACAGTGCACGTTAATTAATTTTTTTTTAAATGTGCCAGAAGTTTTTATCTTCCATTCCTGGAAATCAGTAATGTGTGTTGCTTAAAACACAAAGATTCTACAAGCAAGATTAAAAACTAACTGACTAATTTTATCAATAAAAAAACAGTAAATACCAAACAAGAAAACTACAACACAATTATATATAAAAAGTACAAAAAGTAGTTAAAGCTCAATAACAGTCACCCCCATGTTTGCCACTTTAGCAATTTTTCAGACAAAAAATTGGTTATCGGCTAAAATATGAATCGACAGTCTTTTAAATATCAGTAATCAGCCTGAAAACTGCAATCCACAGAGTGTCACAGAATACTCTTTACACTATCTTCTGATAACAAATAGAGGACAGAGGAAACTACCAAGAAATGATTATCCACCTTCAATCCATCATGCCAACTCTTGAGGAGCTGCAGAGATTCAGAACTCCAGTGGAAGAAAACCTTTTCTGAACAAATTCCCTAAGAAGTCACGTTTGCAATTTGCCACGACCCACAGAGGAGACTCTGTGCAAATTTAAAATTTTAAAAAGGTTTTCTGGTAAGATGAGATTGAACTCCAGTCTGGTCTACATGCAAGACTAAAAATAACATCAACCACACCAGGATTTAGATTGTTTTTGTGAAGTGAGTAAATCTAAAATGTTGAAGTTTGTTTGACTCGTTCTGTAAGGCTCGGCTCTCAAAACGAACAGTTCTTCTCTGGACTTCAACTCTTTTTAATGTTTCAGCTCTTCTGCTGTTATTTTTTTGGTTTGTTTTTTTCTAATAAGAATTCACATGTCCTGAAGTAGAATAGTTAACATCTTAGTTTTGTCTATAAAAGCCAACAGATGTTTTTGGTGGGGTCAGTTGTGTTTCCTATCATTGACAATAAGAATGTCAAGCCGCTCTCGGTGCAAAAGACTAATATTGACAGTGTTCTGTAGAGGTTGTGAACTCTTTGGTTTAGAATGCACACAGGACAGCTGTGCTCAGATTAAACAAACGCGACTGCTGACAGTGAACTGGACAGTGTTGGATCTAATCTATTTCAGGTTTTTTTGTTTTGTTTCTTGTTTATGTAGGGAACCAACCTGACAGATATCTGCACGGAGTTGCTCCTTCATGGAAATCTCCTGAAAATCTCTGCGGGCAACATCCAGGAACGCGTCTTCTTTCTATTCGACAACCTTTTAGTTTACTGTAAAAGGAAGTCCAGGTAAGAAAAAGAACCATATGTTGGTGAAAGGAAACAGGAAAGCATCCAAACTTGAGGAGCCATAAAAATAAAAACGGTCCATTCCCATTAATGTGAACTCATTTTTTACCAAGTGAGAACCAAAACAAGCACACACCCTGTGCATTTGGAACTCTGTGGATGTCTGCATGTTTTCAGAGGGTTGTTTTAGTAGAGCATGGTGCTGGCATCAGCTGGTGTTTATTCTTCCGGAGCGTAACCACAGTGTTGTCCCTTCTCACAGAGTGTCTGGGAAAAAATCCACTAAGAGGACCAAGTCCATCAACGGGCCTCTCTATGTGTTCAGAGGCCGGATCAACACTGAGGTGATGGAAGTGGAAAACGTGGAAGACGGAACAGGTTTGTGTTTGTATATCAGGATGCGTTAAACCAGTCTTTCAGCTCATTTCCTATTAAACACACTGAAAAAACACTACTTCTTACCAAATATTTTTGTTCTAGTGAAAATAGAACAAAAAATAGTGTTCTATTGGAAAATAAGACCAAACTGACTTACAAGTAACTTTTCAGCAAGATGCAGGAGTTGTTTTAATTCAGTATTTCTTTTATATTGATGAATACGTCGTAGTTCCACTGACGTAATTATTTAACATGGAACAGATGTCTCATTATGAATTCAATAATTATCCAGTGTACTTTGTTTAATCAAAATGAAGAAATTACATACATAAAGAGGCAGCATTGTGTAAAAACAATCACTTTGAACTTTACATTATGTTATATTATTTTCTCATCAGAAGCAATCCTGGAGTTTTGTTTGAGAAATCCTTTAATCTCCATGGCAACTATTCAGCTGTGCTAAACACCTAAATGTACCAAGGGCGCAACTCCTCCTGTGAGCTGCTCTTCTCAGCTTCAGCCTGTCAAAGCAGCCCCTTCCATTCAGCTCCTTCAGACGAGCCAGCAGCAATTAGCAAACATCTGGTAGAACTGCTGAGCTCATTATAGGAGCTACTGCTCAGAGCTGCTGGTAGAAATGTTGTTAAAAGGTTAGTAGAGGAGCCATGTTGGGATGACTTCCTCAAGGCGGAGATTCAGAAAGAACAGGAGCTTCCTAAAGAGACATAGGCCCAATTTCAAGGCAGTAAATTACAAAGTCAGGTTTATTTTGCCATGTTTGAGATACAGCATTTTTATAAAAATTGAAGGTAACATAGTTTCTTGCTTGGGCTATGAAATGATACTTTATGCCTGGAAACATAATGCTGCCCCTTTAAAACAAGCTCATGAAAAATTCTTGAGGTATTTAAAATGGGAACCAAACCAAAATTATTTGGTAAGATGTAATGCTTTTTACAAATCAATCTATGAATTTACTATGTTTCTAGAAAGGAAGAAGATAAAACAAAAGCAACAGTTGCTCCTTTCAGTTGATGCACCGTGCTCTCCCTTCTCACTTTCCATCTTGGTTCATGCAAGCTGTGCTGTTTTAGCCCACCTGTCTGATTTGAATCAGGGACTTGTTGACAGTTTGGGTGGAGTGCCATGCTTGCACCGAGTCCTGAACAGGATGTAGCTTGTAAACCATGTGCACCTTTAGATGTCAGTTGCTGCGTAGCGGCCTTATGAATCCATGTGAATTTGAAGCGCAGAATCTCAATAGTGGCTGATAAACTTGATGTGCTCCAGTTCAAGTTTGTAGAAAGATTTGCAGCTTGTCTATTTGCTGACATGGTCTCCCTTTTTTTTCTTCTGTTATTGTGGTTTGTTGGGGTTGGTGCAGTTTTTGTTCTCCGGTGTAGAAACACTTGATCTTCCGCTCACGTTTCCTCTTTTTTAATCTCTTGCTCTCTGTTTCTGTATTCGCTAAGCTGGCAGTGTATTTCTGCAAGCTCACATGACTGTTTTTGCCTTTATGTTAACTGCTTGCTGTCATATTCTGGTTTCTGAAAGGGAAACCACAGAGAAAAACAAGCTTTACTTGCTGAGTCTGGGGGTCTCACTTTCAGGTTATCTGATCACAGAGCGTGAAAGCTGTGAAAAATGGGTGTGACTGGAAACAGAAATGAAAATAGAGAACTTCACTTTCCACCTCATTTAATTTTTTTTTTTACTTGTCCAGATTGTGTTTGCTGATTCTTTTGGGGGATTTTTAGGGAATCTCTTTTCTCCGTTCTGCCAGATCACACAGCTCTGCTGCAGAAGCGGCTCCCCCCAGTGCCCAAAGTATCAAATCTATTTATACAACCTTTGAGCATGAGACTAATGCACCCCATTACCAGTGGGCATTCATTATTCAGAGGGCCACTCACCTGCAGCTAAATGGATCAGAGTGGGGAAAGATTCTCATGTCAGTGCTCCATTACTGCTTTTACATTGCTGCCAGTTTATCTTCTTTATTAGATGTTTATGTTCAACTTTGACTTTATGTCTCTTCAGAGATACGCTTAATGTCAGCAGTTTGATTAGTCACATTATTTTCTTTATTTAAAGCTGTTTGTAGTTTGAATGCCAGTTGATGAATGTAAAACCAGGAGCTTTCTACGGTGGCCCTGAGGTGCAAAACACTACAACATTAAGGAAAACACTACAACATTAAGGAAAACACTACAACATTAACAAAAACACTACAACATTAACAAAAACACTACAACATTAAGGAAAACACTACAACATTAACAAAAACACTACAACATTAAGGAAAACACTACAACATTAAGCTGCAAGGAAAACGGAAGAGGTATGTCCCAGTGGGAGACCTAAGAAGTCACTGATTGGACAACAGGTCGTTTCACTTTTGAACCGGAAGTTATTCTGGAATGAGTCTTTAGTGAACGCATGCTAACCGACACATACTGGAGCATGTCCAGTATCACCTCGTATGTATGTGTTACCCTGCAACCTTGGGTGGCAGAGTAATGTAATATAAAGGATCTTCCTCCAACGTGTGGTGCTGTGACACAGGAAAGATGAGACACACGTTGAGTTCTCGTTAACATCCAACGGAAGATTAATTCTCTTTTTGTGAGCTCGCTCTTTTCTATGCCACCAATGCAATGCGCCCCTAGTGGTCATGTGGAGAATTGCGTGGACAAACTGAAACAACACTTATTTCTTAATTTGTTACAAGAAATTAAAAGATACAAAATAAAAAAATTGTGTTTGGGTGTCTATTTTCTTACATATTCTCTTTATTTTCTGGTAACTTATTTTTCACCCCTCTACACTTGTCCTGACTCAAAATATTCCCGAATAGCTGTACTAAGGTTAGGATCACTTAGAACATTCATGTTTTTAACAATCAAATTAAAGCCAGAATAACTTCCGGTTCAAAAGTGAAACGACCTGTCGTCCAATCAGCAACTTCTTAGGTCTCCCACTGGGACATACCTCTTCCGTTTTCCTCGCAGCGTAATGTTGTAGTGTTTTTGTTAATGTTGTAGTGTTTTCCTTAATGTTGTAGTGTTTTTGTTAATGTTGTAGTGTTTTTGTTAATGTTGTAGTGTTTTCCTTAATGTAGTGTTTTTGTTAATATTGTAGTGTTTTCCTTAATGTTGTAGTATTTTTGTTAATGTTGTAGTGTTTTCCTTAATGTTGTAGTGTTTTCCTTAATGTTGTAGTGTTTTTGTTAATGTTGTAGTGTTTTCCTTAATGTTGTAGTGTTTTGCACCTCAGGGCCACCGTAGCTTTCCATTCATTATACCTCCTGTTTTATAATGAAATAATGAAGTATGGGGATATTGCATTTATCTGTTGTTGAAAACACATAACACTTTATGTTATGTGTAAAAATCTTTAAAAAATGTAAAAATCTTATGAAAAAACTAGAAAGAGTTGTTAAATAATAGACTTACAGCAGCTTGAAAAGACCTGAATGTTATGTTATAATCATATATGATGTTATTGAGATTAGCTGTTATTTACCAATACAAAGACATATGGTTTTCAAATTTTTTAAAATCAGATCTGTTGTGCTCTCCAAAGTTATTCCATCCAGTGCAAAATCACCGTCTTCTGAATTCTGATTTAATATTATAAATCATGACTGTTCCAGTGTTGTACATCTGAAAGTGAATGGTTTACCTGTAACATGCCTGTAGTCTGATGCATGTTCACCTGCTACTGCCACCACCACGAGCCCCCATTTGTCACGCCCCACTCGTAGGCGATGACAAAAATAGGAGACAGACGAGTGGAACTATAGAAACAATAATTTATTTTGGTCAAAATATGCTCCGGGAGAACAGCACAGCCAGTCAGAGAAGCGTGGACCAATGCTGCCTATTCCGGTCTGGTCCAGAAGCCAATCAAGCAGACTGGTGACTGACTGGATATCAGTATAAACCAGCTGCCTGGTGCGTTTTATTAACAGCTCATCTACCTGCTTCCTGAAAAGAACAAAAGAGCAAACAAATAGTGGACCGGAGACACCTACTGGACAGGAGGGGATCATCACACTGTAACATACCTGTAGTCTGATGCATGTTCACCCACTGAGTTGTATGTTAACAGCAGTGCTGGTTTTCTGCTGCACAGCCTTTACATGTGGACCCTTAACCTCACCTGAGCAGAGCAGTTTCCTGTCATGCTGTCATGTGTCACATTGATGGCTAAATACTTTTAAAGGATTGTTGAGAAAATCTCGAGTTTTATCTTTTCCATGTTCACCTCTTCTTCTATTAAATTCATTCATTCTTTTCTTTCTAGCCGACTATCACAGTAACAACTACACAGTGACTAATGGATGGAAGATTCACAACACGGCTAAGAACAAGTGGTTCGTCTGCATGGCCAAAAATGCAGAGGACAAGCAGAAGTGGCTGGATGCCATCTTGAGGGAACGGGAGCAAAGAGAGAGTGAGTAATACTTTTTTTTTCTTTAAAAAAAAAAAAAAAAAATTTAATAGTAATGGCTCAGGAAGCAGATTTTAACCTCAGGTTTCAGAATTAATGCTCTGGCTGTCATTAAACATTTATATCATCCAACTTTTTTTTTACCAAAATATTTTTATTGCGATTTTGAACAAGTTCTCTTCATAGTTATTAGATGACATTAATTATTCTTACTCAACTCAGAGAAATAAAAAACAAAGAAATAAAAAGAAAAAGAAATAAACACAAAACACAGCTTCTCAAAACCGGGGGTATTCAAGCAAATTTCAAACTGGTTAGATATAAATGTACACTTCTATACAGCATGGCACACCGCGGGTTCCAGCAAGTCAGAACTCAAACGAACCCTCTGACAGGTCTAAGTCTGTAATAAAATTAATGAAAGACTCCCAAATCCTCTCAAAAAGATATTGTTTGGATTTTCTAATATATGTTATTCTTTCTAGCGGCAAATTAGACGACATCTGTTTTAACCACTGCGTGACACTTGGTCTGTTGATATTTTTCCAAGCCAGAGCTATATTTTTTTTTGCAGCTAATGAGCTTATATCTATAAGTACATTCTGATTTACTAAAGTTATGGTTCTCAGGGTACAAAGCTAACAGGAATAATTTAGGATCCAGTGAAATCGGCTTTAAGATAATTTTTTCAATTATATCTTTCTCCTCTGTCCAAAACACAGTGATTTGCCTGCATTCCCACATACAGTGTATTAGAGTCCCTTTAGAGTTACACTTTACGCAAAGATCTGGGATGTTATTATTGTATTTATTTAAATGCACAGGTGTAACATAGAGACACATTAGCCATTTAAATTGTAGAATTCTAAAACCGCTGTTTATGGACATTGTGTGAGTTTTAATACAAGCCCTTTCCCAATCCTGTTATATATATCAATATTTGATGATAGGTCCATATCATCCAACTTTACTGTAGAGGTGTTTGTTTGTTTTCTTGGTTTTCCATTATTGGTAGCTTGTAAAGGCAGCTGCAAAACTCAATATTCAACAATCAAAATGTTTGAAAAAGCAGATGTCTAGCTGATCATTGTTCTTTTTATCTGACATGTTTTTACAAAAGGAGATGCTAAAAACAGAATCCATCGCAAATACCTGAAATAGAATAACAGTAGGCATAGTTCTATAGTCACCGATCCATATGATCAGATAAGTAGAGATTATCTCATAATATTTGGCTGAAGCACCACAGAATCATGTCTGCATGAAGAAACCACTTGGCAGTTGGTCCAGTGCCATCTGGCCTGTGAGCTTCACTTTAAATACTCTAAATATTTATATTGAATGGCTGTATCTTCCCATCTGACCATGAAACTTTACTCTACAAGGCATCTGGCTTGTGGATGTGGGCAGCTGCACATTACAGTCAAGATTAAAGGTTTTGATTTGTGAATAGTATATCTCCTGGTCAGAACCAGCTGCTTGGTTAATGCTGATGTTAAACTGGCTTTATTGAACTGGTGGGAACTGATGTTTAGACAGTTCCCAGTTTACGATATGCTTAAGTTGTGGTGATTTCTTGTAACCAGTTAAATCAGTGGAATGTTGAACATAGTTTGGTGTTCCAACACAACACTGATACCAAACATATATGAATGCTGGCATGGCCTTCTTAAAGTCTCATTAAAAACTTTTGGGTTGATACCAAGAAACCAAACAAAATAATTTTTTCTGCCATTTTTGTTAAGAAGAGTGGTCAGATATTGAGCCTAAATTATGCCAGGATCTTGGTCATGTCTAGCAGAAATTACATAACCTGTGGTTTGATAACTGGATAAATATATATATAATTTGGACCTGCTCAGTTTTGTTTCTGTATGAAATTTAAACTTGTACTCGCAGTTGTAAACATATTTGAAGAAAGAAGAAAATCCCTTATAATATTCTTTAACTTCATGATTGTAAGCCATTTTTACAGCTCTGAGATCAGTGGTGTAAGCTGATATCGTCGTTTCTCCTTTACTTGTTCTAAACGCCATCTTTTACCTCAGACTAAGTTTCCACCTGCTCTGGTCCTGCCATCTGTCTTGATTATGTTCTGGCTGTCGGCCGGTGCCAGAACTTTTGGCTACTTGATAGCATTGATTCTAAAAATCAAAACTGCATCATAAAAGCTAATTAATTCAAAGGGCTCTGTTCTGCTTCCAGTTTAGTTGGGAATAAATTAGCTTCATGCTAACATTAATACCAATGTTAGCATCACTGAAATTAGCTTTTTTTTTTCTTTTAAATTTTTAAGCTAAATTCCCATTTAGTTGGCGGTAGCAGTGTTTGATCCCAGGGAAAGGAGTTCATAAAGTCTGAAGGCTGCTGCAGCTCATGGTGTTGAGTTTCACCGTGGCGGAAATCGACCTAAGGCTAACAGATGCCAGATCAGTCACACTGCCCAGTTTCTCCACTTGCTGCTCCTCTCTTACACTTTCTACCTCATGCTTTACTTTCAGTGTACCTAACTCTTTACTCCTATCTGTATGGTAACAATATAAGTTTTTAGTCCTAGCACTGAGTGTTTTCACCTTTAATTTTAAACGCACAGTTACCTTTTAGGATAAACCAGAAGCTTTTTTAGAGCTCAGCTGAAAGCTGAGCTCCTGACACATTGAGCTCATCTGAAAGTCTTTGGTGTTACCAGCTGGGAGTGTTGTGTCTTATCAGCATTTGTGTGTGTGTATGTGTGTGTATGTGTGTGGGTGGGTGTCAGTGTGAGGGACAGCAGCTCAGTGGTTTTATCCTGCACCCACAGGAAAATTAGGGCACCTAATTCTTAGGGCACTTTATTCTTAGCTCTTATATATTTTTCAGCTATTATGTATTTATTATGTAGTATAAGGTTTTAGCTCTCTTACACTGGTAGCCAAGTAACGACATTTCGTTGTCAAGATTCACCTTGTGTTTTCTTTGTAAAATGACAATAAAGGAAGTCTAAGTCTCTAAGTCTAAGTCTAAGTCTTAAAGGGAGCTGTGGCAGCTGGAACAGAGGGAGAGGCCCCATTGTTCAGTGACATTTATTGTTTAAGTCCGCTCCAGCTGCCGCCAAATGTAATATAACCTTGCTTCCATCAGCGGAGGTTGGTAATAGACTCTGTAACTTATTGGAGTGTTTCTTTCAGACTCCTACTTCAGCTTTCAGACCCAAAGTACACTTTAACTTCACGACTTCTTAGTTTCCCCATCATCTATTACAGGTCCTCTGATTACAGGTTTCTAGTCTGCTCCTGTCTTTACTTTTTCGTGCAAAAACATGATTTCCATTTCTTCCTGATTACAAATATTTTTCTAACTTCTGGTTCAGTTGAAAATTTGACTGTCTGAAAAGTCCACAATTAAAAAAGTTTCATGTATATTTCTCCAAACATTCCCCAAGTTGCAGCCTTTTCTCTGTAGAAATTATTTCCTATTGAAAAACAAATATCAAATGTCATTTTTATAAGAAAGAGTATTGGTCAGCTTTTCAGCTTTTTCCCCTCATACTAAACACACATTTATTTTTAACTCTTCAATTTAATGCAAAATACAACTAAAATAAACTTGAAGAGAGAAGGTCTGAGTTATTGTTGGATTGTTGAAGCATTAATTCATTTTCAGTAGCGTAACAAGCTTTTAATTATAATTATATAAAGTGCAGTGCAGAAGTGTGTGTTTGCCATGGAGAACGGTCACTGTGACGCAAATGCAGCGTTGGTAAACTTTCAGAGCAGAAAGTTATAATTTAATGAACTGTATCCAGCCGTTCCTGGGTTGTAAGCAGTAGTTCTGTAGTTTGGAATTGAGAAGCTTGATACGCCTCTAGAAGGAGTTAAGCAGATTATGAAGACCTTTTGACATGGAGTTCAATTACTTGAATCACAGAGTTTCTGAGTCCAGTTCAGAAGTTCATCATTAGCTAAGCCCTTCAGATGCTGCAGTGTTTCACAGGGACCACAGTGGACTCCACTGCACAGTGCAGGAACAATGGCTAACAAGTAAAAACCTGGAAGCCGGATCAGAATTTTCCCCATGATCTCCTGAACCTCACTCAGCCTCACTCTGAAGTCTGTGGGGTTTCCACCCTACTTTGTCTCTGCTGGGCCTGGCAGATTGCTGAGGAAAAGGTGCTGGCCTATAACAGCACCATGAGGTGTGTTTGCCTTTTCCCTTTAATACATTTAAATCAAGTTTGGATATCTGGATCTCCTGGATGTTGTTCTTGGCTCTTTTATATCTTTCCCCCATGTGACTCCACTCCATACAGAGTTATCCTCTCCACCCCCTCGGCCCTGGCAGAAATGTGAAAAACCTGTCTGGCTCACCTCTCGCTTGTTTTCCAGGTCTGAAGTTGGGAATGGAGCGGGACGCCTATGTGATGATCGCTGAGAAGGGAGAGAAACTCTACCACATGATGATGACCAAGAACAGGCACCTGATCAAGGACCGCCGTAAGAAGCTCAGCATTGTGCCCAAGTGCTTCATGGGAAAGTGAGTGTTGGTGTTCCTGTCTGGTTTCTTTGCGTTCCAGGAATGTGACTGGAACATGGCGCTTTTCACATGGGGATCTTTACAAAACGTTACGTAAGATCAGCTAGCTTTCAATAGTCTCTCCCCCCCAGAGTCCTGGCAGAACGCCTGCAGCGCTTTATCCCAACATCTCCTTGTCCGTAATGAGGCCCCCCTACCTCAAATTATAAAAGACCATATTATCTGGGACCAACTTGGTCCCAGATAATATGCTCTCATATTATGGCAAGCAGTGACACATGGAGACTTTTATTGGAGGAGTATGTTTAGCTGAACTTTTTCAAGAGGCCATACAGAGGAGAGGTTTACTCAACTTTCTCTAATTTGATCTAAACCAGACAGGTTGTGAGATCCTGAACCAGCATAGAAATTCACACTGCTCCCAAACAGGGAAACAAAAACTCAAATGGAGCAGGATCACAAACAGGACAGATTCTACTGAAACAAAACAGGGACTCTGCTGGTATTAAGGACTCTGCCTCATGGAGGTTTTTATATTTCCCTCTTTATTTCTTTACTTGAAGGCAGAAAAATTCACCAAACTGGACTAATTGCTATTACAGCATCCTCCCATGATGTGAAACTAATATCATTTTGATAATGTTTTCATATATTTTCAGGAGAATCTGGATGGTATCAATTTCTAATATACCTTATAAAAACATAAATTGCCCTGGACACTTTTCTCATTTGGTTAGTTTAAAACCATCATTTTGTATAGAGAGAAGCTAATTTTCAGACTTCAGATTTTCTGACCCCAAAACAAGCCATATGTGCAGAAGA
Organism: Poeciliopsis gracilis; assembly: GCA_911649635.1. Lineage (NCBI taxonomy): Eukaryota > Metazoa > Chordata > Actinopteri > Cyprinodontiformes > Poeciliidae > Poeciliopsis > Poeciliopsis gracilis. The sequence continues at coordinate 193,160 of CAJVRI010000589.1, forward strand.
ACTGTTCTTCTGTTGTTCGTGGATGGAGCTGTCTATAGGGGATTTTTAACATTTATTCAGCAGAGGGAGCTGACAGGATTATCACAAAATCATAATGAGATGAAGAGAGCTGAGAAAAAGACACCAAAACTAGTAACAAAGGCTCGTTAACCTCAATATCGGATAAACAGTGACAGTATCATACTGACAGCAATCGCCTTGAAAACAATCAGATTCATACTAAATGTGTCTGATTTAGTCTCACATATGAACGTGGGCCCAAACTGATTGTTGTTTTGGGGGAACAGACCAGCTTTGTGCCGTTCAGACTGCAGTGGAAAAGTTGAATATGGGTAAAGAAATAAAAAGAAAATCAGCTTTGGGTTGACTTCACCTTTACCTCTGACCTGTCCCCAGGCTGCATCATGCTCTTTACTCTGTAATGTTTTGTACCAAACCTCTCAGCTCATCTCGGAACAGCATTAAATTACAGATGACCCTCATCAGTGTAATTTCTGTCCTTCTAGTCTGATCCACCTTATTTTACCTGGCTCAGTGTTTTTTACCAATCAAGCCCCTCCCAAGTGTCTCCAGCTGTCATGTCCTGCAGATGAGTGCTCTCTTCGTTATCTCTGCATTTGTCTTTCTGGTAAAGTGCATCTTTGGTCATTATTTCATTATGAGAGGCTGACTGCTGGTTGGATAGCCTCTAGTTGTCTTTGTAGCCTGATCCCATCAACTATCTGCTGTCCAAACTTACAAATGTCTGATTTTAAAATAATTTCATGACTTAAAATATTCTGTGGGGTTTAAAGCAATAGCTTACCTTTTCTTTTTGCCCCTATTTTTTCATGCCATGAGATGTCTTCCAGCTAAAAACAGGTAAGTCTTCAGGTTTTTGGGTTCATAATGGGGTTAGCTTGTGTCCCGTCATCTTTTTGCTGCAGGTTTGTTTTTGCCTCCAGTGAGGAGAAATTCTGTCTGTACCTCTTCCTTGCTGAATGTGAAGACTGTTAAATATGAAGACTGTGAATTCTCGTTGATAAATTAGCTCTAAAAAGAAAGGCTCTGGTCCTGGCTGGATGCACACAGAAAATAGAGCTTGGGCAATTTAGTGTGGAAACTAAATGTTTCCATACTCAATATGCAATGGTTCAGAAAGTTGAACCATTGCATATTGTCCAATTTACAGCAAAAACACTATTACTATTATAAGTCTTAAATCTTGCCCAGTTTCATTAAACTTCCAGTGTTAAAACCGTGTTGATAATTCTCTTCAGTCTTTTCAGATGACTTTTGAAGTTTTTCTTTATGTTTTGAATGCTTTCCCCAAACTTTGATTCCCCTTGCAGTTGACAGTTTATTGCTTTTTAGGGTTGATGAGGAACTTACTTTGACTTATGAGTCATGGAAACATTAAGAAGCAGAAAATCCAAACAAAAACTGTTGTAGTTCTGACACATAACAGAAAACTTTAGAAAAACTGTTCAATGTTTCGGAACTTCAATTGCAAAACTGTCATAAAATAGATATTTTAGATGAATCTCGAGCACCAATCAAAGTTAAAGACCAGTACTGATTCCTAATTTTCTCTACAATTACAACTTTAACACTGCATAATTTGTCAAATGTAAAAAAACAAAACAAACAACAGCAACCCCATAACCATAAAACAAAAAGATCATTGCAGGTTTTTGATAGAGCTAGCAGTTTTGAATTGAACAATAATTAAGGGATTACAGAATTATTTCCATTTGTGCTTCCAGTGCATAATGTGCTAATCTTTATATGATTATAAAACATAAAAAAAAACCCGGAAGAACATGTTGCTTCATGATGCATATGCAGATTAAATGTTTATTTTAGTGTCACTAATGTGTCACTAATGGCAGAAAAAAACCTTTACTTTTCAGAATAACAAGTAAATTTTGTCCATTTATCACCATATGATTAATGGTGTAAAATGCAGCTGAGAAACCTTTCTAACAAGCAGACAAAGAGACTTTCCCTCTAATAATATGAATCCTAAAGACTTTTGACAGCTTTAAATGTCTATTTAATGTCTAATATATCCTTGTTCACAATTTTTCACTTTTTCTTATTTTTAAACTCATGAAAGTCTGAAGAAGTTGTGATCAGGATCCTTTAACAAGTACCAGGGAAATATGTCCTCCTGTTTTTTCTCACAGGTTCAGCAGAATGAATTAACACAAGATGGATAATGAACTGTTACTTTATCCTTGCCTTCATCCCTCCCATCACATCCCTTCACTCGGCTCATCGTGCTCATAAAATCTGCTCCCATTACATCTGGGTCCAAAATTAACCTGGCTCTTACATTACACGCACACGCACTCAAACCCCCTGGTGTTAAGTTATTCTTCTTGTCAACATCAGTTAAACCCCCTGAGTCAGAAATGAGCATGAAAAGAGATTAGGAGATAAAACAAACAAACCAAAAACAATTACCATTTTAAAAAAGTGAAAAACACATTCATAACAACATTAAAATCAAAACATGTCAGAAAACACATGTACAGTCTGAACTGCAGATCCAAACACCCAGACACCTTTTGGCTAATGTTGCTTCTTTGTCAGGATTACTGATGGCAGCTATAAATACAAATCGTCTCTCAGATTCCCTCTGATTGATTATCTGAGAAAGATGAAGAGAGGTGAAGGAGGAATAAACTCATTTTCTCCCTCAAACATTTGTCAGGCGACACCGCCTCTGAGACGAGACGAGAGCTTCAATACGGATGGCCAGCATGCATCCAGGCAGAAATGATGGATTTTTGTGAAGGAGCTCATCTGTAGAATACGCTTCACATATGTACCTGTGGTCTCAGTTAATACACTGAAATCATTTTGCTCTTCTTGGAAGAGAAAAAAGGCCCTGGGTATAAATAACCTTCCACTGCCGTGTCAACAAGAAGCTTCCCAGGGGACAGGTGGGCCAGTTGAGGAGTCAAGGGGCAAGAGAACTGAAAACAGCACAGACCAAAGAGAAAATCCCTCCATTCAGGGCTCCCATCTTTTAGCCCTCAACATTTGGCCCTATCATGTGGCCCCCATTGTTTGGCCCTTGATTAGCTGAATGCTGCAGGTGGCATCTGATGTGTTTTAAGTCACACATTGGGATGCTGCTGGCAAACCAGGCAGACTCTCTCCTGTTCGTTCCAGATGACAGACACTGAACTGACATCTCCAGTATTGAAAGACTCAAAACAGTAATTTCTCCACTTTACGGTTTTGAAGCCTTGCAGTTTTGTTGATTAAATGATGAGTGAAGGATCAGTTTAAAGACAGCTGTCCTCATCGGTTCCTTTTCTCCTCCCTCAGTGAGTTTGTGTCGTGGCTGATTGAAAGTGGAGAGATCAGCAACGCCGATGAGGGAGTGAACCTGGGACAGGCCTTACTGGAAAATGGCATCATTCACCACGGTAACGTTGATCTATTCTTTTTTTCCCTTTGTTTTTATTTCTCTTTCTTTCTTTGTCTTTCTTTCCCTTTCCTTCTTTCTTTCCCACTTTCTACATAAAATCTTTATTTTTTTTTTCTGACTGTCCTTTGCCACTTGTGGTTCTCTTTTTGTGTGTGTGTTTGTGCGTGTGCTGGCGTATGTGTCAGAGAAATTTGTTTGCTTTTGTTAGCCTTAGACTCAGTTTTTATTGTTTCCCTGAGTCAGGATTTAAATTTTCTTTGAATTGCTATTTTTTTTTTCTTTTTTTTTTTTCTTTTTTTGTATCATTATTTCTATTATTGACACTCTCGGGTTCTCCAGACTAAATTTTACATCAACAATGAAAATTTACACACAACCGCACCTCATAAATAATGCATGAATGTATTTGTACAGGATGTTGCTGGAGTGGCACATTGTAAGTGCAATCCACTGTCACAGTTTAGACAAGGTGCGCTGGGGAAAGTTTGCTGAAAGCCAAAGTTTAAGTTCCCTAAAACCTGTGGAAACCCCCAGAGACTCTCATTTACGGGCCCACATAGCCTAGAGATCCATGCCTTACATGCAAAATCAAACCATCATCTTGGTCTCTTTAAAGGAATCTTTCCCTACATGTTGTAATATCAATAAAAGACTATCTGTCTCATTGATCTCTACATTCAGATACACGTTGGACTCATTGAATTGTGTTTAAACGCCAACGTTTCCACTTCTGACGTCAGCTCCGCTCTAGGTTCAACCCAGGGATGATTTCTTATCCTTGATAAGTCCCATGTTTAACACGTTCCAAAAGATCATTTTCTGGTGCATTCCTTTGGTTTTATGGGGAGATTTCAAGTCTACACTGAGGCAAAACCAGCAGCTTGTTTGAGTCAATGACAGCTTGTTGTGGTGGAACGTATCTGCCTCTGTTTCTGTCGCGTCCTCACTGATCATTTTCTCATCTCACTGCGGCGGAGGCTTTGTGAAAAACAACTTGTTTTTGCCGTGTTCTGGCTAAATATGTAAAATGATTTGAAACAGAATATGTAAGCCTACATCTGGATCCAAAATCTATAATAGTAGAAAATGCAAATAAATTGTTCTATATTCGCTTTACTAATAACCTTTTTGTCTTACTTTGCAGTTTCCTAGAGTTGATATCCTATTTTTGTATGCAGTACTCAGATTTATAGTTGCATCCATAATTCATCTGGAAAAAGGAAATAAGACTCACTTTTAGGCAAACTACTGATTAAAACCAGAGACCTCTAACAGCCATCATTTCATATTTTCAAGTCAAAACAAACATATGACACAGGAACTTTACAGTCCAATCCATTTTTCTATTTGGCTGATCTTTCAGTGTCAGACAAACACCAGTTCAAGAATGAGCAGGTCTTGTACCGCTTCCGCTATGATGACGGCACCTACAAGGCCCGCAGCGAACTGGAAGATATCATGTCAAAGGTAAATCAATTTTCTCTTCTGTCTGATGAAAACAGCTGAAATAAAGAGGCTGTGGCTATGTGTCACATCACAATGTGAATATGAAGCTGTTGAAAACAATTTATACTTTGTTTATAAAGTATAAATTAAACTGAAGATGGTTTCTGCCTGACAGACCTGCCTGATATGTTCAGTTGCAGTGATCACTGTGTGAGCAACATCACACTATTAAAATTATTATTATTCCTGGAAAATCATTTGACAAACCATCACATTTCAAATGCCTCCAAACTTTGCCAATAATGTACTTGGCCAATTAAACACTGTCTTAATCCCCACAATTGATTGTGATAATGGGGAATAATTAAGAGTGTAGAATTTTTTAATTAATTGCAATTACAATTGTCATCAGAATGGTGGTGATAATATATCTGCAGCCTTTTCTTCCTCCTTGCACTTGGACTCTTTTGCAAATAAATAATTCATCAGTAATTCTGCCCGATTCTGATGGTTTCAGTTTCTCTTCAGTTTTTGTATTTCAGGATGTGCCATGTTTAACACAAACATGGCACATAATGTGACCGAATATAGACAGACACAAAAAAACATGAAATATTTTTCAATATGTATAGAACTTAAATGGTCCCTTAAATTATGTGTTCTGGCCTTACGAGAAACATGTTTGTTTCTCGTAAGGCCAGAATGTTTGTTTCTCATTCAGAAACAAACACAAAAGTGGAAGTGGCAAACCCAAACAGTAACTTGCAGCAGATATCTGAAAGGTAAAAAGATCTGAAACACAACACAATTAACTTTCCTCTTTGTGCTAAACATTGGTACCAGATTACCACTTTATCAGAGTCACACATTTATACTGTCTTTAAAAGATTTACCTGAAGAAATTGTAAATAAACAACAAGTAATTTCCACCAAGTTAACGTTTAAAGTTCTTTAAAAAAACAAAATACATTATATTTGGTTATACTCTTCATATTAGAGTTCATTTTTTTAACTATCAGACAGTAAAAACTCTTGTAAAAATATGCAGGCCTTGAGCTTGAAATGAGATGAAAATCATCCAGAGCCAAAGACAAAACACAAAGTCTGAAGAAATATTCATGAAAACGTGTTTGGCTCCATAGAAGCAAAATATAAATACATGGAGTAACACTAGAGATGTATACAGTTACTTTGTAGTTACAACATGAAACATGAAATACTAGTTAACCTGACAAATACCTATTACAGTGATTCAATGAGGAAATTATCAGGTAGAGTTAAGACTTTATTTTGTTTTGTTAAAACCAGAATATAAGGTGTTTTTTTTGTTTGTTTTTTTTAAATTGTAGTAGATGATATGATATGGCTTTTGAATGAAGACCGATTGTGGATGAAATGTTTCAGGGGGATGGCCTGTCTTGGCAGTTTTGCAGTGATGTCATAACATAGAACGGTGTGACCTCAGAAAAACCTCTGAGGCTTTTATGAAATCTCTGGATTGACTTTGGGATTAAAGTAATTCGTAATGAGAACACTTCTAAAGGCAGCTGATTTGACTGGATTTAATTTAGTACTGGCAGAGGAATAAATGCTACAATATAGTGGCACGCCACGCTCACAGGAAGCAATGCATCCTTTTCCTTTTGTTATTCATTACTTTAATATCATCCATCAAATAGGAGTGGGCATTATGGACTTACAGTTTAATCATGATATTTTGTGATGCAGTTGTCATAACAATAAATGTGATGATAGAAACTATTTAATATTTTAGGTAACTGTACAGCTGCGACTGCATTATGCTGCAATCTTGACTCCACAAACACAAATTATAAAAAAACAAAAACAAAACTATTTATAAAACCAGTCACATAATGAAGTGTGATTTGTACCATCAAACTGCACATTGTAACTGCATTTAACCATATTTTCAGATTTGTTAATATTTATTGATGCTGTCATTGATCAAGCAGTGGAGAAAACAGTAAAAATAACACTTCCTACAAAACAAATGCGTTGTTTTTATTAACTTAATTAATTGGAGTTTACTGAGACAATGTTTAGTCAAAATTATTATCTAAATTTATTGCAATAAATGATAAACAATATAAATGCCACCCCTTCTATCACATAAAATCTGATTTTAATTACATTAATGTTTGTGGTCGCTACATGAAAATATTTGGTAAATTTCAGGGGGTGTGAATACCCCCCCCTTCTCCAGGTTTTGCTTGAACCTGAAGAAGGTAACGAATGTAGCATGGCACCAAGAATGCTGTTGAGAAAGAGCTTCTCCCTCACCATGAGCTAATCTAAACATTAGGAACAAATGTGTGTTGTAGACTCTGAATCGATAACCTGAGGGAAAGTTGCTGCACTCCTCAGATCTTGCCTTGTGTTCATGTTGGTACATGTTCATCCAAGGCATGTGCGACCTGTGACTCAGCAGCGCTGTGCTCCTCTTTTACAGGGTGTCAGGCTGTACTGCCGCCTCCACAGCCTCCACACGCCCGTCATCAAGTAAGTACCCGCCCCTAATGCCCCCCCCCCTCCCCCTCCGATATGCTAATATTTCTGCCCTCCACATGCACAAATCCATATTCATAGTCAGGGCTCACATTCACCCAGTTCAACACGTGTTCTGTAATCATTGAACGAACTGCTTTCCTTCCAGGAATGACAGGCTGCATGACCTCCAGGTTTATGCTGTTCTGTGACAGATTTTTTAAGACTTTAAATTGAAGAAGGTGCATAAAGGAAGCATACACTGTCAGATAAGGACTTTTAATTTTTACTGAATAGTGGTAGATGAATTACTTCAGTTCATTTCTAATTTGAAGTGCAAAAACAAATGTATTCCTTTTGTTTTATTTTATTGATTTCATATGCATTAATACCAGATTAATTAAGCTACATAAATTAATTTCTTCTTTATTTCTAAATAATATCTGGTTCTGATTTGAATTATTTTAATATTAAATCTTCAATTAAATATTAAATGAGATACCTTGAAAGGCCTAATGATAATTTTGTAGACTTAAAATTAGTCCTGTGAAAGTCTTTCTACACAAACTCCCACCATCTTGTCTGCTATCGTTGGCTCCATCGCTCACTGTCTGATTGAAAAGCTCAGGCTGCAAACAAAGAGGACAAATCCTTTTAACACACAAAGGCAGTTCTTCTGCCAGCCTGTGGTTATGTAACAGGGTCATTCTGCTTTAATCTGCACTGTAGCAGCAATTAAATAAAAGGTTTAGATGATTTATTGATTTATGAATATTAATAATTATGAAGCCTCCTCCTGCTTTATTAAGCTTTCAGATTGATAAAGCCACTTCTGATTTAATTTGTGTAATAATGAAGTCTTCACTTATAAAATAATTATGTTTTTCCCCTGCATTAAAGACTCCTTTGTTCAAATATGCACTTCTTAGATAATTTTTTTTTTTATTTTTATTTTAGCAGCTTACACCAAAAGTGAGACAAAATTTTCCAGTTTCTAGCGATTAGCATGGTTAGCATAGCTAGATAACTAAAGTTGTAGGCTCATTGTTAAGATTACCAAAAAAGTTTCTTAATTTAAATCATTTAATCATGAGCAGATTTTCAAAGCTCTAAAGGACAGAACAGAGAACCTTTATCACCTGAAAGTCTGAATGCACTTGAACAAAAGTCAGACGAACCAAAACGTAGTAGAAGCTACAGTTACCTTTTAAATAGTTTCTTACATCACTTCCTTTTTTAGAGCTTCAGCAGTTTCACTTTCAGTGTTCATTAACACCTCCTGGTAGTCTCTGGTATGTTCACTGATCAAAAAAAGATAGTATTTCTGAGTTTCAGTCCAGCCAGTCACTGTTTACAGTCGACCAACCTGACTAATATCCAATTTACGTGAACAGCTGATTTTTAGGTGCTTTATTATTCTCTATTTTTGTTTGTTTTATTGTTTCAGTTGTTTAAACAAATTAAAAAATCTTTTCTGAGCTACAAACGATGGCTGCAAACTGTCTGCACGATTATGATGTATCACCATTATAATTGCACTATGCAGGTGTGAAGAACTATTGCACTATTTTGCAGACTGTGATATTTCAAGTGTCTTTAATGTCTTTAATGGATATTGAAGCCATTAAAGGCAAATGTCTGTTGCTACACACACTGAAACACAGCAATGTATAGGAGGTTCACCATCGATTCAGGACAGAGGTTGAGGTTTGTTATACATTTCTTAGTAAACTTAGTCATAACAGTCAAGATAAAAATTAATGTGAGATTTTACTCCACCTGCATTAAGAAATTATTGTTTTTCCTTTTGTTGCTCCTTCAGGGACAGAGACCACCATCTAAAAACCTTCAAATCTGTTTTGCCTGCTTGCAAACTGGTGGACTGGTTAATCTCACAGGTAAGCTGCTTGTTCCAGTAGCCCATTTGTCATCAAGGTGCTCTGGTTCCCCAACACCTGACACAGACCTTGTTTGGCTGGGCGACATCTGATGTTATGCAACTTAGTATCTCTCATGGTATGAGGTAGGCTGTAGCTTGAAGGGTCTTGCCTAAGGACCCAGACTGGATTCGAACCCCGCCCTCTCGGGTGATGTACTGACGCCTTATCAGTTGAGCTATCCAGTCCAGAATATAAAATCACTGGAAAGATTCAGTCAGGATGGTGGGGGTTTTTTTGTACAAATGCCAAAGAGTTTCTTGCAGCAGAAGCAGTGTGTCTCTAATAAAGAGCTCATTGATTAGTTATCTTAACGTGCTTTTCCTATTAATGCATACGGCGTTAGCCAAGGTGTTGCAGCTGCAGCCAGGCCTTTTGACTGACCCACTGACATTGGTTTGGTTTCCCAGGGAGACTGCTCCAACAGAGAGGATGCTGTGACACTGGGTGTGGGGCTCTGCAACAGTGGCTACATGCACCACGGTCAGTTCACTCCACTCTTCACACACACATGCAGACCATTGCTTCCTCTTGTTTAACACAGTGAATCATTTTACTATTGCACGTCATCTCTTGTCCGCTGTGCTTCCTTCTCTTATGCAAGCGCTTGAAATTAATTTAGAAGTATTTATGTTTCAAAGGTTGCCCAACAATCTCATCCCTGGGGCTGCTCTTCATTATCTGATCCCGTATTTGCCCTCAGTCTGTTCTGCTGTCAACCTAGAACAATTTCATCTTTGCCTGCCTTTTATACACTGTATTTGTTTGAAGAAACAGGCGGCATAAATATGCATGGCCCGTCTGATTTCTCCCAGCCTTGTTGACCACAATGTACTACAGTGGGTTTGATTCCAGCCCAGAATATTAAATGTTAAAAAGCCTCAGTAGTGGATCTGGATCAGACCCTTGAACCGTGACTGCTGCTTGGACCTTTAACTGACAGCAGTCGTATTCTTGGAACGGTACAAAGAAGAATAAATTGAGATGCTCTAAAGCATGAAGTGTCAGAATACTAAAGATGGAATATGATGAGAGCAATTCCTCATTTCCTAATTCAAACTGGGTAATTTAAAACAAGGTCAATGTTGCTCATTCATATGACTGGGAAAAAAAGTCTTTAGTCATCTGTCATTTCACCATATTTCACTACACTAAGGAGGTTTAAGACTTGTGCTTTATTTATGTTTGTGTTGGGGACTATCTAGACTCAAGTGCCGATTAAACAAGCAATCTCTGCTTTGCAGAAAAACATAGGTCCTGTTGACTTAGTGGAGTTCACTGCCAGTTGGATCAGGCAGGATGTAGGATTTACAGTCATCTATGCTACATGAAAACTTTTGAATCCTTCCACTGCCTTGCTCTACGTCGGTGTTAATTACCACGGCGGTACATCTTGGTCTCCTTGCCTTCTGGCTCGCTGCTGTCATAACAGTTTCACATCGTCCATGTTTTGTGCTGCATCCTTCATATATAATGATGTGAAAACCAGATGAAGCTGTGACATTTTTCTCATTCATCATCCATCTGATCCTTAGTCTATCTGGGTTTAAAGTACCCATAACGTCCGCAAACGCAGCTGGTTGATGAAGACCCCAGAGGTTTGTAGAAGACAAACATTATCACAAAGAACAAAACCATCCATCCATCCATCCATCCATCCATCCATCCATCCATCCATCCATCCATCCATCCATCCATCCATCCATCCATCCATCCATCCATTTTCCATCACCCTTCTCCCTAACGGGGTCGGGAGGTGCTGGTGCCTATCTCCAGCTGCATTACGGGCGAGAGGCGGGGTTCACCCTGGACAGGTCGCCAGTCTGTCGCACTCACATTTGCACATGATTTCCAAATGTGCTCTACGTCGGTAGACATACACATCTGTATGCACAAACGTGTGCATACAGATGTGTATGCACACGTTTGTGTGCCAATCTTTATGGGGACTTTCCATTGACTTCCATTCATTTCTATAAAGCCTAAACCTTATCCTAATCCTAACACTAGCCATTACATATCTAACCCTAACCAAAATTCAATTCACACCTTAGTTCTAAATCTAACCCCTGACCCAAAAACAGCAATTCCCCTGGTGGGGTCCAGGTGTCTGTTCCCACAAGGAGCAGTGGGTCCCCACAACGCAGTATATGTCAGGAAAATGGCCCCACAAGGTATTACAAACAAACACACCCATGTGTGTGCATGGGTGTGTTTGCGTGTGTGTGTGTGTGTGTGTTGCTTGTTTCTAGCGGTTTCTGGACCAGCGCTTCTTTCAGTTAAGAAGGTGGTGTAAAGGTATTAAAGGCCCACAGTCTTTATGAGTCACAGGAAATAACTCATATTCATAAATGGTTTGTGTTGGAGTGCAGCCATTCTGACAGGGTGTGGTGTGAAGGTGTGTTTAGTTTGTCTTTGGGTGAAATCTCTGACAGCTTGCTACCTAAGTGCTCAGATTTGCTTGATTTAGTCACCTTAAAGGGCCACCTTAAAGGGAATTTGTTTCCAGAACCCTGGAAACAAATTCAGTTACACAGAAATGTATTTCAATGTGCAATGTATTTCATGTGTGAAACCAGAGAAAGTAGTTTAGTTTTCCAGATTGTTGTATAATGCAGCTAATGCTGCTGTTCAGCATAAATTGGTACCCATGGAAACATCAGGCTGTTGGATCAAAGCTGATAAAAAGAATCTGAGCATCTGAGTTTACGGCCCAGTGAACATGGAGCTCTCCAAGTGTCAAAAAATTGTTTTTGGTAGTGATTGTTTTTCTTCTTCAGTAAAATAGGTCTACATTTGTTGTAATTTTTCCTATGTCTGACTTCCAAAACAATACATCTGAATTGGAGTAAAATGTAACAAGCCACTTTGCACATGGTAATTTTACCTTGTTTATAATATGAGGGTCATATTTTTTATAATGCAAAGAAATTTGGCAAGGGAGAAACAAATTCAAATTATTTAATGTTCCATCTTCATTTTCTCTGAAACTAAAGCATCTGCTGTGATACACTTGGAGTCTTCCAAGTTTTAGCTTTATTTTGTTATCAAAATATAATTTTTAATTGCTGAGAAAAACTAAATTAGTGTTAATTTGTATATTTACTTCAGAAAACCTGGTGGGACTTCATAGAGCTTAACAAGTTCAGATCAGTAGTAGCTTAGTACATGCTGAAGTATTCCTCAGGACGTATCAAAATATGTCACTGAAGAGCAATTAAATTATGAGGTGAAATTAACATAAACCATTTTGTACATTAACCAACAATACGATTTCGTTTAGATATTTTTGGCAGGATTTTGAATGTTTTTTTGTTGAGTTCAGGCTCCTAAAAATGCTGGGCTTGAATTAGCATTAGCCGTGTGCACTCACCTGTCTAAGGTACACCATGTGTTAAAGCAACTCTCTAGCCAAGTGCGCTCTAACACATAGACACACACACGCACACAGATGCACGCACGCATAGCAGATATCTGTTTGTTCTCTCTGGAGCGTTTCTCAGACTGTTACCCAGATGTGTTTTGACTCCAGATGTTTCAGATAAGCATCATGGTTTTATGACCTAATTGACCAATGCCCCTCTGTTTTGAAGTCTCCCTTTTTCTACAGTACATCACATTTAGAGCTTTTGGTTTTGCTGTAGATTCAGCCAATAGAAACTGAGAGATGTGCATACTGTCTGTTACTGGTTTTTTATACTCATGTGTGCTCCTCTTCCTTTTTATCCCTCAGTTTTGGAGAAGAGCGAGTTTAAGGATGACTCGCAGTTCTTCCGTTTCTATGCTGATGAAGAAACGGAGGGAACTGGCACCAAGAGCAAGCAATTGCAGCGAAATGACTTTAAACTCATAGAAAACATCCTGGCCAAGTCCCTGGAGGTGAGCCTTCAGGATTTTACATTTACACACAAATTGTAGAAATTCTCTCCCTTGGCTCAGAATAGCTGCTTCACAATGTGATATCTGCACCATCTGGAACATATATAGATATATATGCTAATAATAAAATGACTGCGAACACATCTCAAGAACAATAAACCTGGCAGGCAGATGATCCACTTCACCTCGTTTATCTTCTCCTATATAAACACATATAACATTGTTTTAGTTGGAAACAATGAGGTTTCATGTATCTGAGGTAAAAACAGGCCACAGTTTCTTTCTTCAAAAATTCGGTTACACTCCTCAGATAAATGTATGTAATCGCGTTATCATCAGCCGCATTAGCCTGGATGAATCCTCTGTTCCTTTAACTCCAAGAAAACCATAAATTTGAGGCGGACAGATACGAGTCCAAGCTAAGCAGCAGTACACACGGCCTGTATTTACCTACCCGTGTGTGTATGTCTCAGTACGAAAGCAGCTGATCAGTGAAGGCTTCATAGGTTTAAGAGAACACTGAACAAACAGGAAGACAAAGCATTTACGTAAGAATTTTCAGAGCTTTTAATATCATATTATAAAACTTATTAATTTACCAGGTGAAATGAGGTCAGCCAGCAGCTCCAGCAGACTGCTTTTATTCTTGAAGGTGCAAGAGAAAGGGACTTGTTTATCCAGCAGAATAAACAAGGCATGGCCACCGTCTCTTTCCACGACCAATGTGGGAAGCAGTCGTGCTATCTGGCCTTCCATAAGAAGTGGAAATGGCTTTGACTTAATCAGCAGAACCGATCCCCCCTCTGCTCTTGCCCTGTTACTGAGGCGGAGTCCAGGACTTATTTTCTGCATTTTCTGCAGTCATGTCCTATAATTCAACAAAGGAGATCGCCATGCAGCAGGAAGACATCCCAGCAGCAGACGCTAATGGAGGACGCTAATGGGTTTTGACAATGACGTTCTCAATTCATGGAGGTGGTGGGAGGAGGAGGCGTGTACGATGAGAGGAGCCAAGAACATCATCGGATGTGAAACTCCTGACAAGGGAGGAGAAAATCCCAAAAAATCTCACAGGATTTTATGTTTACATGTGTATTTATGCAGATGTGACACTTTTTGGAAAAAGAGGGGAAACTTCAGCAAAAGTCTAGAAAAAGAGTTTGTCACTCAATGAAGCAGCATAAATTTTTCTGTCTGTGCCAGATTCACCCTGAGGAGGAAGACTACGGCTTTGAGATCGAGGAGAAAAACAAAGCTATTGTGGTGAAATCTGTCACCAGGGCCTCACACGCAGAGGTAACCCACATACACACGCAGAGGTAACACTCATACACACGCGGAGGTAACACTACACTCAGACGGCACTCTTCCTGCCCAGGGCATTCGTTCCACTTAGTTATGGCCGTCCTCTGTTCTGATGGCGGCTGTCAGTCTCCTGTGCTCCTCTAATTGCCTGCAGAATGGTTGCCCAGTTGACAAAACACACATTTGTGTATTACTGTGTGATACATATTAAAATAAAAGAACCACTTATCTTTGAAATTGATGGAGCGTACTTGTTTTCGTTCAGTGTTTGCTGTATGAATCTGACTATAAAACAAACTTTTGTCTTGTCTGACATATTTTACTTATAATCGGTAATCAGTTTCTGTATCCACTGGGCCACCGAGGTTTTCACATTTTCCCACAGTGATGCCAAAAACACCAATTAAATAATATATCATTGTTAAAAGGACAATGTTTTGTAAAATTGAGTTCTTTGAGCTTTACACCATGTTACAAAGTTATTCCTTCATCATAAACAAATCTGGAGGGTTGCTTTGATTCATTCATGCCTATTTGAGAAATCCTTTAATCTCCATGGCAACCATTTAGCTGGGTAGCAAAGTGATGTTTGCTATCACCAAACATCACTTTCCTTGCAGCTCCTCCTTGAAGCTTCAGCCTCACAGAACAGCTCCTCCCCAACTCATCTCCTCAGAAAAGTCAGCAGCAATTAGCAAACCCCTGGCAGAACTGTATCTGCTCCAAAGAATGTTTGTAAACGGCTTAACAGAATTGTTGTTGTTATGAGGCTGAGTGTTGTGTGTTCCAAATTATTATGCAAATTTGATTTAAGTGTCATAAAGATTACATTTTTTGTTGTGCGATACAATTTGTAGATGGTATTGTGTGTCAGGGCTCTTTGAATCATTATAATTAATTTCAGAAAGCTGGGTTGATTAGTTTGTCTGGTGAGCTCAATTAAAGAAAATCTACTTAAGAAGGATGTTCCACATTATTAAGCAGGCCACAGGTTTCAAGCAATATGGGAAAAAGAAAGAATCTCTCTGCTGCCAAAAATCATCAGATAGTGTAGTGCCATATAGATAGATAGATAGATAGATAGATAGATAGATAGATAGATAGATAGATAGATAGATAGATAGATAGATAGATAGATAGATAGATAGATAGATAGATAGATAGATAGCATTTATTGTCATTGAACAGGATTCAATGAAATTTCTATTGCAACTCCCGTGCAAAAAGTCAAATATATACAGTAAATAAAATAAACAAACACACAATAATAATAACAATACACACAATAATAATAATAATAATAATAATAATAATAATAATAATAATAATAATAATAATAATAATAATAATAATATATGCAACTAAAATTAACTAAAGAAGAAGCAGCAGGTCCAATTATGGCAAAGTGCAGATGATGTGATAGTGCAAAGTGCAGAACAATATGGTTGTGTGGGGGTGGGGGATATGTATGTGAGGTTATGATATGTGTGGGAGGGGGCGGCAGGGAGTAATGGCTCTGACGACTGTGGGGAAGAAACTGTTTCTCAGTCTGTTTGTTGTATTCTGTATATTCCTGTACCGCTTGCCTGATGGCAGCGGCACAAACAGACTGTGGCCCGGGTGGCTGGAATCCATGGCTATGGATCCAGCTCTCTTCTTGACCCGGCCTATGTAAGTAGAGTCCAGGTCTGGGAGGGGGCATCCCACAATACCTTGTGCTGTTCTCACCACCCGTGTCAGTTGTTTCCTGTCCAGTGCTGTGCAGCTACCATACCACACAGTCACGTTGAGGCAGAGGATGCTCTCGATCGTCGCCCTCTAAAAGTTCACGAGCAGCCGTGAGGAAAGTCCAGCACGTCTCAGTTTCCTGAGGAAGAAGAGCCTTTGTTGTGCTTTCTTCACCAGGTGGGAGGTGTTTGTATTCCAGGAGAGGTCAGACGTGATGTGGAGGCCCAGGAACTTGATGTTGTCCACACGCTCCACCTCTTCTCCATCTATGAGAAGGGGAGTGTGAGCCGTCCTCCTGGACCTGGTCCTCCAATGTTTTGACAAAGTATCAAGACATTGGATATTTATCAAAAACTGAAGCGTTGTCATTCTGTGAAGAGATTTGTGGCTGATTCAGAACAAAGATGGATTTATTCAGATAAAGGCATAATGAGGAAGATTTCTGTTAAAAAATGTATTGAATTAAAAGAGCAGCTGTTAAAATACCCTTACAAAGCAGCAAACAGTTATTTGAAACTGAAACCCCAAGGTAGAGGATCCTCCAGAGGCTTGCAGTGCATGAACCTACTATTCAGCCCTCCCAAACCAGTGCTCACAAGCAGAAATGGTTACAGTGGGCCCAGCCACTGTGACCAGTTTCAAACAGACTTGTTCACTGATGACTGCTGTGCAACCCTGGACAGTCCAGATGGACGCAGTAGTGGATTGGTGGTGGATGGCTACCACGTCCCCGCACAGTTGTGATGTCAGCAAGGAGGTGGTGGAGTCATTTTTGGGGCCAAAATTAAGGTGGAGAGAGAGAGCTGGTCGGGCCTTTCAAAGTCCCTGAAGGTGTGAAAATGACCACAACAAAGTATATGGACTTTCTGACTGATCTATTTATTTCATGGTTCAAAAAGAAGAGTCGTACCTTCTGTAGCAAAATCTTCATGCATGACAAAGCACTATCTCATGCTGCAAGCAATACCTCTGTGTCATTTGCTGCAATGGGCACAAAAGGGGAGAAACTCATGGTGTTGTCGCCATCCTCCTCTGACCTCAACCCTATTGAGAACATTTAGCTGTCCTCTCCCTTATTTAACACCATGAAGCCTCCAGGCTCCTCCAGCTCTTTCCTTCCCCTTGCTCCTTGTTCCCCCTCCTGGTCATCTATTTCTAGGCCTTCATCCCCCCGCAGTAACAGGATCACTGATTGTGACTCGGCCTGTGTGCCGAGGAGAGAATGAAGCCCAGCTGATTCCCATGGGGCTCTGAAAGGGGCTGAGACACGCATGCGCACACACACACACGCACACACACACACACACACACACACACACACACACACACACACACACACACACACACACACACACACACACACACACACACACACACACACACACACACACACACACACAAAGGTCTTTCACCATACAATGCTATAATAGAAAGTCACGTGTAGTCCAGCTCCCATGCTGCGTAATCACAAACATCCTCTCCTCGTCCAAGGGGCCGCGGCTCCTCGCTGTTGCCATGGCATCCATGCCGGGCTGCAGTCCAGAGTCGGGGTGTGTGGTTCGGTCCCGACCGGATCCATTTCTGGGACACTGGGCTCCCTCAGCGCCGTGGACAGAGGCGGCATTATTCTGACAACGTGACTGAAGATGTGAGAGACAAGAGCGTTGGATGACATGCAGCCATCTTAATGAACGACATCCTGGAAAAGCAAAATCTGCAACTGTTACTGCGTTGTCGCATGCCTCCAGCCTGTGGAAAGATTAACTCGACCTGGCGAATGTCGTAGATTCAAAGAAGACGATCACAGTGAAAACATGTAGGGTAGGGCCCAGCATTTGTCGATTATCATGAAAACGTTCTCATCATGAAAAGACTTTTGATTTACTACTGTCATGATACATTTCAGTTATTGAAGGTAAATAAAAAAAACACTTTTTAAAGTAAGTGGCAATCTTGAAGAGGCCTGTTGCAAATGGGAATATTTTTTCAAGTCTGTTTGTGGTGCCATACAGTTACCAAAAAGTGAGTGATATGTAGTTATTTTTAAACCATAATACTTTTTATTATCACAACACCACCATAAAATATCATTCTTAGTCCATATTGCCACTCCTATTCTGATTTTTAAAGGTGTGAGTTTGGTGTGGAAATGTGTGCAAACCCATCCAGCAGTAACCAGGTGTGCAGCACAATCATGCACTTCCTGTATGAAAACACAACTTTCTCTACCTGTTTAGTCCTGAATACTTTGATTTTTGCCTCTTGCTTTCTGTTTGGTTCTGCGCCGCTCTTTTGACGCTGAATACTGCAAAACATACTGCACTGCAAACACAGAGTCATAACCAAGGTTTTTTGCTAATTCATAGTGCAAATATCTCCAGGCACTTGAAATAAGACAAAACTAGCTTACAGCAAACTTTTCTGCAAGATGAAAGAGCATGTTTTTAGTCAAGAACTCCTGAAAATTGATAAGAAAAAGAAAGTTTGAGTTCCCCTGATGAATTACTTTTAGCTTATAATGTGGAAAAAATGTTTTACTATAAGTGAAAAAATCTGCCAGAGGATCAAAACGAACTTCCATATCTTGCAGAAAAGCTCCTAGTAAGCTAGATTTGTTTTAATTTTATTTTCAAGTTTAGACTGAGATTTTCAGTAGAAACCAGACAAAAATATGTGTTGTGTTTTTGATTCTAGTCAGGCAAAAGCTTGCCTCACATGGAGGAAAATCAGCTGAGGTCTTGCTGTAGCAGGCTGTGTGGAAACTAAGTGTGGTTCATCTGAATCTCTTCTGGCCATCGGTGTGGAAGATGCAGAGGAAAACTGCAGGCTATAAATAAGTGCCTTCTGTCTAATGTCTGTCCGTCTGTCCTTCCAGATGGCCGGCCTGCAGGTGGGCAGGAAGATCTACACCATCAATGAGGACCTGCTGTTCCTCCGGCCTTTCTCTGAGGTGGAAGCCATGATCAACCAGGCCTTCTGCATTCGACGTTCTCTGCGGCTGCTGGTTGCCACCAAAGCCAAGGAGTGAGTGCCATGAATCAGTCAAGGGAACGTGTTCAGCAGACACCAAGCACAAGCTATTCTGACTCGTCTTTTTTCTTTGTCTAGGATCGTGAAGATCCCTGACAACCCAGAAAGCATCTCCTTCAGGCTGTCTGGGTCAGAACCGCCACATGTCCATGCTGTGAGGAAAGGTGAGACCAGCTGGAGGAGACTAAGATACCAGACTGACCTGTTTTTGAGATGATGAGGCAAAATGTCAGAGTGATGCAGATGTTGGTGGTAGGAACGAGACAAAATGTAAAAAAAAAAACATATGAAAGAGTAGGAAAACTTTAAAAAGAACTCATGGGATTTATTTCAAAAGCTCTGAAGGTGCACCCTTTATTTCCAACAAAGGAAAATGAATAGATTTTTATTTAGTTTGGCCTTTCATCCACACAAATACTCTTTTTTATACCAATGAAAACAATTATTTATAAAATCTCAGACCAAAGTGTAGATGTGAGTAAACTTTGTATTTTTGTTTGCATGTGTAAATGGGAAGAAAGAGATTCCTAAGGATTACAGTGTAAGACAGATAATGTGGCAATATCTACTTCGTCATTTGTTTTGTTAACTTTATGTTCTAATATGCTCTCTAAAAATAGTTCAATGTGTTTATTTGTCCACACAAATGATTCTCCTGGCGCCATGTTGAATTCCCTAACAGGAAGTGGAGGTTGTGTCAAATCAGTCTGATTGCATTACACTGCCCCCCTGTGGGTCTGGCATGTTTGAAACAACACTCGGGCAGATTTGTGCAGATTCATATGGATAAAAACTTTTCTGAAACCGATCCAGTGTGTACAATGTTACTTTTTTTAAATGACATGGCAGAGATATTTGTTTTTAAAAAGAGCACAACGCCTAAGACTTTGTTCAAATACTCTGGATTTATACATGAATTTACTTTTCTTTTGTGATATCAATATGTTCATGTTGGCAAAATGACAAATAAATCAGAGAAACCATGAATGATAAGTGAGATAACTGTTGTGTCTACCCATCTGTTACCCTCTGTTTTTAATTTTACAGGCACCTGTTTACCAGATGACTTTCTTTGTGTTTTAACTCTTCTGTCGTTGGTCTTTTATGTAATTCACCCTGCACATGCACATGCTTCATGAAACTGCTTATCTTTCTAATCTCACCCCTCTTTACAGGTTCCTACCTACACATTTATGCTCCTTAGATTGACTGAAAGTGGAATAAAGAGGGATTTACTGTGACAGATCCATGAGAAATTATGGATCTGTCAAAGTTAGACAGAAAGAGGAAGACAAACATGTTGAAAAGAGTCGCAGAGTTAAGAAATGCAGTACCATGGTTTCACTTTATTATGACTTCTCTGCTTTCACCTCGCGCTCTCGTCTCACTTCCCTACTAACCTCTGGCTTTTTGTTGGTGATTGAGCTTCATTTTTTTTCCCAATAAACCATTGGTTCAGTGTCCAGTATTTTCTCCTCTTAAACTGGGTCCACAGTTGGTTGCGTCGGCCCAGTCACGAGAAGTGAAGGCATCACTTGTATTTGTAGATCATTGAAGAGAAATGATGGAGATGTTGATTGGAAACCTCACGTGATGTCACTGAACACATTAATTTGCTGCTTTCCTCTAAGTGCCACATCACAGATTTAGAACAGATAGTTGAATTTATTCAACTAAATGTTTAATTTTGTTACATCTTGTCATATTATAACCAGACACTTCTGTGTAATTCAGGTGGATTTTTGTGATAGACCAAGACAAAACAAGGCGTTATTGTGAAGTGGAATATGCATTCACCCTACCCCCTTCACCCTCCTTTTATGCCTAAAAGATGCACTTTGAAAGGTCACCTAATAAAAATTGTTAGTCTGCATAACTTCTGCAAATTTAAAAAATTTCAGAAATCCACAGTTTATCTATTGGTGTAGAAAATATTAGTTGTTCACTCCATAAATCTCGCCCTTAGTATGCTTATAGTAAAATCATGATGGTGGCATCATCATGTTGTGGGAGTGCATTTATTTAATGGGGCAGTAATTGCAAATGGATGCCACAATTTTCAGATTTTTATTTCCAAACTTCTTAAAAAATGATTTTCCTTCTGGTTTACAAAGACAGATTACTTTTTATGTCTCACATAAAATTAAATATGTTGAGCTTTGTTGAAATAACTTTTCAAAATATGAAAAAGTTAATCAGTTATGAATACTCTGGCAGAAATGGCATTATAACATTTTTTTGTAGGTTTGTAACTCTTTGTATTTTGTAACTCTGCTTCTGCCGCAGTGCGTTTTACATTCTGATTTTGCTTTGACCTCCTGCAGGCTGGGAGGCGGCCGAAGCTGGGCTTCAGCCCGGCCAGGTCATCCTGAAGGTCAACGGCAACAACGTGAATTGCAGCAATCACCAGGAGGTTCTGGAGCACTTCAGCGCACATCACACACACCAGGAACCCCCTAAGGCAGTGAGGAAATATGCAACACCACTCTGTTCTTCACATGCACATGCTTTTTAGATTCTTTTTATTTTTGTTTTGCAGAAGTTGTACTTTCATTGAGAAGAATTCAATCCTGACCAACCTTTTACTATCCCTAGTTATAGTAGGGATAGTGAATGAATCTACTTTCACTTGCATAATTTGCTAAAAGTGACAGTATGGACCATGGTTTTATGTGCAACAGTAAAATAAATGCTAAAGTAAGGCTTAGCACTTACTATTTCCTTAAATAGTAGGGGAGCTTTTTATCTGCCAGCTACTTTGACCTTTTCAATACCTTTTCAAGTTGAAAAGGTATTGAATACCTTTTCAAGTTGAAAAGGTATTGAAAAGGTATTGTATTTTTTATTACTCATTCATCTATTCATTGTGGTAATAAGAGAAAAACTTTTCTGAGCCAACTCGATGTACATATTAAAGATGAGGGGTCCCAGGATTGAACCTTAACGTTCCCCACATGTAACTTCTGAAGTTACCTGTTGACATAAAGACGTTCAACCAGTTAAAACCATCAGGTACAGAAGCATGGAGTCCTGCCCAGTCCTGGAACTGTAAAAGGAAACAGCCTTTCTTTTTCCATCAGAGTGAGGAATCTTCATCTGTTGCTCTTATTTTGGACAGCCACATAAACACAGTGATGCAAACATTTCCCTATACAGTATTAGCCTAAGAGTAGTTTTAAACTTCATCTGCTTAACAATCTCTTAAATTATCAGTGTAATTAAATTTTTTTACTTGAAGATGCCATCTTGCTTAGATTCAAAAGGCATTGTAAGAACTTGTCTCTTCCATTGACTTTGTCAAGTGTTTGGTTTAGATTCCTGTGCTCTGACTCACCATTAAAATCTTTCTCAAACTCTACACCGTGTGGCTGCTATCACACATGCATGCTGCTCTTTCCTGCCTGTTTTGACATTCCGGTTGCAGCACGTTGTGTCTCCAGGCAATATTTCACAAGTCTGCAGACAGTGGTGAATTTCCGCCATATTCTGTAAAACGCTGCTTTGTTTTCTTGTCTTATCTGACTACTCCCTTCTGCTTCAGCATACTGAACAGGCTGATCTGGTCTGTTTGGATCAGCCAACAGCAGGATAAATGATCAGATGTTATCAAATACTTT
Organism: Poeciliopsis gracilis; assembly: GCA_911649635.1. NCBI lineage: Eukaryota > Metazoa > Chordata > Actinopteri > Cyprinodontiformes > Poeciliidae > Poeciliopsis > Poeciliopsis gracilis. The sequence continues at coordinate 216,031 of CAJVRI010000589.1, forward strand.
CTTTCATTCAGGTCTGGCTCTTCTGTTGGAGTGAAAATGTTCCCAAAGGGCACAAAAAACTAATTTTCACCCTCCAGTGTTGTGTAGTAGGCGTCACTCTATGTGGATTGGTTGAAAAATGTCTTCAGTATAATTTTTTTTAATCCAGTCTTTTAAATAAAGAAAAATGAGTATCATTTTTATTGCATCCCATTGCATCAACGTTGGTAATTTGTTCCAGGTTTCATGGAGTGGATTGATTTTAATGTCTGGACTCAGACAAATCCCATTCTCCCCAGACAGCTTTAATCTTTTAAAATCTATTTTTCATCCTAGTGTCAGTGGGTATATCGTGCCTTTGAGGACGTGGAGGAGCTCCAGAGACCAAACAGTGCTGGTGAGAAGGAGGAGAGTCCATTCAGGCCTTACCCAGTGGAGAACGGCTCCAACAATGAGGAAGGTACCACCACTAATGGAACAGGTGAAACACTTCCACCTTTAGTACAGATTTATCCTAAAGCATGCAGCTAGCTTTGTTTAATTATAAACACCGTCTGCAATCTTGATCATATATGCAAATCTGTTGTCTAGTGGTGGGACTTGATTAAAATTTTTAATGGAGTTAATTCTGGTGTCTGTAATTAAATAATCACATTTTAATCAAATACTATTGATAAAATAAGCAACATTCTCAATTCAAAAACCCCTTTTGCTGCTTTATTATGGAAGAAAGCGACATAGGAGCTCAACAGAGATATTTATTGTTTTAATGTTATTTAGCATATTCAACTATCAGTTTGGTGCAAAGTGCTATTAGACCCATTCATACTTCAGCGTTCTCCAGCTACATGTTTACCATAGAGAAATGCCGTTTTAGCCTTGAATAGCTTCGCTAATGCTAACTCCTTTTAGCTCAACTTGAACATAGCAATAAACTTTTCCATCAGATCGTTTCTTGGAAACATAAACAAATTCTCAGGGAGCCGAGAGAAGCAGTTTTGTCATCCATCACTGTTGTTTGTGGATATGGCCTGTGTGTCAGATTTATGGGCATTGTAAGGTGGAAGACCTGAGTGAAGTTGGCCCCCCCACCTTCTTCAAATCACACAAAATTGGTGTCAAACGTTTGTGCTGCGTTTGTGCAGCAAAAATTTTCGTTTGTGCCGCTTTGACTTTGAAGATATTAATGAAAGATTAAAGGTCAAAAGGTTAACGAGCCCCCCCACCTTCTTCAAATCAGACAAAATTGGTGTCAATCAACTCGGCTGCGTTGTGCTGGTTTGTGCAGGTTTGTGCAGCAAAAATTTTCGTTTGTGCTGGTATCATTCTGAAGATATTAAGAAAAATGTTCTCCAGGAGTCATCAGAGGTCAACCACTCCCCTGGCCCTGCTCACATTTGCAAAAATAAATACATTTGGTGTCAATCAACTGTCCTACGTTTGTGCTGGTTTGTACAAAGTGAATAGTGATTTTTTTTTTCTAGGCCACATCCGGACAATGTCTTTAAAGGGGTGGTTTCACCATTAATGTAGTACTGCAACTTTATTAAACTTCTACATCAGATATTTCAATACTGATTTCCTATATTAGAGCTTACTCCCAATAGCATTGCATGTCATGACAGCTCTGGCTACTTAGCATAGCAACTGATGACTGCAAATAAACTTTTCCTAGAACAGTACATTGTTCTTCTGCCATTATCACAGCGTTGAGATAATCTGCTGACTGAGTGGTTGTTAAGGGGTTCACTTCACTTCTGCAGATTACAATAGCAGGTGGAGAAGCCTGAGTATTATTATTTTTTGGCACAGATGAGCTGTGTTACATCATACTGTACTAAAACAGTTAATGTTTTGGAAAATGTGTAAAAATACATTGCTTTTATGAATCTTGCATACTGCAAGCGCAAGTGGACAAACTTACCTTGATACACTGCGATGAAGTATTGAAAAGAAGTGTTGATGATTGCTGTCGATAATAACATTGACCTCAAAAAGGCTGAGTAGATGCCAAGCACATGTTTTATTCTTATTTTTTGTATTTCAAAAGTAAAGTTTGTTTAATAGCGCCCTATAGCGATCAGAAACTAAGATACACGTCACTGAGATTGTTTTGGGAGGTGATGTACCAACCTATTCATTTTAGATGAGACCTAATTTGAATTGAATTTCTTCCATGTTATAATGTAATCATTTATGTTCATATGTTAGCAACTTACACGGCAATTTAAATGAAATTGATAGTTTCAGCATGAACAGATGTTAATTGACCTTTGATAACCTCTAGACACTTTTCTTTTAATATCTTTAAAATGATAGCTGCACAAACGAACAGTTTTGCTGAACAAATGTAGTCAAGTCAATTGACAACCATTTTACCTTATTTGAAGAAGGTGGGGGAGCTGGTTGACCTTTGATGACCTTGTTATTTATATAACTAATAATAGTTTGCACTGCTATCATTTGTAATAGCAGTATAAATGAAAACAATTTCCTGCACAAACCAGCACAAACGTAGGACAGCTGATTGACACCAAATGTATTTATTTTTGCAAATGTGAGCAGGGCCAGGGGAGTAGTTGACCTCTGATGACCCCTGGAGAACAATTTTCTTAATATCTTCAGAATGATACGAGCACAAACGAAAATTTTTGCTGCACAAACCAGCACAAACGCAGCCGAGTTGATTGACACCTATTTCGTCTGATTCGAAGAAAGTGGGGGGGCCAACTTCACTCAGGTCCAGAACCTTGTAAGTAAAAAGGTTCCACTTAGAAGTTTTGTATGTTTAAAAATTTAAAAAGCACTTCATTTAAAAAATTAAAATCTATTAAATCATTTGAAATTAATGTGTTAAAGTTTTAGTTTTCCCCTAGTTAAAAGGTGTTTTATTATTTTAGTGTATGACTGTTTATTTGAACTCAGTTTTGGATCTTAATGCCTTGCCAAAGAATGGTGTTACTCTGTAAGAGACTCAAAGTTGTGTTTGTCTAGAATCAGGGGATTCCTGTATTACAATAATTTTGGATCTTAGATATTCAAGTATAATTATATTTTTTTATGTTAGATAATTTTTAAATAAATGGGATGTCTCTGAATGTGCAAAGTTAACTGGTGTAACATCGATTTTCAGACAACAGGCTCTGCAGACTTTCCCTGTCCGCTGATCTGCCCCTGGTGAGCCTGACGGTGGATAACGTCCACTTGGAGCACGGAGTGGTTTACGAATACGTGAGCACTGCTGGAATCAAGAGCCACGTCCTGGAGAAGGTGGTGGAGCCCAAAGGCTGCTTTGGCCTGACTGCTAAGGTAGCTAACAGAAGATTATTTCAGGCTTATGTTTTCTCCATCTATACAGTTTATGTTCTATTTTCTAGTGAAATATTTAGTTTGGATCAGATTTGAACTGATGGCATCAAATACTCTAAACTTTCATTTATTACCCTTCCGTGTCCTGTGGATTTTATCTCCACAGATCCTTGAGGCGTTTTCTGGTGATGACAGCCTCTTTGTACACAACTGCAGCCAGCTCATCTCCCAGAACGACCGAGTCATTACCATGCCACAGTACGAGTTCAGACAAATCTGTGACACCAAGCTGGAGAGCATCAAACGTCGTATCAGCAGCTATCAGGAGGTACTGAGTCACGTTTTTGTTAGATTGGAAAGATGTATTTAAAACCTGAAGTCCCTAAATCTTTCAAAATTATAGATAAAATTTACTATGTTACGTTTGCTTCAAATACACACAGGATGTTATCTCTGGCCTTAATCTTTTAAGGCTAGAGATAACACAATGCCTCTTACAGTGGCATAAATGTTCCCTTTGGATCAATTAACGCTTCACCCAATTACCAGATTGATTCACCTCAAGCTTCTCTTTTCATGTTTTTTCTCTTTGTTTGCCACAGTTTGCTAAGGAGCTGAGGAACAAGGTGTGGCCGTCCTTCAGGCAGGCTGGTGTTCGCCCTCACCCGCTGGGCTGCATGGACTTTGTTCCCACAAACTGCCATGTCAACCTGATGCAGGTGTCATACCCCAAAAGCATCACATCTGCAGGCAGGACTTTCAGCATCCGCTTTGGTCGCAAAAACTCCCTTTATGGCATGGACCCAGACCAAGGTACTTCTGACACACACATGCAGACTTCAAAAGCCTGAAATATACCTACATTCATGTGGATAAAAAAACCCTTGAATTATCTTAAATTTATTAAAAACATGTAAGTTGACCTTAAATAGGTCAATCTCTGGTCTTAGATTTTGGTTTTACACGACTATTTAATCTTGTATTTTCTATGTATCCTTTTCTTTTTTATGGGACTTTTCTATTGGAGTCATATGCAGACAACTGTTCTTACATGAGGCAGTTGGGGCTACTTGTAGTTTTCTGCTGATATAGCTGGTAGTTGCTAGTTACATAACTATATCTCTAACTAGTTGAAAAAGAGATATAGCTCATTAATCTGACAGGCTTTAACCTTAGTACAACCACACTAGTTTTTCAAAACAAAAGCTAGCTACCTTTGTTTGCATCTATCTTGGGTAAGGGCAAGTCTACCATGATTTTGCTGCCTGATGGTGTTCATCTTCATCTTCAAACGTTAATTAATGTCTTTTAACTAAAGTATGAATGTGACCAGATCTATAGTTAATTTCATATTTCTTCCTGAATAGTTTTTTATGCTATCTTTTTCTATCTAATTGATTTCCTTTTGTACATTTCTGTCCAGAATTTCATTCTTTTAGTATTAAAAAGACTTCAGTTTGAGTTGATGAAACCGGCAGAAACCCTGAGATACATTAAATAAAAGGAAGATTTTTAACTGTAGCACAACCGCAGTGTCTATGATCTGTGACGATGGAGTTCAACTCCAGGGTTGGTGTTCATTTTTACCTATTACCATCTGTGTCTCTTTAATTCCTGAGTAATGGAGAAACGGACACTTACTACAGCTTCTCACTGTAACAGTTTGACCACAAGAAAAATTCTCATTCCAAATTAGATGAGTGATTTTCTGTTAGATCTCCAGTTGCCTTCTACTACTCCCAGAGTATGAACATTACAAAAAAGTGAATGATGTCAGTTTGAAGTTCTCTCATTGCTGGAAATGTAAAAACCATAAAAATAACGAGGATGTTAGAAATCCTGCATGTCTGGAAGCAAAGCATCTGTCTTCTGCTAGCTGCACTGATCAGTTTTGTCATGACAAAACTTGGTATTCATCAGGAGTTTTTAAGTTGAACTGTTGAGCTATGTCTGTTCTCAGCAAAGATGAAAATTCAACACAGCTGTCTAGACAGCAGACTGTGCAGCAGCACTGACTTTTTACAGCATGGCTTGTCTTCATTTCTCTTTCAAGCCCCAGCTGCGAAGCAGATATCTGCCCAGCAGTCATCATCATCAGATTGTTCTGCATCAAAAGATGCAGAACAATGGTTCTTAGTTTTGCAGTGTTTTTTTTTTTTTAAAGTATTTCCACGTCTTTTCACATTAAAACCTCAAACTTTAATCTATTTTGTTGGAGTTTTAATCCCAGTGATGCCCTGAAATAAACCAATTGTGTTCAGAGCTCAGCCAATAAGTTAATAATCCAACTGTCTCTAATTTCATCTCAGCATACGTGCAGCTGTTCTCTAATGGTCAGAAAACATTAAGAAACTTTACACAGGTTTAAGTTATGAAACTATAACTTTGATCTTTGACACTCATTAACCCATCATCCACTAGTGGAAATGGTTTGCTATGAATACAAACCTAACCAAACATGGCTGTTAAGCCTGTCGCAATATATCAATTAATAAATTAATAATTAATATAATTTAAAAAAATATAATTTTCATTTGTATGTTTATTTGTTTTTTCTTCTCTCTCTTTCTACCAGAAATTGTTTAAAAGTCTTCAGTTCTGTGTTTTTGTCTCAAGTAGGACGTTTTTTGTTTTTTGTTTTTTTTTCAAGGATAGTTTTGTCTACAAAGACTTCATAATTCATTTTTATTTGTTGCTTTGTTTATTTATTTTGGACATTTAAAATGTTTCCAGTGCTAAATGTTCATTATAAATTAAGGTTCATTGATTTCTGAAGCAGTGTATTTGCATTATTATACCATTATCATTATATTACTGAACAATGGTCTCAAAACAACAATATTTTCCCTGATCACTAAGCATGCCGACTAATTAAATCAACTAACTCTAACTAAGAATCTGTGGCAAGACTTCAAAATTGATAATTTATTATGAAGTTACCTGAGCTTTCACAATTTTTCTAAGAACAATGGGTGAATATTTCAGGCACTTCTTGTGTGAAGACATATACCAAAAGATTTAATGCTATTATTAAAACTAAATATTGATGGAGTATAGATAAAAATATGATACATTTTCTTTGCAGTTATGCACTCCTTTGTTTAGGTCATTGAGGTTTGTGTTTATAATTCAACAACATCCAAAAAAAAGTTCAAGGACCAAGACTCACCTGTCTGTTGTTCTTTCAGGAAATAAAAAATTCTATGTAAATTAATATAGTTGCAGGAGAAAAACATCCATTTCTTCAACATTTTAAACAAACTAACCCCACATGATAAAAGACAGATTGTTTGTTGTTCAAACCCTCTTAAGATTTGTTACACAAATTGACTCCGTCTGCAGTTCTGACATTTTTCAGCTCGCTGCTTAGTTTGACATTTAATACAAGTAAACAGTTTTGCATTCTGCTTTTTCCCCCCCATAACAGTTGTGCTTTATAAGTTGTTTTCCATTAAGAGGAAATGGAGACCAGACAGTGGTGTCACTTTGTACGTTTCCAACATCTGGTTTCCATATAACAGCAAGAGATGGAAGCTGCTCTTCATTCCAGCAGCAGCTTCATGCACAGCGTTGTCCATTTGTGACTGTTTTCTCAATGTCCTTCAGCTCAGCTCAACCCCATGTCGCACACCCAGCACTGTGTGACCAGCATGGGCGCTCCTTCTTGGAGCTGCTCCGGCCTGCAGGGGGGTGACACCGATGGCAGCGCAGAGGAGACCGTAGACGGAGGCAAGGGCATCCAGGGAGAAGGTGGGCTGAGCTTCCTGCTCAAACAGGAAGACACAGAGACGCAGGACGCTTACATTCACCTTTACAGCCGCCTGGATGTTGCAGTAAGGGAGATGAAGCAATATGTTGCTCAAATAGACGTGTAAGTATAAGACCTGAAATAGTTCTTAAAAAATCTCTTCAGCATTGTTTTGGTCAGATGCTTTCATCTAGCAGCATTCCTAGGACTCTGTAAAAATATAAGAAAAGCAAAGAAGAGAGGAAAAATATTGCAATTTTCCAGACTTTATTATCTCTCCCATTGTCTGAAAATTGTTTGTGCTTTTCCTTGTGTCCTTCAACTTCTTCCTTCATTCCTTCTTCACTTTGTTGGGTCCTTCTTTCAGTTCTTGCCTGCTTATGTTTATCCTTTCGGCCTTTCTTCCTTTCCTTGTTTTTTTTCTTTCTTGGTTGTTTACTTTCTTCTTCTCTATGCTGTGTTTATTTATGTTTCCTGATCTCTCTTTCCTTTCTCCTCCTGTCTTTCTTTCCTCTGTCATCCTACCTCACTGTGCCCTTCTAGCCTTTCCTTTCCTTTCCTTTCCTTTCCTTTCCTTTCCTTTTGTTTCTTTCCTTTTTCTTCCTTTTTCCTGTTTTTTAGGTTTCTGAAAATAAGGATGGAATTGATCAATAAATACTCATATAATATTTGGATAAATGTCCAATAGCGCGTTGCTGGGAAACCACTCAAATTTTTCTAGCCACCTACAAACTTCTGGGAGAGTTTCTGCTGGAAAATTGCAGACTCTTCTTTGTAGATTTAAATAATTTCATTTATATGGTTTAAGACTGTTCTACAAACTTAACCTTCCCAAACCAGCTTTGGGACCTTTGTCTTGTAGGAACAGCAGATTCCAGTTTCCACCATCTGACCATAAGTGTCTCCCTGAGATGAAAGGAAATAGGTTCAGATGTTTAGAAATTACTAAAACTGCCAAAATCCCACAAAGGCCCCAGATTTGTCATTAAGTGGAAGCTGCTGCATCTCAGTTTAGAGACGTTTAACACCAGGAACTAAGCACTGATCTTAAACTACACCTTTAGGTGTAGCTGCCATATTCTGTCTAGTGTATGTATTTTGGATCAACATTTTTATATTATTTTTCTTCTTTTGCTCTTTCCTTTGGTTTGTTATTTTGTTTGTATTGCCTTTTAATTCATGTAAAGCACTTCGTATGGCCTTGTTGCTGAAGATGTGCTATATATATACAGATAAGAAATAGATAAAGCAGGGTAGCGTTAGATGCAATCTTAACCACATCCAAATTCTGTCAGCTGAAACGTTGAGCCAAATTAAGTTTACTTATATCCACAATAAATTTTACAATAAATGGTAAACTTTACACTAATTTTATGTTTCTTGAAAATCATTAATGTTGTTTATTTCATCATGCTTCCACTCTGGAAAAAAAAACATACTTCAAATTTTAAAATGAATTACTTTTATGCACACAATGAGTGTATGTACACTTCTGACTGGAATGTAAAGAAAAGAATCGAGTGTAAAATTATGTTAGTTGTATTTCGTCGTAAAATCTTCTATCATCTACTTGCTCCTTTCAAATGTTTCCATTCCTCTGTTCTCGTTGTGAGCTATGTATCATCATCATCATCATCATCATCATCATCATCATCATCATCATCATCATCATCATCATCATCATCACCTGTTGGGTCACAGTTTACCATCTGGCTGTAAAAAAACTAACCCATGCTGTTGTCCCAGGCCACGCCCTCTCTGGGCCGTTTCACAGCCGGCCTGTGTTTCTTTCTGCCCTTTGCCTTGTTTAAGGCCTCGGTTTACAGAAGGGTCATTCTTCAGCCCCAAATCATTTCTGGAGCAGACTCAGAACAGGAACAGGGAGTGAGTCCAGGATAACATCCAGAGAAAGAGACACACATTGTGTGTTTATGCCAAGGAAGGGGTGTGAAAACGAGAATGAATAGATGTGTCTGTTTCACTTTGGAGTGTTTATTGAAACATAAATATCAGCACATTGCTCTGGTTTGGTACTAAGAATACCTTAGGCTAAATGGTAATCATGTTACAAAACACAAAACGTTTCTCATTGTTCTTGGATCCGCAGCCTCCTGTCGTCAATCACGGAACCCACCCACCTGGATGGGGAAGGCGAGGAGCCCCCTGCTGACGAGTCGGGTCAGCCTTTGGCTCCCTGCGAAGACAGCTGTGATCAGGACAAAGCAGAGCCAGGTGGCATTAAAAAGGTTTGCTTCAAGGTGAACGAGGAGGACCAGGAGGACTCTGGGCACGACACCATGAGCTACAGGGACTCCTACAGGTGAGCTTCCTCTCTTTCCACCTAAAACTCTCCGATGTTTCAACTAGGTCACCGTAAATCCTAGAAATGATAACCTGTTGATGAAAAGTGGAGTTTATATTGTTAACACCTCTTTTTTTTCTGGCGCTACTACATCCATAAAATATAAACAACATTCAGATTCAGTTTTTTCTGAGTTTTAATGCTTCTCATTCCCCCTCCTTGCAGGCTACAATTAGTCCCAGACGTTGGCATTCTGACTGGGAGCTAAAAATGACTTCAAAATGATTTGGTCAGGGCTGCTTATGTCATTTTGCTTGTTGTGAGTTAATTCAGCGCTATGTGTGAGTGCGTAGTGCACTGGGCCGAGCCCCACCTTTCACACCACCCACTAAGATGCAGTTATTGGTTGTTGGTGTGGTGGCCGCTGTGTAATACAGCCAAACTGTTTAGGGTGCGGCCCCCTCACCAGCTCTGTCATTAGAGCCAGGCCCACTACGTGAAACACAGCCACGTCATCGTAATAAAATGCACAGGAAAATGTAGCTGCAATGGGGAGTGTGATATGCACAAGCTCACAAACACAAACGCGCGCACACAGAAGGTGTGTAAGGACAGAAAGGTAGCAGTACATTAAGGATCAGTAAAAGAGCTGTGTATTCAGAAGAAGCAATTAGTGGCAGACCACAAAATACTCAAATGCAAACTGGAGACTTTCAGGTTTGATGCTGCTTTCCCTTTCCAAAATCATGCTTCCAGTAGCAGAACTTTGTGGCAGACATGTAATTATACACAATTTTTACAATGGGATGGGCAAAGGAAGTGACATGTATAATAGGCCTGTCATAATTAACAATAAATCAGTTGATTACAGAATAAAACCTTTTTCTTTTTTCTCTCTTTCTACCAAAAACTGAATGATGAAAATTTTCAGTCTGCTCCTTTTGTCTCAACTAGACATTTTTTGAAGCACAATTATGTTTACACAGACATCATAATTAATAGTTTTAAAATTTATTTTAGGTATTTAAAACATCTTCCAGATTCAGTGTTAAATGTTTATTATATATTAAAGTTTATTGATATTTGACAATGTCATCTTGTGTTTTTATCCCATTATTATATGACTTGAAAGTGGTCATAAAGCAACAATATTAACGTTTATTGCACTTACATCTGGGAAATTTATTGTACAGAAAAAATTTATTGTGACAGCCAAAATTTATGAGAAGTTTTCTACAGAATCTTAAAAAGACAAATAAAAGATGTAGCTCAGAGCTACTAGCTACAGCCTTTTGTGATGGCCTTTCTGCAGTCATAAGAGTGGTGTGATGGTGATGCGCTTCATTGACACAGAAGAGTTGAGTAACCCTGGTTCATGCGAGCAGGAGAAGGTGTTTTTATTCTAAACTCTGAATCCAGTTCTGACAGATTAAAGTTCAGAGTATCTGAGGTGATTAATTCTCCTTAAATACTTTAAATGATGTAATTCAGTTAGAATTTACTACATATCCTTCTTCAGGTTGTTGAAATGCATTTATTGATCATGCGTCAGCCTTGAAATTATAATTGACTGCAGTGAGTTTGTGGCATTTTATGAGCATTTTGTCTTGGAAGAAAACAACACATGATGCATAGGCCTGTCGCGATAAAGGTTAAATCAATTAATCATATGATAAATTAAAACTATCGACCTCATTTTAATTATCGGCTATATCGTTTCTTCCTGCCTTTTTCTCTTACTGTTGATGACACTGAATGAAAAAAGGCTCAACTTCGGTGCTCTCCACTGACCTTCCCTTCCTCACTTCCTTAGTGTAATGCCCAGCGCACGCTGCACAGTCTTATGTCGCGGATTGTCGGCCCATTATCAAAACCTGAGAGACACATTAGCCGACAGAAATCCTCGGTATAATGGTTCGATCGAAACTGTGTTGTGTCCAACAATGGACACAAAATATTAAGTCCAGTTCACTAATTTTGAAACCAGGCATTAATCAGTTCCTTACTACAATCTACCTGCAATGCTTGTGGCTAGTGTCAGTCCTGACTGAATGAAAATCATTATAACTATTTAGGTCACCTGCGACAGACTGGCAACCTGTCCAGGGTGTACCCTCCCTCTCGCCCGGAACGCAGCTGGAGATAGGCACCAGCACCTCCCGACCCCGTTAGGGAGAAGGGTGACTGGAAAATGGATGGATGGATGGATATTTAGGTCACGTTAACGGAGAACAGCTGAAAAGTTACTGGGTTTTCTGGTAGAAATTTCGCTCCAACTCCTCCCTTGGGTATTTATATTTTCTTTTCACGAACTGTTGAATAAACATTCATGTTGTTTCCGATGTCTGCTGGACTTCGGGTTGCACCGTGTCAGCTGTTCGGGATTCCCTCCGTGTTTCCCATCAGAAAGCAGGAGGAGAATCTGCGCTTTCTGATTGGCTACCAGTCACATTCAACAGGCTGCGTTCAGCTCCCAGTCTGGATGAATCCTTGATTTAGATCAGAGCGGCCACAACGATCTACCCTAACACACAAGACAAGTGACAATCTCAGAACGAATATCGTTCTAAGATTGTCGTTCGGGGTAAAAAAATCTTGTAGTTTGAACTATTGCATCAGGCAGTCGGATGTCTTCTCTATTTAAATCTAATGATTACTGAAGGGCAGTATAGGCTACTATACAAACTTCATAATCCGCACTCTTTTGGTTGAATGCAGTATTTATTTCCACTTTGGCTTTATGCTGTTTAGTTTTTATTCAAGTACATTTATTGTTAATGGAGACTAAGAATCTATTTTATGTTTAGTTTTGGTTGTTTTATTTGTTTTGTGTATTAGTCCCAGTGGTAAGTGTTCTTTTGAAAGTAAAGTGAATCTATCTTTGGCAGAAAAGCGCATGTATTATTATGTAATTTCCATTAAATAAATGTAAAAAGGTCATCAAACAATATTATCGTTTATCACAATAATTTTTGAGACAATTTATCGCCCAGCAAAATCTGTTATCGTGACAGGCCTAATAATGCAACAGATCCAGTCTGTAAGATAAACAGAGGAGTAATGTCAAAGTGAAGCTGTTGCTCACTTTGTGTTGTATTCTCCTAACGGTTTTGGATCTACAGATAAATTAATCTGTGTATAGTCTATCTGAGCTGTGAGCAGTTCTGTTTGTTTTGGGTTTACTTTCCAGGGAAACCTGTGATTAGAAACTGCAATTATCTCAGCGGCACTCACACGTTTGGCAGCAGCTTTCTGAGACTAAATTAGGAAAATTGCTTTGTGTGTGTTTCAGACTGTCACACACAGGAAGTGCGTGTGTGCGCCACCCCAATACACTCCCAAGTGCACATCCACATATCCAGATGGGGACTCAACCAACTTATATTAACTCTTCCCTGAGTTTTATTGCCTCTGTGGTTCCACTAGGCAACCAGCACAAATACACACTCTCAGACACACATAAACCTCAGAATAACAAGGCAGGTGAATTTCTGACCCAGCGCACCCGTTTTCTTTTTTCATCCAACCCCGCCTGAGGCCAGAGGAAGATAAAGCCACAGTTGTCATTTTTGGACCTCATAATTGCCATCGACCTTTTGTCCTGGTAACACAGGCTGTGAATCACTCAGAGCTCCTCTAAGGGGATTTCAGGAGCATTCACTTAACTCTGTGCATAATTTGAGCCGCATAAATCCTCCACACACTCCCGGACATCATGTTGAATTATGTAACGTACGACCATTAATGCCTTATTTACAGAACTGTCTTGGGAAGATAAGAATTGTGTGAGCAGAGCAAAGTCTTGAGTTTATGCATCTAAACTTTATTTGTTTTATTTAAAACAAATAAAAATTGCTCTTAGAGGTTCTAATCAAAGGACTGTTCAGCCTTATAGTTTTTTTTTTCTTGTAGGACATTCTGTGACTCCAGGTGGTCTGAAACTAGCTGCTAATATACCTTAGCTAGCTAGTTAGCTTTTTTTGCGTCTATAATAGTGCGAACGTATCACTAGCTGGTTGTTTTTACCACTGGCCCACTTCTGTTGCCAACAGGATCCCCAAGTCATCTCCTATGTTTACATGGTTTTTTCAGTCTTAAATTTCATTCAACCTGGCATTTTAAAGCTCTTAAAAAGTCTTAAATTTGACTTGTTGAAACCTGTATGAGGTAGCTTTAACAAAACAAGTATATGTAAACTGTAAAAGCAGGAATGTATTCTTAGTAAAACTTTTATGGGTGCTTCTATGTGTGAATCTAAAAATTCTTTTAGCATTTAATTATGCTTGGTCTCACCCTCTGTAAATCAAAAACAGTCACATACAATCAGCGGGATGCATAATTATGAAGTGCTCTTAACTCATAGATTGAAGCTGCTTTATAACACACATTTACTCAGTCATCTTCTGCTTTTTTGCATATTTGCAGTGAATGCAACAGCAACCGGGACTCAGTTCTGTCCTACACCAGTGTGCGAAGCAACAGTTCTTACCTTGGGAGTGATGAGATGGGATCAGGTAACGGACAAGATCGAATCAGTCACAAATATTCTGCTGTGTTTGGATTTCTGGTTAAGTAAGATTTATCATGATGTTAATTGGATGACAGAACAAAACAAATGACTTTCACATTCTGGAGAAAGTCAACATTTAATGGAAATTCCTCAGATTTGTTTCTTGTTTTCTGTTTATACAAACTCTAGATGCTAAGGGAGTGATGAGATCAGATTCATCAGAAACTTTTTATTTGTTTCCTCGATTCTTCGTTCTAAATGTGTGCTTTCATTGAAGAATGCAACATAAAAAATGCTTAGCCTTTGATTCTTCGTTTTTGTCCTGAACCTTGTCTTTAACATTTTGTCGGGTCCAAAAGGAGACGAGTTGCCCTGTGACATGAGGATTCCCTCTGACAAGCAGGATAAGCTACATGGCTGCCTGGAGCACCTGTTTAACCAGGTGAGTTCCAGTCTGTGCTTTACATTTCATTAATTTACATTGATATTCAAAACAGTATCCAGTCAACCTGTGACAATCTAAAAGTAATTCAATTTTTAGTAATTTTACATCTTTTCAGTTGGACTTTTGGAATCAAACCATCCCATTTACATAAACAGAACATTATCTCAGATTTCTTCACGAGCAGCGGAGAAAAATCCGAAAAGCTGCACAATGTTGGGTCTGACTTTTTTTTTTTTTCCCAAACACCAGCTGCACATACAGTCATAAATTATTACATTGACCACAATGGTACTTTTGGAACATCACAAACCAAACTTATTATGAACGGATCCCGTTTGATTACAGTTGAATTCAGCGCTGCCACCTGCTTCTCCTCCGCTGACTCGGCAGCGGTTCTCTAACTTGATGAACCAACATGCAGACGACGGCAGAGATTGCCTCTATCAGATCCTCAGAGTAAAGCTTATGTAAGAGCATGAAGCTGCCAGGTTAGAAGCTTCAATAAGCATGGTGACGCTGATCAGTTGGATGAATAAAATAGCCCGGATTTCTCTGGTAGTCTTTTTTTAAAGAATATTTTTGGGACTAGTAGCTTTTATTTGACAGCAATCTGACAGGAAGGGGGCAGGGAGAAGGCAGCAGGGGAGAGAGGCATGGGCCCAGCGACCCGAGGACAGGACTCACTCACCAGATTACGGCGGTCTACAGTCTTTTTGCAGGGCACAGCGCCAACTACTACACCACGCAGCATCCTTATTCCAGTAGACCTTGCTGAAATTTTTGATTTCTCTTTGGGAAATTATTTAAATTTTTATACAATTTGAGCTGTTTGATGAACTCAACTTGTTTACTTTCTTTCATTTTCTTGGGAAAATCTGTTCTGTCACATGATCATCCCTGGCCCCGTAAAAAATTATTGCACAGTAAAAAAATCGACTGGTGTACTGGTCGAGTAGTTGGTGCAACCTCTGATTCTACTTAACTTTTTGCAGGTTGAATCGATCAACTGTCTCCTCAAAGGATCTGTGATGACGAAGGCCTGTGAGGAGATCAAGCACTTTTACTCAGACCACAGTCAGCCAGGTACATATGCACCTTGTGACAGAGGAAATCTCATGCTGCTTCTTCCTTTAATGCGTTTTTTTCCTTTGAACAGAGTTCTCCCAGACTGAAGACTGGACCGTCCGCAGTCGCTATGTCATCCACAAGAACATCCAGGAGGATCCCTGGAACATGCCCCACTCCATCAAGAACCTGGTGGAGAGCCTGCAGAGATTCGTGGACGGTGAGCAGAAGACGAGCTGCTGCTCTCATGTTCCCTCAGACTGTCAGCTGCTTCATCTCACTTTCATTATGCCTCCACAGATGGGAAGAACCAGCTTCTCCTTGCACTGCTCAAATGCACGGGTCAGAGCAAAAACATGTTCAGAACCACATTTCTATAGATCAGGAAAATTAGAGCACACATGCCATGTGGTATTAAAGGTTACAGTCCAGCTTCACCTTATTGTTGCTTCCATGTCCAGACACATCTCTGCAGCTGCGCCGGGATGTGATCTTCTGCCAGGCAGCGGCCGGCGCCCTCTGCACGCTGGCAGAGCAGCTGCTGATGGCGTTACGCTCACGCTTCAACAACGCTGGAGAGTACCAGGAGGACAGCAAGGAGACCAGCCGCAAGTGGCTGGAGCAGATATCTGTCATCGGCGTTCTACTGCACTTCCAGTCCGCACTTTCTCCATACCTAGTGAGTCCAGACATTCATATTTTTGTTCCAGAAACCATCAACTCTGGGCCAGACGTTAGAACGGTCTCATTCTTCTAAATGTGGCCCTTCACAAACCCATTGAATTTTTATAGGTTAACAGAAAGTGGTGCATTATTGAAAAGAGAAATTAAAATGATACAAATTCTCAAACTACTTTTGAAAGGCCTTCAGTTTGCTTTTTTGTTCAGACGTTCTGGATGGGTCAGGTTTTGACTAGTGCTGATGGACTTCAGAGCTTTCATTTTGTCTGTCCTGTGGTAGAAAGCGGAGCGCACAATTCTGGAGGACACCAAGGCGGCGTTGCTGGACTTGGACAAAGTCAGTGTGTACTTCAGACCGCTGGAAGACGAGTGTCTGATCGCAAGTAAGAGACTTGATTGACAGAAAACGGCTTTTTGAAGCAAAATTTACCTGGAACAAGCAGCTGTCCAGTTTGACCAGCTTTAGGTTAGAGATGGGCATTTATTATGAACAAATTCTTATCATAATTAATGTTTTTTTTTCATAATCTTTATTGTTGTCACAGTGGTACTTGAGAATATCATGATAAAACTCGAAGTCCACATCGCTCATCCTTACTTTAGATAAAGATGTGCTTTTAGATTGGATCAGAGGTATTTGATTTCACTGAATAAAGAATCCAAACTGACGCATCCTGACAGGATGCTCCAAGACACAATGCAATATTTACACTTTCTTACATATTTATTCGAAAAGGTCATTTTAACTACTCATAAACGCCTCTAGCATCCAAAGGCTTTACATGCCTTGTTGAAGAAATATTCATTTTGCAGCATTAAGAGGTGAAGTAATAATGTGTGTGTTGCTAAACAGTTTAAAGTGAAAGCATTTATTTCCTTGCACACTTTTTCTTCCTGGTTGTTTAAAGTAACTATTCTTATGATGTTTACGAACCACCTGAATAAAGCTGGGAATCAGCTACTAAAAGACTGAGTTTTGCTTTTTAATTAAAAAATGAATAAAATTTTTTGCTGTTGATTTCCGGCTTACTGGAAACCAACAGCAGACGACTTGCCTTGCATCACTCCTCTTTTGAACGGCCTAGGCATGGTCAGCAAAGATTGGAGTGGAAAAGGAAAAGCGCTTCAGGCGCTTCCCATTTTACCTGGCAAAGTTGCAGATTAAGCATAAATTTGCTCTATGTACTGCAGGGAGAAACTGAAACTGTTCTGGCATCAAATCCTAAACATCACAGGCATAAATATATGCATCAGAGATGCAGTTATCCATGACATAAAAATGTGTTTCTGAAGAAGTTTCCTGACAGCTGCACTACAGGTAGATGGTTTTCTGTGCTGTATTGATTTTTTTCTTAATAGCTGGGAGACATTGCTACTGACATGACAGCCACAGATAATATGAGGTACTGTGTTCAGGTCACCTTTTAATTGTCACAGAGGTCACAGAGTCACTCATGTTAACATGTTAGAGGATCAGCACAAGTCTCCAGATTTTAGTAGCTTCATTTCCATCACAATGTTGATGTTCTGCTAATGTTGAAGAAACATAATTTCACAAGATATAAGAAACACAATTAAAATCATGTTAATAAGGCCAGCAGTAACAAACGGTTGTTAATCATGTGACTCACATGAATCCATCGCAGTTTTGTGAAAATCAATTTCAAAAAGGCCAAAAAAACACACACGTTGCCTCCTAGCGTCAAAATGCTTATCAATTTTTTTATTTTTTTTATTTTTTATAATTGGCCTGTTTTCATCAAAGAATTTTACTTTTGAAATGTCAAATTGTACAATTTTATGGTGAATTTTATGGAAGTGCAGCTGTTGCGATGTGACTACTAAGGATAAAAAAATAAAAATGTCTGCTACAGAAAACAGATTCTCCACAGCAATGTTTACATGAAAGATGTTCACATCTTTGTTTCATCCATTGTTTCATTTGGGAATTAAAACCTTGTGAATATCATGACCTGTAACAATGGCGTCTCATTACCTTCCCCCACGTATTGCAGACACACCTGTGTGTTACCAGGTGGAGGGCAGTCGCCAGGCCCTGAGGGTCACCATGCTCCTGGACAGTTGTCATTTCAGCGAGCTGCCGAGTCGGCTGCAGAATGGAGGCAGCCTAAAGCTCCACACTGTCTTGTTCTCCAGAGGTAAGGTGGGCGGGGTGGGCAGATTAAAGGGACATTTCTTAGATTTAGACTGACACATCGCTGTCAAGAGCAGCAGGAACATTTCCATTCTAAATCTGATTTTACCACTTTATAATAAATGTAACATTTTATTACACTGGCATAAATTTCATACTGAAAAAAACAGTTTTAATTTTATTACATTGACTCAATTGAGGAGAAAATTCTGTTTGAATTCATGTACTCCCAATAATTTATTTTAAAATAAACATAACAGACTTTTATTTTTAATTTTTTTTAATTTTTGAATTTGTACTTCACCTTTTTAAATTTCTGTAACTTTTAGCTAGTAACATCATCTAGTTTCCTCTGACATCATAGCTCATAGTAAACATGAAAAACCCCAAGCTCACAGCTGGAGAACTACAGCATAGAGAAACATCATGAGAAAATAAGTTAAACAAATTTAAGATTAAAAAAAAATAAAAAACACAGTGGAAAACTGTTATTTCTCTTTCTCCCTTTGAGGTTGTACAGCTTCTAAAGTGAATGACCAGACATAGAAATACACAAAATAAACCTTGATCCTTAGTCAGCTTCATTCCCAAACCTTCACTAAATAAACATGTGGGTTTGTGTTTTTCCCTACCTACATTTCTCCAGATAAACCCAAATTGGCAAAGATTGAATAAAAGTAGTTTGTGCAACAAAAGATGCATTTATGGTTAGAGACGCACCAATCCACTTTTTTCACTTCCAATGCCGATATCTGAGGTTTAGTATCGGCCGATATCGATCCGGTACAGAAATTCAGCTAAATTTACTTAAAATGTTTTTTTTAAACACAGACATAAATGTACTGAATTACTAATATATTTGATTACTCTGCACCGGTACAGCACATTTAAATACATCAATACTTTCACAAGCTAACATGGAAAACAAGTTGAATTTGTTCAGTGGAGTTAGCAGAATAACAGCCAATGGAAAATAAATACAAAAACTGAAACTGACTATAAACAAAAGGTTGACTACATTGGTCAAACATGTAAAAATAAAGTACAACAAACTTTCTTTCAAATGGTTCAGAAAGAGCAATTAAGAATTCTAAATATAAAGTAATAAACATGCCATCCCTCTGAGCATAAAACATAGAACTAGACTGACTAGATCTGCAGCATTATTGGGGCCCTGCCATAGCAATGCATAAGGTGCCTCCATGCATTGCATGGCAGGCACCTATTAATCTACACCCAATAGAACGTTTCTTTATTATTATAACTTCTTCTTCCGTGACCGTTAATGCGGCTCGTACCGCTGCGAGCCCACCCACAAAAGTGGTATCAAAACGTCCGGCTCGGCGCCGGCATTGGAGCTATTACTTGTGGTGGGATTTGGAGTTACGATGAAAAAGTAAAAAGCGAAAAACCATCAAAAATTTTTCGGCAGTTGGAAACTGCCCAAACTAGAGTGTAACTGACGTTTCGTTAGAGTGTGGGAAGCAGTGCGATTCTGACCCCAAATAAATTTTGAAATCGCCCTCACGCCCACAAATATCGCCCGATCGGTATCAAACTCGGTCATGACATCGATACGCATGCCTGCTCCGGTAAAATGTTTTCACAATTTTCCTAGGGCTTACGGTTTTCTGTCAAGGTGCTTCAGAGAGAAGTCATGCGACAGGATTTTCACACGCTCTGCCAGGATCACTTCCATGTATTTCTGAAAAATGTCAGACCCCCAGCGCACACCATTTTTATCTCGTCGCTGTTAATACTGTGAGTGATGTACAGATATGAATCTCGGGATTATGGGAGACGAAAGATAGGCCTCTCATACGCTTCAAACGGTTTTCCGATACGTATCACGGTTTCCGAATGGGAAGGAGCTGTTCGGACTGCTTTTTTCATTCAAACTGACTGAGGTGTCTCACAAAGATAGAATTCTTTCTCCACCATTATGTCTCACACTCCACAGCTGGCAGAGGATCCATGACCATAGCAACGGAACACACCAGGGCCGAGCAGCTAATTAGAACTACAGAAACGCATCATTGTAGTTTTTACTGTGGCAGAGCTCTGAGGAAGTCGTTGGCCTTTAGAACTACTTGTGTTTTGGGCATTTTATAACTGATTTTAACCAACCATTGTTACAAATGGAATTAGTATGTCAATTTTAAATTAAACTTAATGAAAATTTCAAAATAAAAGCATGTTTATTTCAGGCCTTTCAGAAAAACTAACTGATTCAAGCATTTAAGTCTCTCCTTGTGTGTCACACTGACATGACAGTTGACCTCCTCTTTAGAACTACAATGACTGCAGGTTAGGACAACATGGCGGAACACTCAGTGCCTACAAAAGAGGTCAGAGTTGATTCTCAGAACTACATCATGGTGAAACACTCAGTGCCTACAAAAGAGGTCATAGCTGATTGTAAAAACTACAACATGGCGGAACTGTCAGTTACTACTGAGGAGGAATGAGCTGGCCTTTAGAATTACATTGTGATTGGGCATTTTATAACTGATTTTAACCAACCATTGTTACACACATGATTAATGTGACAATTTTAAATTAAGCTTGATCAAAATTTCAAAATAAAAGCTTGAATATTTCTCTGAGGCCTTTCAGAAAAATTGATTCAGGCATGTAATTAAGTCTCTCCTTGTGTGTCACACTGACATAACAGTTGACCTCCTCTTTAGAACTACAATGACTGCAGGTTAGGACTACAACATGGCGGAACACTCAGTGCCTACAAAAGAGGTCAGAGCTGATTCTCAGAACTACAACATGGCGGAACTGTCAGTTACTACAGAGGAGGAATGAGCTGGCCTTTAGAATTACATTGTGTTTGGGCATTTTATGACTGATTTTAACCAAGCATAGTTACACACATGATTAATGTTACAATTTTTAATTAAGCTTCATGAAAATTTCAAAATAAAAGCCCTGACATTATTTTATATGACGTAATTTCCTTCTTTGGCATTTTTTAACATAACCACCGTTACACATGTAATTAGATTGGCCATTTAAAATCAGGCTTTCTGAAAATTTCAAAATAAAAGTCTTCATAGTTTTTAAATCAAGTACTTGCTCTCATTGATATTATGTCACTTTTTCAACAAAACCACTGTTACACATGGGATCAGTTTGGCAATTTAAAATGAAGCTGACTGAAAATTTCAAAATAAAAGCCCTGAAAATCTTTAGATCAGGTTATTGCTTTTTTGAGCATTAAATTACTGATTTAATCCAATCAATGTTAATCATGGTATTAGTTTAGACATTTCAAATGAAGCTTACTGAAAATTTCAAAATAAAAGCCTTAAGATCAGTCTTTGGCTAATGCAGGGTCTTGCATAGCAAGACAGTGCATTAGCTTTAGCCTTTTACCTTAAATGAGGTATTAGCTATTTGTCTGACTTATTACACATGTTTGGTATAGTGAATAGAGTAAGTCAATTACAGACAACATGCTAGTGATGCGCCACATGCTACTGATAGTATTCGTGCTAAAATTAGCATTTTGGCTAATTTTAGCTTATACACTTATTTTAACATACTGAATAGTGCAAGTCCATGTTAGGGAACATTCTTGTGATTCTCCACATGGTACGTTTGTCACTTTTGTCAGCCAAGGTTATCATTTAGCATCAGAACGCTGGCTCCAAACCGACGGGCACACTTTGGCAGGGCCCCGGTTAAATTTCTTCAGGAATTTTCTAGTTATTCTTAACTTCTTCTTCCGTTACCGTTAATGCGGCTCGTACCGCTGCGTGCCCACCCACAAATGTGGTATCAAAACGTGCGGCTCGTGCCCGGCATGTGAGCTATTACTGGTGGTGGGATTCGGAGTTACGATGGCGAAGTAAAAAGCGAAAAACGATCAAAAAATTTTCGTCAGTTGGAAACTGCCCAAACTAGAGTGTAACTGACGTTTCGTTAGAGTGTGGGAAGCAGTGCGATTCTGACCCCAAATTAATTTTGAAATCGCCCTCACGCCCACAAATATCGCCCGATCGGTATGAAACTTGGTCATGACATCGATACGCATGCCTGCTCCGGTAAAATCTTTTCGAAATTTTCCTAGGGCTTACGGTTTTCTGTCAAGGTGCTTCAGAGCGAAGTCATGCGACAGGATTTTCACACGCTCTGCCAGGATCACTTCCATGTATTTCTGAAAAATGTCAGACCCCAGCGCACACCATTTTTATCTCGTCGCTGTTAATACTGTGATTGATGTACAGATCTGAATCGCGGGAATATCGGAGACGAAAGATAGATCTCTCAAACGCTTCAAACGGTTTTCCGATACGTATCACGGTTTCCGAATGGGAAGGAGCTGTTCGGACTGCTTTTTTCATTCAAACTGACTGAGGTGTCTCACAAAGATAGAATTCTTTCTCCACCATTATGTCTCACACTCCACAGCTGGCAGAGAATCCATGACCATAGCAACGGAACACACCAGGGCCGAGCAGCTAATTAGAACTACAAAAACGCATCACTGTAGTTTTTACTGTGGCAGAGCTCTGAGGAAGTCGTTGGCCTTTAGAACTACTTGTGTTTTGGGCATTTTATAACTGATTTTAACCAACCATTGTTACAAATGGAATTAGTATGTCAATTTTAAATTAACCTTAATGAAAATTTCTAAAATAAAAAGCTTGAATATTTCAGGCCTTTCAGAAAAACTAACTGATTCAAGCATTTAAGTCTCTCCTTGTGTGTCACAAGGAGAGACTTATGTTTCACTAAGGACCTCCTCTTTAGAACTACAATTACTGATTGTCAGATATACAACATGGCAGAACACTCAGTGCCTACAAAAAGAGGTCAGAGCTGATTATCAGAACTACAACATGGCGGAACTGTCAGTTACTACAGAGGAGGAAGGAGCTGGCCTTTAGAATTACATTGTGATTGGGCATTTTATAACTGATTTTAACCAACCATTGTTACACACATGATTAATGTGACAATTTTTAAATTAAGCTTGATCAAAATTTCAAAATAAAAGCTTGAATATTTCTCTGAGGCCTTTCAGAAAAATTGATTCAGGCATGTAATTAAGTCTCTCCTTGTGTGTCACACTGACATGACAGTTGACCTCCTCTTTAGAACTACAATGACTGAAGGTTAGGACTACAACATGGCGGAACACTCAGTGCCTACAAAAGAGGTCAGAGCTGATTCTCAGAACTACAACATGGCGGAACTGTCAGTTACTACAGAGGAGGAATGAGCTGGCCTTTAAAATAACATTGTGTTTGGGCATTTTATGACTGATTTTAACCAAGCATTGTTACACACATGATTAATGTGAGAATTATAAATTAAGCTTAATGAAAATTTCAAAATAAAAGCCCTGACATTCTTTTATATGACGTAATTGCCTTCTTTGGCATTATGTGACTTTTTCAACAAAACCACTGTTACACATGGATTCAGTTTGGCAATTTAAAATGAAGCTGACTGAAAATTTCAAAATAAAAGCCCTGAAAATCTTTAGATCAGATTATTGCTTTTTTGAGCATTAAATAACTGTTTTAATCCAATCAATGTTAATTATGGTATTAGTTTAGAGATTTGAAATGAAGCTTACTGAAAATTTCAAAATAAAAGCCTTAAGATCAGTCTGTGGCTAATGCAGCATCTTGCATAGCAAGACAGTGCATTAGCTTTAGCCTTTTACCTTAAATGAGGTATTAGCTATTTGTCTGACTTATTACACATGTTTGGTATAGTGAACAGAGTAAGTCAATTACAGACAACATGCTAGTGATGCGCCACATGCTACTGATAGTATTCATGCTAAAATTAGCATTTTGGCTAATTTTAGCTTATACACTTATTTTAACATACTGAATAGTGCAAGTCCATGTTAGGGAACATTCTTGTGATTCTCCACATGGTACGTTTGTCACTTTTGTCAGCCAAGGTTATCATTTAGCATCAGAACGCTGGCTCCAAACCGACGGGCACACTTTGGCAGGGCCCCGGTTAAATTTCTTCAGGAATTTTCTAGTTCTTAACTTCTTCTTCCGTTACTGTAGCACGTGCTCAGACTACCGCTGCGTGCCCACCCACAAATGTGGTATCAAAACGTGCGGCTCGTGCCCGGCATGTGAGCTATTACTGGTGGTGGGATTCGGAGTTACGATGGCGAAGTAAAAAGCGAAAAACGATCAAAAAATTTTCGTCAGTTGGAAACTGCCCAAACTAGAGTGTAACTGACGTTTCGTTAGAGTGTGGGAAGCAGTGCGATTCTGACCCCAAATAAATTTTTGAAATCGCCGTCACGCCCACAAATATCGCCCGATCGGTATCAAACTCGGTCACGACATTGATACGCATGCCTGCTCCGGTAAAATGTTTTTCAAAATTTTCCTAGGGCTTACGGTTTTCTGTCAAGGTGCTTCAGAGCGAAGTCATGCGACAGGATTTTCACACGCTCTGCCAGGATCACTTCCATGTATTTCTGAAAAATGTCAGACCCCAGCGCACACTATTTTTATCTCGTCGCTGTTATTACTGTGAGTGATGTACAAATATGAATCGCGGGACTATTGGAGACGGAAAAAATAGAGCTCTTAAACGCTTCAAAGCGGTTTTCCGATACGTATCACGGTTTCCGAATGGGAAGGAGCTGTTCGGACTGCTTTTTTTCATTCAAACTGACTGAGGTGTCTCACAAAGATAGAATTCTTTCTCCACCATTATGTCTCACACTCCACAGCTGGCAGAGAATCCATGACCATAGCAACGGAACACACCAGGGCCGAGCAGCTAATTAGAACTACAAAAAACGCATCATTGTAGTTTTTACTGTGGCAGAGCTCTGAGGAAGTCGTTGGCCTTTAGAACTACTTGTGTTTTGGGCATTTTATAACTGATTTTAACCAACCATTGTTACAAATGGAATTAGTATGTCAATTTTAAATTAACCTTAATGAAAATTTCAAAATAAAAACTTGAATGTTCCAGGCCTTTCAGAAAAACTAACTGATTCAAGCATTTAAGTCTCTCCTTGTGTGTCACAAGGAGAGACTTGTATTACCTAAGGACCTCCTCTTTAGAACTACAATTACTGATTGTCAGATATACAACATGGCAGAACACTCAGTGCCTACAAAAAGAGGTCAGAGCTGATTGTAAGAACTACAACATGGCGTAACTGTCAGTTACTACTGAGGAGGAATGAGCTGGCCTTTAGAATTACATTGTGATTGGGCATTTTATAACTGATTTTAACCAACCATTGTTACACACATGATTAATGTGACAATTTTAAATTAAGCTTGATCAAAATTTCAAAATAAAAGCTTGAATATTTCTCTCAGGCCTTTCAGAAAAACTAACTGATTCAAGCATTAATTAAGTCTCTCCTTGTGTGTCACACTGACATGACATTGACTTCCTCTTTAGAACTACAATTACTGAAGGTTAGGACTTCAGTAATGGTGGAACACTCAGTGCCTACAAAAATGGGTCAGAGCTGATTCTCAGAACTACAACATGGCGGAACTGTCAGTTACTACTGAGGAGGAATGAGCTGGCCTTTAAAACTACTTGTGTTTTGGGAATTTTATAACTGATTTTAACCAACCGTTGTTAAACATGGAATTAGCATGTCAATTTTAAATTAACCTTAATAAAAATTTCAAAATAAAAGCGTGAATATTTCTCTGAGGCCTTTCAGAAAAATTGATTCAGGCATGTAATTAAGTCTCTCCTTGTGTGTCACACTGACATGAAAGTTGACCTCCTCTTTAGAACTACAATGACTACAGGTTAGGAGTAAAACATGGCGGAAGACTCAGTGCCTACAAAAGAGGTCAGAGCTGATTCTCAGAACTACAACATGGTGGAACTGTCAGTTACTACAGAGGAGGAAAGAGCTGGCCTTTAGAATTACATTGTGTTTGGGCATTTTATGACTGATTTTAACCGAGCATTGTTACACACATGATTAATGTGAGAATTATAAATTAAGCTTAATGAAAATTTCAAAATAAAAGCCCTGATATTCTTTTATATGACGTAATTGCCTTCTTTGGCATTATGTGACTTTTTCAACAAAACCACTGTTACACATGGAATTAGATTGGCAATTTAAAATGAAGCTGACTGAAAATTTCAAAATAAAAGCCTTAAGACCAGTCTGTGGCTAATGCAGCATCTTGCATAGCAAGACAGTGCATTAGCTTTAGCCTTTACCTTAAATGAGGTATTAGCTATTTGTCTGACTTATTACACATGTTTGATATAGTGAACAGAGTAAGTCAATTACAGACAACATGCTAGTGATGCGCCACATGCTACTGATAGTATTCATGCTAAAATTAGCATTTTGGCTAATTTTAGCTTATACACTTATTTTAACATACTGAATAGTGCAAGTCCATGTTAGGGAACATTCTTGTGATTCTCCACATGGTACGTTTGTCACTTTTGTCAGCCAAGGTTATCATTTAGCATCAGAATGCTGGCTCCAAACCGACGGGCACACTTTGGCAGGGCCCCGGTTAAATTTCTTCAGGAATTTTCTAGTTACTGATCTATAATTGTTTTCAATATCAGGTCTAGTGCAGATATTGATATCATATCGGTGAATCTGTATTTTTGATCAGACTTTTTATACACATTTACCAGTAAAACCAACAAAGCATATTTAATCTCTTTCAACCTGAAGAAACATGTATATATTAGTAGTAACTATAAGGTAGAAAACCCTAGAACAAACTTCACATGAATAAGCCATCTGAAATGAAAACCATTCGTATGCATTACAGCTCGACGTTAAATCATTTAAAAAGCATCTTCCTCTCACACTTTCATCTGCTGATGGCTTCAGTCGTTTTATGGGTTTAGACTGAAGCTCTTTATTGGACGCTTCCACCTCTCAACTCTCATGCTCTCCTTTTAGTTCTCCATCAGAGTCAGTCAGTAGACATTCAGTCTCCCAAACAGCCGTTCATTTTCCATATGTAAGTGCCAGCTGCAGGCTAATCCAATCAAACAGCTCTGATTCTTCCATGAGCTACAAAGTGCAAAACAGCCCATAGTCTGGACACTACAGTGGGTAAGCAATGCCATCTGCTGAAAAACAGATCTCACTGCAAGATCTGTTAGGGGGAAGTACGGAGCACCTTGGGTTATAGCAGCAGATGTTTTCATTTTCGTTTTTTCTGCTTAAAAAGTCAGAAAATTATGGCTTATTTTTAGCCTTTATGTGGCTTTTTTAATTATCAGTGTGCCTGAAGTAGCATTGTTAAAAACCCGGATGCTTTGTTTCTCAGCACTGGAGCGTCCAGACGGCACTTCCCCACAGGACATTGTGGAGATGGAGGAGTTCCAGCAGCGCATCAACGCGGTGTCCCTAGAGAAGGTCAAGGCCTACTACCGCAGACTCAGGTACACTCAGCTCAGATCAGACTGATGGAGCTCACTCTGATGGACTTCACTGTGATGGCACTCACTCTGATGGAGCTCGCTCTGACAGAGCTCACTGTGATGGAGCTCACTCTGACGGCGCTCACTCTGATGGAGCTCACTAATGGAGCTCACTTTGATGGAGCTCACTGTGATAGCATTCTCATGCTCTTATTTCACAAACACAAATTAAACGCAGCATATTTCTTTACTTTTTCAAATAACTTCAGTAAGGCCTAAAGTGTCATTATTTACCAAATAATGGAAAGTTGGCTCTTTTAATGGACATTTTATGCAACTTTTAGAGCAACTTTGCATTAAATGTTTAATTATTTACCACATTACACTTCATGTCAACAATCATAAACATTCATAAAGACTCCTTCATGTTTATAAGAGGTGTTATGTAATATTTATGACAGTGTCATGTCAGTCTTATGCACACCCCTTCAAATAAAGTCTTACCTACTCTTTTAATTTTGCCAACATGTTTCTTCTAAATTAAAGCAATTTTTTGTAAGATTAGAATGCAGCTATAATATAATTGTTTTTAAGGATTATAATCATCTTCACTAGAGGTGCCAAAACCTCTAGTGAAATGATATGATATGATGTTTTCCTTAAACTCTGAATAAAACATGACATGAATTCCCAGAAACTGACCCACAATGTCCTGTGGGGACAGAATTAGATGAACATGAAGCAGATCATCTCTCTGTTTTCTGCCTGACGCAGACAAACAAGAGTCATTTTCTAACTGCTTCTAACGCCACTGTGTGTTTCCACAGGGCTTTTTATCTGGAGAAGTCCAACCTCCCGACTGATTCCAACTCCACTGCGATGAAAATAGACCAGGTAAATCTACACATTCACTGCTGTACAGTACAATCCTCTGCAATCTGTTATCAGTCAACTTTTATATCATGTTGTGACTGAATATAAATGCAAGCACAGATACTGGGCCTTGAAGTTAGAGACCTTCAGCCGAGCATTTCAAAAGTAAGAGGAATGATTTGTCTTCCTGTCCCCATGGAAACCACCCCACTCCCACTAGCTTATAAAGACCTCCTAATTAACTCTAACTAACCTGAACGCATCAGCATCCTGCTCCGATTTAATTCCAACTTGACCTCTAGTGTTCTACACTGACTGTAGCTGAAATCAAATCTGTAGAGAATAGTCTTAATTTAATCTAGAGCATTTTGTATTTACATGTTTTTATTTTTATTCTTTCAAAAAAACTCAGGAATAAACCTCTGTTTGTTAAATATGATGATTTTTGTTAACAATCCACATATTTACTTGGTGCTCCGTCTTACAAGTCAGTTACTGCACAACAGTGTGTATGTAAATCTGTAAATTTGGGTTTTTGTTACAATGATTTCTGATTTTTGTTTTTTTATTCACTTTGATTGGCTCTGCTGCCTTTTTGTTCTTTTTTATGTGATAGCCTATTGGTGATATTGTTGTTATCTTATTAATCTAGTAAAAAACAGATACATTTTTAGTTTACTTTTAAGTACAGAATCAATGTTGTAATCTTTTACATAATTAATCTTTCCCCAGGCTTTCTGAAGATCTTGGAAAGTTTTTGATCAAGACTTTGACGACTTTTTGGATCATTTCAATACATCTAAAGCAGCAGTTACAGTCATTATAAAATGAAAAGCACCTCAAAAACAATTCAGTTCAGATACAGACAATCCTCTGAACACCAGTTTAAATTCAGTAAAACCAGCTGTCTGTGTTCTGGACCAAATCTAGAACAAATCTTCTCATAGGAATGTAAAAGAAATAAACACAATTTGGTCCAACTCCTCATAAAATTGTGTGTATTATTCATGAGCACAGGGATTTTAAATGAAGCAGTTGCATTATTCCTGCCTAAAAAAAATTATTAGAAGCATTGTATGGTGAAATATTGATGACACAATAAATATTTAAGGCTGGTTAAATATCATTTGCAGCAGTAGCGCTACATGGGCCTATCAGTTGCCCAGAAATCGAGCCATATATATTTACGTCTGTCTGCACTTAAAAATGTCACAGAAAGCTTTTCACTGACAAGAACTTTAGAAAAAGCTGCTGGAACACACAACATGGCAGAAGCTGGAGCCTGACAGCAAAACCAGTCCAGGAGGATATTTGGCATGGCAAAATTCATTTTCAGGAGATCAGAAATGAATTTGTTCTAAAGAACAATACTTGGACTTGGATGGTTGGATTTGGGATTGTTGTTTGAACTTAATTTTTTGGTAAATGGTAAAAGTCACTGAGAAGAAAAAGAAAAAACAACAACCAAAGAGAAATGTTTGACCTCCAGAGAGCTTGAAGAACATTTGATCAACAAAGAAGTGGCTCGTAGGTAGTATAGGGTAAAGTACGGGTGTGTCAGAGCTTTTGCACAGAACAATATCTTTAAACAAAGCAGTTCCGACATTGAGTTGTAGTTAAATGACTTGCCAAGATAGCCTCCAGGTGAGACTTTATTGTATCATTCTTTGACTCTGGTTTTTCTTTCACAGCTGCTCAGACCCCTAAACACCCTGGATGACCTCTGTCGACTGATGCAGTCGTACGTCAATGTGCGTCCGAGCGCTCAGGGCCACCCGTCAGGCGTCAGCGTGCTGTGTGTGTCCTCCGAACTGTGTAATCGGCTGGGAGCCTGCCACATCACCATGTGTAGCACTGGCATGCAGAGGTCAGGCTGCTGCTGTGTTTCTGATTCTGCATAGTTCTAATACTTTGACAACAGCTTGCAGACGGTGATATGTAGAGAATCTCTGAGCATCAGCTGCTTTGTCTGAATCCATCCTCAGATTTCAGGGGCTAAAGTCTGACCTCATGTTGCTTTCAGATGTACCCTGAATGTGACCCTGGAGAAGGCGATGATCCTGGCCAGGAACCACGGCCTCCTGCCACGCTGCATCATGCAGACTGTGGACATTATGAGGAAGCAGGTGAACCTCAGACAGGATTTAAAGAGTTTTTATGCATCCCCTGCGAAAAGATTTCTAATTACAATTAGTAATTCAACCTTGCTTCTTTCCTAGATAACACACTGCAAAACTTAAAATCTTGCCAAGCCTTTTTTTTCTAGTTTCTAGTTCAAATATTTTAGTACACTTGAAATAAGACAAAACTAACTTAAAAAATAAGTTTTCACCAAGATAAATGTGTTTGCTATAAAAGAAATCACTTATTTTAATGACTTATATTAGTGAATATTTCTGGAACTTTCCTTTGGAACTGACAATGAACTGATGTTTCCTAAACAAACCAGGTACTTTGCTCATGTTCAGTTGTTACTTTCTAGAACTTGTCGACTACTTTCCTGGGATAAAATGAATGAAACGTTTTTACTTTACTGGTTACTTGTCTGAACTTAGGAGCTACTCTCTCCAACATTTCAAGGGTCGTCTCAGAAGCTTTCTGAACACAGTTCTTGTTTTCCCACAACTTACCCGTTGTTACACCGTCCATCAGTCATTAAGTAGTTTTTTTTCTTTTTTTGGACCTTTAAGAAAAAGTTACTTTTCCCAAACTTTTTTCACATCTTCCAAAGTCCTTTCATGGAATTTAAAATCTACTTTCCCAAAATGTTTCCATCTTCTTACATTAACTTTAATGGAATGTACTATTTATTTTTCTAGAACTTACACTGAGGGGTTGCACAGTGGCGCAGTGGGTAGCGCTGTTGCCTTGCAGCAAGAAGGTCCTGGGTTCGATTCCCGGCCCGGGGTCTTTCTGCACGGAGTTTGCATGTTCTCCCTGTGCGTGCGTAGGTTCTCTCCGGATTCTCCGGCTTCCTCCCACAGTCCAAAAACATGAGTGTGTGTGTGTGCATGGTTGTTTGTCCTGTTTGTCTTTGTGTTGCCCTGCGACAGACTGGCGACCTGTCCAGGGTGACCCCGCCTCTCGCCCGGAACACAGCTGGACATAGGCACCAGCACCTCCCGACCCCGTTAGGGAGAAGGGTGACTGGAAAACGGACGGATGGAACTTACACTGAACTTTAATGGAGCATATCAGTTTCCCTGAACTTAGAGGTTACTTTTAATATTATTTAAATAGGGCTGCACAGTGGCGCAGTTGGTAGCACTGTTGCCTTGCAGCAAGAAGGACATGGTTTGATTCCCGGCCTGGGGTCTTTCTGCACGGAGTTTGCATGTTCTCTCTGAGCGTGCGTGGGTTTTCTCCGGGTTCTCCAACTTCGTCCCACAGTCCAAAAACATGACTGTCAGTTTAATTGGTCTTTCCAAATTCTCCCTAGGTGTGAGTGTGTTTGTCCTGTTTGTCTCTGTGTTGCCCTGCGACAGACTGGTGACCTGTCCAGGGTGTATCCCGCCTCTCGCCCGGAACACGCAGCTGGAGAGAGGAACCAGCAACTCCTGATCCGATTAGGGAGAAGGGTGACCAGAAAATGGATGGATGGATGAATTATTTAAATATTGAATAAACAAACTGTACTGTTTTTGGTACATTTCTCATCCAGTACAGATATATATATATATATATATATATATATATATATATATATATATATATATATATATATATATATATATATATATACATAAACCCTGAGGTTTTTCAGGTGTTATTTCTTTGGTTCTATCAGGGGGCAAGAGTGGAGCTGTCTGCTAAAAACCTGAAAGTGATGGACCAGATGCCGCCATCAGCTCCAAGGTACGCCAACACCGCACACCTCCGCATTGTGCAATCATCAGCCCATAATACCCATATATGGTCATCTGAAAGCTCCTTATTCTTTTTACAGGCTCTTCAAGTTGTGTTTGCCACCGTCAGATGGAGAACTGTGAGAGCGATTCAGAGAATCTGAAGTGCTCTCCCTGTGCATTTGCACCTGTGCATTCGTCTCATAGGGAGGCGAATGCAGAAGTGGAGGACATTAGGAGAGAATGAGTTTAATTCTCATCTCTTCCTCTCAGTTTGACACTGCCAGTAAAACAAGGACCAACCCGGTGTCTGCAGTACAAGCTAAAAAAGATGGTTCAGACAAACGATACAAGGGACAACGGACCAACTAAAACCAGACTCCTGTGGCCAGAGAGCCACAAACTGGCCACATATGCTTTGCGATTGTCCTGGACAAGATTCCTACGTCTTCTGACGTGATGCTTACCTTACTTATTTAGAAAATGATGTTCTCATGGATCAGCTTGTGTTGTTAACTGGATTAACCAAACTACCTGTATTTGACCAACGTTTTAAATAACAATCGTTTATCCACTTTGCCTTGGACTGCAAACTCCGGAGAGTTGCCCTGCGCTCTGTCCATATGCTCTGGTGTTTCCCAGGGCTCAGAGTTCTGACCATAAATAAAGAAGAAGATTTTAGCTATGCTGGTAGACACAGAAAGTCCAAAAGGCAGACAGAGAGATGGAAGTAGGGACTGAGGAGCCTGATGATAAAAAAGATGGCAGAAGGGGAGGAGGGGGCTGTTTTGAATTTTTTTCCAAGCCTATTGTATGTGGTGACTGTGCAATTACTGTAGGTTTAGTTTAAGTACTGTATTGCTGCACAAAATGAAGGATAGCTATTTATTGTGTCCAGAAGGAGCGTTTTTATCGCTTACTTACTCGATATCAGGTATTAAAGAGTCTAAAAGCATTCCAGCCTACGTATTGATCAGTATTTAAAGACCAGTGGCATCCCATTTCACTTGTTTTTTAGCTGTACCTGCTTGTGTTTCATTTTATTTAATTGTGTGGAATTCAATTATGTCAGTAATTTTTTCATTAATAATCAGGGCATGTAAGGGATGGAGTAACTAAAGCTAGCTAATGCAAATCAGGTCAAAATGTAAAACAAAGAAACCAAGTCAAAACATTAAGTACTGAATTACTTAAAATATTAATACATTAATTAATCCAAATATTGAAAGTTTGCAATGTATTTTCTGAAATCTTGACTTTTAAATTGGCTCTTATGTTTGTTTGCTGTAGGTGTTCTGAAAGAACACAGTGATTGGTCCATTCAGTGTTACACAACGTACTGTAGTCAGTTTTAGAATGACAAAAACAAACAAAAGGGATTGTGTTGAAGATTGAAACACATTAACATTAGTTTACTGGAGATTTCATTTTCTTGTAAATAAATACGTAACATTGTCAGAGCAGAAGATTGGACAGTCGTTACAGAATAATGCTATAAATTATATTGGATTATTTTTATGGAAGTAATATAGTATATGAAACGTATTTTGTATTGGTGATGTGCATTTGAAGAGACACTGCATGCCTGTTTCCAGCATCACCGGATCTGCAGCTTGGATTTTTTGGTTGTTAAAAATATTCTTCATCCAGAAACTCCTATGATTTGCTGCATTCCTTCCACTTGTTTCTGTTTACAGCCTGATTCCACATTGACATGTTGCTATAATCTCGTCTTTTTACCTGGAGCTTGACTCATCAATCAGTTTACATGATCAGACGTGCAGATATTTGTATCGACATATTTTCCTGTCTGATCTCAGCTCTGTACCTGAATAAAAACCATTCAGTAATATTAAAGTGGTTTCTGTTAGCACTGCAGATTGCTAAATAGTGCAGCATGTTGGTGTATCTGGACAAACTGTTGTCTAATTCTGATGTTTTCGTTTGTATGTATACTTCTGCAATTTTATGTTTGCTGAAAATAACTGTACAAAGATATTCTTTTTGTTTAATCTTTCTAAAATTATTGTAAATGAAATCTTAACAAGTTAGTAAATAAAATGTTCTCATCATAACAGTTAGTTTTTTTTCTAGTGGAGCTCTGTCTCCGTTTTCCATTAATATGTTGTCTTTAAACTAATACCCATCAGGATCGTTACATCTCAGCACTTACTATATGATGGTGAGTAAAGGCTGCTGACCTGTGATGAGGTTTCTTCTTTCACCTCTTCTGCTGAAGCATTTTCTATTCTCCCTGCCTATATTTTACATTATATGTTTAATATAATGTAGGTAAGCAGCAGATTGTTTATCAGTGCCATAAACCTGAGATGTGTTTGTAAGACTGACTTGTTCTCCTTGTTAAATAGTACTCTTTCCACTCAGTTATTTGTGGTTTTAATACCACAGATTCAATGGGTCTTATTGGGATTTCATGTTGTAGACCAGGGGTCACCAATCCGTTGCCCGCGGGCACCCGGTCGCCCGCAGGGATCTTTTCAGTCGCCCGCGGAGCTACTCCTAAAAATAGCCATTATTATTAGGGAGCACTACCAAATTTAATTAAATGTTTTTTAATTGAAGTAATAACGTTTGACGTTTATATTTAGAGTTCAAAAGAGGAAAATGATGAAAACGTTTAAAATAAATTGCTTTAAGTATAAAACTCTTTCCTGCTGTTAAAGTTTAGAACTGCACGCAGGCGCCTGCAGGAAACTGTCGGAGCGCAGCAGCACTCTGCGTACCGTCACATTTTCCTTTAAGTAAACAAAGAAAAGAATAACTTCTGGAGTTTTTATTATTTAACTCTATTCACAAAACTGTGAAGAAAAAATAAATAAATTGTGCCAAAACATCTTATTCGTAGCGCGATTGCAACACCTGAACCTGGGAACCAACACCATCCTCTTTCCGTGAACCACATGGGGAGGCTTCGCTTCATGTCTTTATTATTTAGCGACGTCTGGAAAAAAAGTCCGCTGCTCTTGTTTAGGCTTGTGCTGATTTTTGCGCATTGGAGAGGTGCTTGTGCTCTTGCTGGTCCTCCCAGAGGTCAGACCTTTATTTTTCCACATCTGCTGGTGTCAGCCAGCGGGTGACTCGTCAGCTGTTCGGTTCGCGAAACCACGTAAAAAGCGAATAAACCGGCGACCCGCCAGAACCGCGCAGACTGTCAGAAGCTCAGGCTGATCGTAGAACAACGGGAGGTTCAAACCCAACTCGTTCATTTTTAGCTTGAGGAAAAACGCAAAGCCGTGAAATAAACAAAAGCAAACTGACCAATGAGACTTGGGCTTTGGGGTTCCCCGCATCAGACTTACACCGCTGTGTGTGTATAATGTCTTTTGACACAAAAGATATTTTATTTACCACAATTTTGCTAATAGAACAGATGGTTAGATAATAAAACTATAACTCTTCTTTTCTTTTTTATTTAAAGGAAAATTTACTGCAACAATCCATCAGTTTGCTTTTGTTTATTTCAGTCACTTGTGGCCAGTTTAGAATCACAGAGAAAAACTCCAAAAGGGAATCAAAGTTAAAACTCTGTGAGCTAAAAACCTCTGATCACATAATAGCAATTAACCATAGTTGCCATGGTAAATTATTACTGAAAACTGATAACTATTGTGAGTAGTCCTGACAGCAGTATTATCATATATATATATATATATATATATATATATATATATATATATATATATATATATATAAAGACTGTATCAAACAGGTGCTCTTCGTGTTGCTCTGTACCCATGAAGTTGCTCCCAGTCTCAAAAAGATTGGTGACCCCTGTTGTAGACCAACACAAAGTAGCACATATTACAAAGAGGAGAAAAACTGATATCCTTTTAAGTTATTTTTCTTTTTTTTTTTTTTTTTACAAAATCTGAAAAGTGTGTCATGCATTTGCGATCATCTTCCTTTACTCTAAATCCCATACACAGCATCCATTTGCCTCCTGAAAGTCACAACATTACTAAAAAATAGACTAATCTGATCACAACCACTGGTTCTGGTTTCTGCAGTGGAAACGGACGAACTAGAAATATTAGCTAGCTAAAAATAAAAAAATTAAAAAATTTATGTTATTTTCCATGCTCATCTTTCTAACTGGCAAGCCAAATTCTCCAAGCTGCTTTGCACCTCAAGCTAGCATAACACAGCCAAGTAAAATCAGAAGGTCTGAGGCAGCATTAATGGGAAATGAATAATTATTTAAGAGAGATTACAAATGAGGGGAAAAAACATGTTAAATATGTTTCTTTACATATTTACTATTGTGTAAAGACACTAAATATGTGTCTTCACACGTCCAGGGTCTGTACAGATCCAACCCCCAAAGGAGGTTGGATGTTCTATTTGCATCATTTTCTATCTTTACCTACACTGGAATCTCTGTAGTATGAAAATTATTTACAGCAGTCCGATAATGTTTGGTTTCATTTACCAAGATTACATAATTAGACAGCACACCAGTGAACTGTAGTGAACTATAACATCATTATGAACAGGGCAGATGCACAGAATCCCAATAAAGCTGGTAAAATACATTTTGGGTGACAATATTATGAAAATTAGATAAATGTATTTCTGTTTGAAGAGGACATAATTTTAAGCGCTTGCATGGACTTTTGTTTCATTATTGTTTCAAGTGAAACCCAGTCCTAATTCATCCTGACTTATAACTTCTGGCATCCATTTCTCATAGTGTAGAAAGCTGCACATATGAATATTGCATATAGCTGTGCATCATCCAATGAAAGCTTTCATTGTAGCGGCTCTCCTGAGCTGAAGTTGAGTGGAGAGAAGCCGGGGTTACATCAGGCTGTGTTTTTAAGACCAGAGCAGATACTTTTCACTAAAGTAGACTGACACCCGTTATTTCCTTCATGTTGGCAACTTGAAATGATTTTTTGATTGTTTGTTTTGTCGACAATTTTCTGCATCAGCAACCAGAACAGAAAGTCTGATCTGCATGTTGGGTTTGAATTTACATCCTAATGCACGTTTTTGTCATTAAAGCCACTACTTTTAGAATAATTATGAGTGCACTTCATTTGCAAGTCTCTTGCTGTGCCCGTTCGGCTGCCGGAAGGGAAGAGAAGTAGACAGGACACACATTGGGTTTCTGCAGGGACCGACACGGACCGCATCTAACAGCAGCAGCAGCAGCAGCAGCAGCAGCAGCAGCACACACCCCTCAGCCAGTGATGCATCCCCATGGCAAGGACACCGACAACTCCTCCCCAGAGTCGTCTCGACTTTAGGATGGTGCAGAAATCCCTCAACGGCGGGGTTTACCCAGCTGAAGCCGAAGAGAAAAAGCAAAAAGTCGGCTTCGTCGGCTTGGACCCCGGCGCTCCGGAATCCACCAGGGACGGGGCGCTGCTCATTGCGGGCTCGGAGAGCACCAAGCGGGGTGGCATCCTCAGCAGACCGAGGTCCAGCATCTCTTGCGGGAGACCGAGACCGTCGAAGAAAAATGCCAGCTACCGGAAACTACAGAGTTTCCTCTACAACGCGCTGGAGAGACCGCGGGGATGGGCGTTTGTCTACCACGCTTACGTGTAAGTGCTGTTCCAGTTTTACTTGGCTTTTTAAAATGATTTTTGTGTCGGTTATCGTGGCCTTTCTGACTGATTCGGGGTGGGGGAAGCTTGGTGGAGTTTGGGGAGTCTATGGCGCATATTAGGTTAACTCCAGCCGCTGCTGTGGTCTGATCACTTGCAGTCAGTCAGTCAGTCAGTCAGTCAGTCAGTCAGTCAGTCAGTCAGTCAGTCAGTCAGTCAGTCAGTCAGTCTGTCTGTCTGTCTGTCTGTCTGTCTGTCTGTTCGCTGTTTCAGCCTCCAGTTCTGCTCCTTCCTGCTGATTCTAGCACGTGTTGTCATGATGCGGCAGCTTTCAGCACCGCTCTGTGCGGACAGCTCCGGGCCGTCTCGATACTTTTGTCCGAACATCGCAGAGAGGTTCTGCTCCGGCATGACTCCACACTTATCCAGCGGTCGCTTTCTGCAGTCAAACTGAAGCTTTATGGGGTTTAAACGGATACAAGAACTTTAGTTTTTGTTTTTGTGTCTCAGGATAAAGGTGGTCTGGGTTCTTATTTCCTATTTATGGTTTGTTCTGATCATGAAGAAGGCAGGTTTATTTATTTATTTATTTATTTATTTATTTATTTATTTATTTATTTATTTATTTAACCTTTATTCAGTATTAGTGGCTTCTAAATATAGGGGATTACAGTAAAAGAAACAAATTAACAAAATGGGTTATTTTGCACTGCAGGTAAAGAATCAGTGAAATGTTATTTTTGAACAAAGAAAATAACTGATTAAGCAAACGGTTGTGAAAAAAAAAAACATTATTCAGTAAAATTCTACACATTTTAGGTTCCCAGGTTGGATCTAGGTCCAAGGAGCAAAGAAACTAAATCTTTCTTCTCATAGTTTAGATCTGCTGCTGAGAACATTTAGCTACCAGATCCCAGATTCCTGAGGTGACTAAATATTAGAAGAAGAAAAAAAAACCCAGGAATATTATTTAAAATTTGTACTTTTACATGCAGAGTCAGAAGAGTATAATGTTGTCTTGAGACCGCAGATTAGAGCTGCAGCTGGTTGATAGATTTTGACTGAATAATTGCACAGTAATCTCACCTGCTGAAAGTGAAATCATCCACATATTTTTCTTCTGTCAGATTTCTACAATTTTGTATTTGGCAGACATACTAATAGACTTTAAGAAGCTGTTAAGGTTTAGGTTTGATTAGTGGCATCTGGTTTTCTGGCATTTTAGTTCTGCATCGTTAAATCAAGCTGAGTTCTTGGTTCTTGGATCAAAAAAAAACGTTTGGCCTTTCCTACATTAAGCTGAATGAAGTTTAATGAAAAAGATGATGAAAAAGCAGCAGAAAGTTGTGTATCATCAGTGATGATGTACTAATGATGTAATTAGGGCCAGACTGGAGAAGAGAGCCATGAGGAACCTCACATTTAATCCATGATGTTTGATTCCTGGATTTCTAAATGGTAAGTGAAACAAACACTCAGTCAAGTGAAATTAACATATTTACAGTAAAACCTCACAATGAATTTTATGTTATATTCAGCATCACATTCATTCAGTTCAGAACTGAGATTCAGTAAAATTGGCACTAAAGCTTTTCATGCATCACTGTCAGGGTTTAATAAACCTTAAGTTCAATGTTTACAAATACATAAAAAATAATCTCTGTAAGAGAAATAATGTCATACTTGTTAAAAGCCTTTAAGGTCCGTGATCTGTTTTTTCTATGTAAATACATTTATTTTGTTATTTCATTTTCTGAAACAAAATGAGCAAGTAAACAACAGATGGATGTTTTGCTAAAGATGTAGCACCATAATTTAAGATTCAGTCTGTTAAAATAATCAGAAGAATTATAACACAAGGTTCCCCTAATGCTTTTCATAATTAAAAATAAATATGTTTGAACTCTCTTTAATTTTATAGACACCTAATATCTACATGTAGAACCTTGAAAAAGTTTTCACACCTCCTCATTTTTTACATCTCAGATCTTCAGCACTCAATGTACTTTTAATTAACTTATAAACTTGTTTTTTACAAATTAAGAGCTGAAAAAGACAAAAATTCAAATTCATTAAGTACTCCTGCCCTGCTGCCATCACAGTGCTGTCTCCCAGATTTACACACACTGAAATGCATTTCAGCCAAACTCTGAACATTTTATTTATTTTTTATTATGTGGGAAAGACAGAAACTAAAACTCCACTTTCAGGTGACTTAAACAGAGCTGTGAGATTTATTTGTATATTGTGTTGCTTGATTATCTCTTGTATTAATCTGTTCTCATGATGCTGTATCTTATCTGTTCTCTCTTTTTTTACTTTCTAAAAAAAATAACTATAGTTTATTTTCTTCCGATTCACAAACATGCATGACTTTATGTGGCCAATCACAAAATTTATTCATAAAATACATCAAAGTTCATTTGTGATGTAAGAAAATATAAAAAGCTCCTGAGTGTCTTCATGTAGTTTAAAGCTCTTGTGGTTTGTACAGTGCTCA
Organism: Poeciliopsis gracilis; assembly: GCA_911649635.1. Taxonomy (NCBI): domain Eukaryota; kingdom Metazoa; phylum Chordata; class Actinopteri; order Cyprinodontiformes; family Poeciliidae; genus Poeciliopsis; species Poeciliopsis gracilis. Next base: position 256,403 of record CAJVRI010000589.1, read on the forward strand.
GATGAAAACGTGTTTGGACTTATTTCAAAGCATCTTTCGCTTTTTGCTTTGGTCAACTGTGATTGGCAACCAGCAGGGAAAATAGCCACAGCAGCAATCAGGCTTCACTGGGATCCTGGAGACCCAGCACACACACACACACACACGCACGCACGCACACACACACACACACACACCCCCACACACACACACACACACACACACACACACACACACACCACGCACGCACGCACGCACACACACACACACGCACACATGCATGAATGCGTGCACACGTGGACACACATGTGCGCACACAATACTTGGTGACTTTTGAAATATTAACGGTTTTCTGCTCCAGTAGCATCAAGCAGCTTTTTAACAACCGCTTTGCTCTCTGACAGACCTGAAATGACCAGTGTTGTTCTTTGTTGGAATGTTGTTGTTTCTAATGGGTTTCAGGTGATTAAAATTTGATCTTGGTAAATGTAACTGAACAACGTGAAGCTCCACACAGAAAACATTCAATTTCAAACTTATTGCAAAGCATTTGTGCAGCAAACCACAACTTTGTGAATTTGTTTTATGAATTATTCATATCCCTCACACTTAATTTAATCTTCCGACTCGTTTCAGCCCTGATGATTAATAAAGCTATCATGTGGAGACCTCAGTCACGTCTTTTCCAGCCTTCTTCTTTGTTTCCCCTCTGATGTAAAAGAAAAAGCTTTAGCCAAACTAAATGAGGCTTTGGAAGGCATCTGTTTTCTTATTTTTAAGTCTGTGACGCCCCAGTATGTGGCGCATTGCTTTTGTACAAACTCCATTCTTGTTGCTTTATGTGTCTAAAACTTTTTTTTTTCTTTATTTGTTGTGTTTTGTTTTCTTTTCTGAGAGCAATCTCCAGTATGCACTAAAAGCTGTTGGAAAAATTTGTAAATCTTGGTCTGGGAAAAAATAAAACAACAGCAACAACAACAAAAAAAACATTTTAAAACCTAACTGCTTCAAGAGTCATAGATAAGTTATGTGTTTGTGTTTTTTGGTTATGCAGGAACCATTTTCGAAGATATTTCTCATTCCTTAAGCCCCGCCTCCTGCTGGTGATGATATGTATTACGTAGAAACGTCCTCAATGTCAGAATTAGAATCAGGTTTTATTATCATGCAGAAGCTCAATGAAGTTCATTTCAGTAGCCTGTCCATAAGCAAGACAAATAAACACCATACCTCATGGGTAGACGTGTTTCCCTTTAAACTTTGACTGTCAGATTATTGATCCAGTCAGTGAGTGTAATTGACTCTTTTTGTGTGTGTGTAAATTACTGTGAAAAAAACTATCCATCCATCCATCCATCCATCCATCCATCCATCCATCCATCCATCCATCCATCCATCCATCCATCCATCCATCCATCCATCCATCCATCCATCCATCCATCCATCCATCCATCCATCCATCCATCCATCCATCCATCCATCCATCCATTTTCTTCCGCTTATCTGGGGTCGGGCTGCGGGGGTAGCAGCTTCAGAAGGGAGGCCCAGACTTCCTTCTCCCCAGCCACTTCTTCCACCGGAAGAAGAGCAAAAAACTAAATGTGAGCAAATAAATTAGAAGTTTGGTTGTATAGAACATGTTTGTACACTGGAGTACAGTGTTGTATAAAGTACTGAAATCTCGGAGTCAAGTAAAAGTATAGGTACCGCTCCAAAATATGACTTTGGTAAAAGTAAAAGTCACTGATTGAAATGTTACTTGAGGTAAAGTATTAAAGTATCTGAAACGTCTTGTACTTAAGTATGGAAATTACTGTAAAAATGAATGTACTCAAGTAATGTAATGAAAAGTATAAGTAAAAAGTAAAACAAGGCAAATGCAGTTTGAATGACATTTTTTATATTTTGGTAAACTTGTAAAATACACTTAAAATAATGTACACAACCAAGTGCAGGCAAAATGAAACTTGCTAATAGATAAACCTGCAGCATCATTTAGTTAAGAAAATTAGGAGCTTTACATAAACCACAAGGTTTAAATAATTAATAAGAGAAAAAAATAAATAAACTTGTAATCCAAAAAATACAATAATCCATGAAACAGCCAACACTCAGTACGTTCTGATGACGTCACCACATCGCGCAACTCTCTCTCGGTGCGTCACGATCCGGAAACAATAAAGCTAATTGAAAATAAAGCCGGGAAAATGTTTGAAAATGACAGATAAGGATTAATGTGAACTGAAGCGGGAACACCGCGTGTGACCCACGATGAACCGCGCCAGTTTAAACTGCAACAAAACGTAAGTTAGCGATTGTGTATGTTTGTGTGTGTTGGTGTGTGTTGGCGTGTGTTAACGCGACTCTTTAATTAGGTCGTAACTCGTGACGCTCCTCCGTCACAGTAACGAGTAACGAAACCACACATTGAAAATGTATCTGAGTAAAAGTACGCAATTCAGTTCGGAAATGTAGTGAAGTAAAAGTGAAAGTTATCAAAAATTTTCTTACTCGAGGGAAGTATGAAGTACTCCAAAATATACTTAAGTAAAGTAGTGAAGTATTTTTACTTCGTTACTATACAACACTGCTGGAGTAGAGAATCCATTAAATCTTTGGTGTTGTAGTTGATTCCAAAGCTGTGGATCTGGATCCCAGTCAGGGCTGTCAGAGAGTTATGTGATCATCTCTGTTGCTGTGTGTGTGTGTGTGTGTGTGCATGCGTGTGTGTAAATAAATCTGTTGTTGTGGGTTTACACATTTTCAGCCTCTGATTCTGTCTTGGCCGGTTTGTTTTGAACTCCATGACTGTTCACTCTGTTAAGATTTATTTACTGAAACTGTCTGAATTTATTTGAAAAGAAAGCCTTGAGTTGTGTTAGAGGTCATTGCTGTTAAAGCTGATGCATTAAAGTTCATAAAGTTATAGTTTAGTAGAATCTGGATTCTAATTCCCCTCAGATTTTCCTCTGGAAATATCTTCTACTGCATATTTTCCCTTCATTAGAACCAATTTAAGTTAGATTCAGTTTAATCTGAATCTAACATTTACTTTTTTTACTGAAAAAAATTCCATTCATAAAACTGAAGACTATATCTCCATCTGAAATCTCTCCAGTTCAGTTTCCTGTTCTGATATTCTTCCTGATTGCTGAGTGGGAGAGAAGCTTCAGCAAAACCAGATTATCTCAGGTCTTTATCAGAGAATTTTCAACACCACCTCATCCTCTTCAGCACGCTTCACCCAATTCAGAAACTATAAAAAATTTTCTGAACGGATAAAAACTTTTACTATATTGTTCTTACTATACTGATGACAAATTTCCAAAAAGGTGTTCTTAAATGACATGTTTTAGAAACAAAATTGAATACTCAAGATACATTATTTTAATAATTTTTGGTCTTGCTTGCTCAAGTTACCATGAATCTGAAATGCAAAATCCTCCAGCCGAGTTTGCATCCTGTGATAATGCAAACACTCACATATGAAGATGCAATCGAAGCTAAATAAGTAAGTAACTTAAGTAATGCAAAAACATAAAGTGTATAAACCTTAACACATTTAAAGCTATTCATGTGATAAAAGCCAGGCTAACATTTTCCCTGGTCCTAGTGCTATGAGAAGCAGAGCTAGCTGGAGCTATAAATCCAACAGGGATTTATCAAAGTGTTATCTTTCTAGTTCACTTAAAATCGTTTTTCAGGACTTTGATTTGACTCTGCTTTCCACATAATGATGACTCCAATCTTTTGGAGCCGTCCTCAGCTGACTGTAGCCTGATGGATAGTTGGGGTGTGTGGAGAAGCTGGAGGCAGATTCTGTCCCTCTCTGCTATCCGCAGGCTTCCTCTTTAGCAGCTACTGATGAACTTGGCAAGTCGAGGTAGGAACGATTTTCATCCTGCAGCCAGCAGCGTCTTCTGCCGCATTTCATAATACCTTATTTCCTGTGACCAGTTGCAATTTATGTGTTTCATGAACTAAATGTTGATTTTTCTGCTGACTTTGTGAAATGTCTGCCTGGTGACATCATAGATACTCAGAGAATGAGTATCATATATATTTACAGTATCACACAGTGCAAGGCAGCAGTCTGACAGCAGTTATATCACTCTACAAAGCAGTGTTCGTGTTTAGGGAAGTTATAGGGACAAGTCTGATTTCTGGAAATAGAAGGCTGTGTTTCCAGACTGCAAGACATAAAGTCAGGACCAGCAGACAACTCAAGGGATTCAGAGAATATTTAACAATATTTAGCAAATTTAACACCACATAGCATGTTTCTTTTATTGCCAAGCTTACGTGCCTATTTTTTTAACTGAATTTATAAGACATAATATAGTAGTAGTATAATATTCATTATTATTATTATTATTATTATTATTATTAATAATAATAATTTATTTATTTATTTAAAACAGAAACAAGGAAGTAAAAGCTTTGTGAACAGTAAATAATCAGATGATTTCACCTCACAGGTCCGGTCTTATGTGTTTGCTGAAGCTTTCCCCTGTTTCATTTATTTCAGATTCTGTTCATCTAATGTAGAGAAATATTTATTTATTTTGTATTTTTTAAGCCCACCCTGGTTGATATGATGTCATGGAATGCACTGAAAAAAGTGAGAAAACAGCTGAAGTTGAAAGAAAAGCTTAAAATGTACTGTTTAAAGTTTGATAAATTAAATGTGCCTTTATATTTTTGTGTGTTCTGTCTTTAATGTTACAGAAAATGCATGGTGCCTATTTTAGGCTTATTGTTTTAATGAGCAACAATAGGAACCTTCATTATTACCAAAAGCTTAGAAGTTTACTAACTCATTACCTACAGACTAATAATGACAGCACAGCATATCTAAATTCATTGTTGCAATTAGAACTATTAACATGAATATGATACCATCTCAAAAACTATCAGGCTATCAGGCAACATTTTAAATTGATTTGATCAGTGGATATATTTGCAGAGTCAGAGAACAAAGCTAAAGGGATCGTATCAGAAAATGTAAAACAAAAAGAAACTCTTCCACACTAATGGCACAACAATTCAGTAACAGAACCTTATGAGGAAAACACTACTTTTGGAGCTAGAGTAATTACAGAAATCAAAAGCAGCAGCTGTTTCTCATTCTGCAGCAGTGACCTACTGGATTCTCAACAAAGCTTTCAAACATGATCATCACAACCTCTCCTGGAGTTTAATTTATAAAATAGAAACTATTCATTGAAAACAGTGAAGGTTTTGATGCTGGAATTTCTTCTAGAAATTTGTGTTGTATCTCTTGGTAGAAAGTTTGAAAAAAATTGCAAATATTTTCTTGTACATGCTAATCTGATGAGTTTCTGTTGAGGTTTTGTAGAAAATCCCTTGAGCCGCCTTGTTGAAGCAAACTGTGCTTCCTGTCATTTAACTAACTAATTAACTATGTCCTCTCTCTGTCACGTTTTGCAGCTTCTTTTTGGTCTTCTCCTGCCTTATCCTGTCAGTGTTTGCCACCATCAGAGAATATAAAGACAACTCAGAAAACGCTTTGTACATCTTGGTATGTACCGCTTTGTGTTTTGACTCTTAGCTACAGAAACTTTCAAAGTCTAAATGTTGTAAATGCTGTAAAAAGCTGCTCCCTCCCTCACTTCTGAGTCCATTCTCTATTATAGAATGACAACTTATGTCATCTCATCTCATGGACACTCAGCAGGAAAACTATATAAGAATAAGATCTTTATCACAGATGTAAAGTCTTACCATTAAATTGGCCTATTATATATATATATATATATATATATATATATATATATATATATATATATATATATAAAATAAAATTCCCTTCTCACCGCTGGGTGGTTCTTATCCTCTGAGCTCGGGTCCTCTACCAGAGGCCTGGGAGCTTGAGGGTCCTGCGCAGTATCTTGGCTGTGCCAAGGACTGCACATTTCTGGACTGAGATGTCTGATGTTGTTCCTGGGATCTGTTGTAGCCACTGCTCCAGTTTGGGGGTGACTGCCCCGAGGACCCCGATGACCACAGGCACCACTGTGGTCTTCACCTTCCAGGCCCTCTCCAGTTCCTCCCTAAGGCCCTGGTATATATATATATATATATATATATATATATATATATATATATATATATATGTTCATTTTTTTTATTACAGAAAATCAGCCTCCTGCACAACCAACAAGTGCAGCAAGTGGTTTATGGATGGTAAACCTACAACAGAACATTTGTCTTTTCCATCAGCCATTGGACATAACTGAGAAACCAGCTGACCAGCTGGATTGTTAGATTACAGGCAGGGCTCGGCTGGGGTTGCTAGGTAACAGCACAGTGTGACTCAACAATCGAGAAGTTTTTGAATCGGCTCATTTTCCAGTCATTAAAAACATTAACTTATTACTAAAAAAAGACCTGATGCTTTTTTAAATGCTTTTGGTCTGTTTTTAGAAGCAGTTGAGACCAAAATTGAAAAATAAAAACATGCAAAATGTGAATTTTGCTTTATAAATCCTCTTTGAATCCTTTTTAACTCTCTCAGGCTCACATTACTTGCAAAGACTAGCTAAGTAGCATTTAGCTGTTGCAAAGCTGCAACATCTGCCTGGAGAGGGTTAAAATGAAACATTTCTGTATTTCATGAGTCTGGGAAACAGTCCTCTTTAACACTTCTTAAGAAATTGCAAATAAACTCAGACTGTTCCTAATCTTTTGATAATTATTTAAGAACTGATTCAGCATTAAACTCTACAGCAGTCTGGTAGACAAGCTCATTTTTCTTGTCATATTCATATTCAGATCACAGACTTTCTGGTTTTCATTTGCTTTGCAGGAGATTGTGACCATTGTGGTTTTTGGAGTTGAGTACATTGTGCGGATATGGGCCGCTGGATGTTGCTGTCGCTACAGAGGATGGAGGGGGAGGTTAAAGTTCGCCAGAAAGCCTTTCTGTGTCATAGGTGAGGAAACAAGTTTGTTTCGCAAATTATTTAACCCTGTACATAACTCAGATTTTTTGGATTTTTATTTTAATTAATCCTTGAAGAATGATCACAACATTCTTCAAGGATTGTGAGTGTTCCTTTTAATATATATATATATATATATATATATATATATATATATATATATATATATATATATATATATATATATATTCTGCGACAGACTGGCGACCTGTCCAGGGTGTACCCCGCCTCTCGCCCGGAACGCAGCTGGAGATAGGCACCAGCACCTCCCGACACCATTAGGGAGAAGGGTGACCGGAAAATGGATGGAAATATATATATATACCAGTGAGGGGATACACAGCCCCATTGAGCGAATCAGAGCTGACCTGAGAGAGAGAATCATGACCTGATAGACAACCAGACCTCTTCGGCGCCAATTACAACGGCTGAGTGAAGTACCATCAGAAAGCCTCATTGAGAATGTGAATGCAGCATTGAGAACGATCCCTACCAACACCATAACAGAAACCAATGAGCTGATCTACAACTCAGCATCAGTGATCCTTGAGATACTTGGCTATAAGAGCAACCATGAGACCCAATACCCACCATGGAAAAGACGGTTAGAGGCTAAAATCAAGGTAACAAGGAGGGAAGTGAGCCAACTGTCAGAGCTCCACAAGGGTACAATGAAAACACCAGTACCCAGAAAGTACAGACAGATGCCCATACCTGAAGCACTCGAAACTGCCAAACAGAGGCTCCAAGCCTTGGCCAGCCGCCTAAAGAGACACACAAGGGAGAATGAATCCAGAAGGATTAACTGGCTCTTCTCCACTCAACCAGCTAAGGTGTACTCTCAGTGGCAGGGTAATAACAACAGAGCAGACCCACCAAGGCTGGAGACTGAACAATACTGGAAAGGCATATGGGAAAGGCAGGCGTCCCACAACAGCAATACACAGTGGTTGATCTCTCTACGAGAGGACCATAGCAACCCCCCTGAGCAAGCCCTGGTAACCATCACTGTGACAGATGTCCAAGAAAGAGTCTCAGGTATGAAAAACTGGACAGCACCAGGGCTTGATATGATCCATGCCTACTGGCTAAAGAAACTCACTGCCCTCCATGAGCGACTGGCAGCCCAAATGAACCAGCTGCTACAAAGTGGGACTCACCCTGAATGGTTAACTGAAGGGCGGACAATCCTAATCCAGAAGGATCCATCAAAGTGTCCAGTCCCACCCAACTACCGACCAATAACCTGCCTCTCCACAACCTGGAAGCTCATATCAGGCATCATAGCGGCCAAGATAACCAAACACATGGATAAACACATGAGCACGGCACAGAAAGGTATCGGTCTAAATAGCAGAGGAGCCAAACACCAACTCCTCGTAGACTGCACAGTTGCCTGAGACTGCAAAACCCGACACACCAACCTGTGCATGGCTTGGATTGATTACAAGAAAGCCTACGACTCAATGCTGCATACTTGGATCATTGAATGCTTATTCTCCCTTATACATCTCTAAGCATTGAATGCTTAGAGATGTATAACATCAACAGGACTCTGAGAGCCTTCATTGCAAACTCAATGAGGCTGTGGAAAACCACCCTTGAAGCCAACTGCAAACCACTTGCACAAGTGTCCATCAAATGTGGCATATACCAAGGAGATGCTCTGTCCCCGCTACTGTTCTGCATAGGCCTGAACCCCCTCAGCCAAATTATCAACAAGACTGGCTACGGATACCGACTCAAAAATGGGGCCAACATCAGTCACCTTCTCTACATGGATGACATCAAGCTGTATGCCAAGAGTGAGCGAGACATCGACTCACAGATCCACACTACCAGGATCTACAGCACGGGCATTGGGATGTCATTCGGACTAGAGAAGTGTGGTCGGCTGGTCACAAAGAGGGGGAAGGTGATCCGCACAGAAGGGGTCTCACTTCCAGAAGGAACAATAGCAGACATAGAGGACAGTTTCAAGTACCTAGGTATACCACAAACAAATGGCAACCTCAATGAGGTCACAAGGAAAGGAGCCACAGCTAAATACCTCCAACGAATAAGGCAAGTCCTGAGAAGCCAGCTCAATGGCAAGACCAAAATCCATGCGATAAACAGCTATGCCTTGCCAGTAATCAGATACCCTGCTGGAATAATTAGCTGGCCAAAGGAGGAGATAAAAGCCACAGATATTAAGACTAGAAAACTACCAACAATGCATGGAGGGTTCCATCCCAAATCAAGCACACTGAAACTGTACACAAGCCGCACGGAAAGAGGCAGAGGACTAGTGAGTGTGAGAACCACTGTCCAGGATGAAACAACTAAGTCCATAAATACATCAGGGACAAAGCCTCAACAGACAATGTGCTCAGTGAATGCCTCAGACAACAGGGAACGGAGGTTGAGGTGCCAGAGATACCATCATGGGAGGACGAGCCCCTACATGGGATGTACCACGAGTAAATAACCCAAGTGGCTGATATCAGTAAATCCTACCAATGGCTGGAAAAAGCTGGACTCAAGGACAGCACAGAGATCCTCATCCTGGCTGCCCAGGAACAGGCCCTAAACACCAGAGCAATAGAGGCCCAGATCTACCACACCAGACAAGACCCAAGGTGTAGGTTGTGCAAGGAGGCCCCTGAGACAGTCCAGCACATAACAACAGGATGCAAGATACTGGCAGGGAAAGCGTACATGGAACGACATAACCAAGTGGCAGGCGTAGTGTACAGAAACATCTGTGCAGAATATGGACTGGAAACCCCGAGATCAAAGTGGGAAACACCCCCAAAGGTGGTGGAGAATGCCAGAGCTAAGATCCTGTGGGACTTCCAGATCTAGACAAACAAAATTGTAAAGGCGAACCAACCAGACATTGTCGTAGTGGATAAACAACAGAGGAAAGCCATTGTGGTAGATGTAGCAATACCAAGCGACTGCAACGTCAGGATAAAGGAGCACGAGAAACTAGAGAAATACCAGGGCCTCAGGGAGGAACTGGAGAGGGCCTGGAAGGTGAAGACCACAGCGGAGCCTGTGGCCATCAGGGCCCTCGGGGCAGTCACCCCCAAACTGCCCCCGGGGCAACGCCATGAGTTGCCATTGTAATCTGAAGAAATGCACCAAAATGGCTACAACAGATCCCAGGAACAACATCAGACATCTCAGTCCAGAAATGTGCAGTCCTTGGCACAGCCAAGATATTGCAGGACCCTCAAGCTCCCAGGCCTCTGGTAGAGGACCCGAGCTCAGAGGATAAGAACCACCCACGGTGGGTGAGAAGGGAATTATATATATATATTATATATATCTTCTCCTTCCAGGCCCTCTCCAGTTCCTCCATAAGGCCCTGGTATTTTTCCAGTTTCTCATGCTCCTTTTTCTTGATTATGCAATCGCTTGGTATTGCTATATCTACCACAATGGCTTTCCTCTGTTGTTTATCCACTATGACAATGTCTGGCTGGTTCGCCATTACCATTCTGTCTGTTTGGATCTGGAAGTCCCACAGGATCTTAGCTCTGGCATTCTCCACCACCTTTGGGGGTGTTTCCCACTTTTATCTCGGGGTTTCCAGTCCCCGAGATAATGTCAAGAGTGAGCGAGACATCGACTCACAGATCCACACTACCAGGATCTACAGCACGGACATTGGGATGTCCGTGCTGTAGATTCTGCACAGATGTTTCTGTACACTATGCCTGCCACTTGGTTATGTCGTTCCATGTACGCTTTCCCTGCCAGCATCTTGCACCTTGCCGTTATGTGCTGGACTGTCTCAGGGGCCTCCTTGCACAACCTACACCTTGGGTCTTGTCTGGTGTGGTAGATCTGGGCCTCTATTGCTCTGTTCTTGGGCGGCCAGGATGAGGGCCTCTGTGCTGTCCTTGAGTCCAGCTTTTTCCAGCCATTGGTAGGATTTACTGATATCAACCACTTGGGTTATTTGCTGGTGGTACATCCCATGTAGGGGCTTGTCCTCCCATGATGGTATCTCTGGCACCATCATGGTGCCAAAGATATATATCATCATATATATAATCATATATATATATATATATTGTTTTATAGAAGTGGATTAATTATATCAGATATCATATTGTGGTTGTCTCCTCAGACATAATGGTGCTGGTTGCCTCTGTGTCGGTGCTGGCAGCCGGATCTCAGGGGAATGTCTTTGCCACCTCGGCCATCAGGAGTTTGAGATTCCTGCAGATCTTGCGTATGCTTCGGATGGACCGCCGTGGAGGCACCTGGAAGCTCCTCGGATCTGTTGTTTATGCCCATAGCAAGGTGAGCTAGGCGTTAAAGCTGCAGTACGTAACTTTATAAAATGTTTTTTTACATATTTGTTAAAACTGTCACCATGTCCTGACAGTTTGCTATGAGACAAGTAATCTGTGAAAACAAGATCTCCTCTACCTCCTCTATGAGTTGCCATTGTAATCTGAAGAAATGCACCAAAAATAACCAGTCAGATCCATGGAGAGGTTATTGGTGCTGCCACTCATCCTCATGCTGCTCAATGTCCTAAAGCTGGAGAAACAACTCTTTACCCACTGACATCACTGGCCATGCTATGTACCCTCAACATTCACAACAGATTATGATAGTTGCAGACTAGCAGAGAGCAACAGGCTAAGGGGAGGGGAGATGAGCAGCCACATGAGATTATGATTAACAGCGTTAAGACCCGCCTCCTGACTCTGATTGGTTGTTTGGTTAGTTAGCACTGGGAGAAGGCTGAGGAGCTTGATTTTATTTTCTTCTTTTTTTTGTTTTACAGAGTAACAAACTGTCACGACATGGTGATAGTTTAAATAAATATGTAAAAATATATATTTTTTACATACTGGTGCTGTAAGTGTAAGTGCCAATATTTGTTTTTATGTACTTTGTATTGAATTTAAAAGAAGCTGAGCAAAGAATGTTCAAATGTAGTTTTGGGCCTTTGAAGATAAGGCATCGTTTCTCCAGATACTCAACTAATTTATCTCATCGTGTTGAGAAAAAGTTTATTAAATGAACACATTGTCTGGAAACAGTGGCTCAGTTAACTAGACCTTTGCTGGAGTCTGTTTTCTTTGAACCCTGTCATATTGGGATTTGGGTCTGATTTTACAGTAATACTGGTTTTATTTTCTCAGCATAAAGAGGGCAGCTGGTATCCAGAGGAGTTATGGACTGAACTAAACGACTCTGAATAGCTAACCCATGACTACTTGAGACATGGGTTAGCTTTGTCTAACCCATGACTACTTGAGACATGGGTTAGCTATGTCTAACCCATGACTACTTGAGACATGGGTTAGCTATGTCTAAGTAATACCTACTGTCTACCTTTTCTCATGTCTTTGAGTTTCAGCCAATCACTCTCCAAGGAAATGAATAGATTGGCTGCTTGGTAAATACTAGGCAATAGCAGCACTGCACTGAGATAATTCACTTTCCTAAACTGCATTTTCTTAAACTTTGCAAAAACAACTATAAATATGTAAGTTTTCTCCAAAGAATTTGGATACTATATTGGGATAACACCTTGTTTCACTGAGAATTATAAATACTTCATTAGTGAAATGTTTTTGCTCACATTGTTTTTTCAGTTAAATTATCTCATCATTTCCAAACAACAGATTTGGTTTTGTAATGATGTTCTTTTAGTCTTTTTAAACACATAAAAAGGGAAATAAACATAATTTAATCAGCTTGTATTTGGGAAATAATAAATCTATTTGGTTTTCTGATCTCCAGCTAGAAAATGCTCAGCTGATGTGTGAGCATGTATATCTGGTGAAGAAATCTGGAAATAAACTTACAATCTTACAGTCTTGGTAACAGGAACTTCTTTTGAGTTTTTAACTTTTCTTATTTTCTTATAGTGAAAAGCTGCTGCATTCATTTGTGCCCACTCTGACATGCAAAGTTCTTCTGTGGAGAGGAAACGTATTTAATGTACTTTCAACAAGATGGTTGGCTGCTGTTTCTATGGTAGGCGACAAAGCAAGATCTGTGTGACCAAGGGAAATAAATACATTTATGAAACACAACTTAGGGATTTGGGCTCACATCATTGTGTCCAATATTATTAGGTGCTTATTGTTTTACCAGTCGACAGTAGCCTCCTGTTTTGATGGCACTTTATTGCTTTATGTCTCCTGATGCTCACCGTACTGTTTTCCCCTGCAGGAGCTCATCACAGCCTGGTATATTGGTTTCCTGTGCCTCATCCTGGCTTCCTTCTTGGTCTATTCTGTAGAAAAAGAATCCAACGAGGAGTTCGAGACGTATGCTGATGCTCTGTGGTGGGGACTGGTAAGGCAGAATAACTGTGCTGTTGTTATAGAGCTATATGGGGCCATGACGTTTGTTCAAAAGAAAAAAGAAATTGAAACTGAAAAAAGTTTGAAACAAAGGAATTGGAACTGAAAAGAAATGTTTTGAAACAGAAAAAATGTGAATGATGTTTTACTTAGAGATCTCTTGATCCATACACCTGAATTAGATTTCTATTTTTGTATTTTTATAATTTATTTCTCCTTTTTTCTGTTAGATCACACTCACCACCATCGGTTACGGTGATAAAGTTCCCAAAACGTGGAATGGACGCTTGCTGGGAGCTGCATTCAGCATGATAGGCGTGGCTTTCTTTGCTCTTCCTGCTGTGAGTGTGTTGGTTTGTGGGGAAAGCTTTAAACCCAAACATTGACTGAGTTCCTGCTGATGTGATCCTGCTGCTTTATGTCTTCATTAAAGACTGTAGATCTAGTTCTGTCAAGGGCATTTCTCTGGATGTGCATTCATGAAGGTTGAATTTCTCCCCAGAGTAAATCACCTACAGTTTCACTCATTTCAGTCCAGTGATTATTTCAGGATGTAACATACTTTCTCTTTCAGATTAAACTCTATCTTTTTCTGATTAGGGCATCCTGGGCTCTGGCTTCGCCCTCAAAGTTCAGGAGCAGCACAGGCAGAAACACTTTGAGAAGCGGCGTAACCCTGCAGCGGGCCTCATCCAGGTATCCGTCAAAGAAAAACTTCATCACAACATAGTCAGACCAAATTCTGTTTTCTGCTTTCAGTTGAACGCTAAAGTAAAACTATTTCCCTGCAGGCTGCCTGGAGGTTTCATGCCACTAACCTCTCCCGTACAGATCTGCTGTGCACTTGGGATTTTTACGAGCAGACTGTCGCTGTTCCCATGTACAGGTAAGAGATGGCTTACAAGCACAACTTGCTTACTCAAGTATTCTGAAAATCCTATTGTTTTACTGTATCACATTCTGCTACCATTATTGGTGTTGTAAGCACAGTGGAACGCAGACTATCCTTTTCTCATCCGGAGTTTTTCTTTGGTATCAGGTGTGGCTGTCTGTTCGTCCAGCGAAGCCTTGGCAGAGATATCTGTCTGAAAGACATTTTAAAAGACAATTCTCCCAGCAGCCTCTTTGAGAAATTAATTTGATGTCCAGTGCTGCAATGAGTCAGCAAAAAAAAGCATTAAGCTTCACTTTCACACAACAGATTTATGACTTTCAAGGTGTGTTGGAAATATCTTGTGCTGTTTCTCACCTTAAATCGTAATTTGAGGTGAAAGGGTCGCCAGATTTGATGTGAGCTTGAAAGGACTTTGAAGGCAAGCTTTAACCATTTTAAATTCATCAAACCATCTTGACAGAATGATGCAATCCTATTTCTGTGTTCCCAGAATCATCCCACCGCTGAATCAACTGGACCTGCTGAGGAATCTGAAGGGAAAGTCATTCAGGTAGGAATACAATTTATGTATCTTATATGTTAACCTGTCAGTCATGTTTCTGGACTGTGAGAAAAATGCATGAACAGTGACAACATGCTAACTCCATGCAGTAAACACAGGCTGGGATTCAAACTCACAACCTTCTGGTTGCTAGGTAACAGTGCTACTTCACAGTATGTGAATGTGTTTAAGCTTTACCTGTGTGTCAATCAGTGAATGAGTAACTGGTAAAACTCATGCAGATGCTGCTGCCTCTGCTGATTGGTATGTGTTTCATAGGAGACGTCATTTATTCTGGAACATTTTGAAAATAATTACTTTATTATTTGTACCGTAATACTGATACATTATTTTCACAAAGGTATAGGCATATTATTTTTGATTTTTATGGAAAGAAAATAAATGCAGCTGGATGATTGGCAATTAATCTAATTATGATATTTGGCAAATTTCATGTTTACAAATGTAAATTTCTGACATCATCACCCATTTATTTATTTTATTTTACTTATTCACTTTTTCCAAGAATACAAACCAAAATGCTGTAAGCAGATATGAATGTAGTACTCCTGGCACACTTTATTTCACGTTTTGTTTTTTCTTTATATTTGAAAACAAAAAAAATTCTTGCAGATCCACATGTTGTGCTGTTACTGCAGGAAATAAAAATTTCCTGGTTCAGTAATTTATGTCCTCTTCATTTGTTTTTTTCATTTGTAGTTCTAAAGAAACTCCACCCTAGCATCATGGAGTGATGCTGGGTTTTACTGGATTTACTAGTGCAGAGAAGCTGCAGCTGATAGTTTGTGCCTTTTTTCTCCTTACAGGAAAGATTCTCAGGCAGAAACCTCACCCAGGTATGTGACATGATTCCTTTTTATTTTCTTCTTTCACCTTCCTTTGGCTTCACTTCAATTTGGCTCTTAGATGCTGCTGAGGCACTCTTCTTGGAGGAAGAGTGTGCAAAGTATATCTGTGTTTGTGTGTGTGCGTGCGTGTGCATGCGTGTGTGTGTGTGTGTTGGACCTGATCGTGGCTGAGTGATAAGTGCCTCCTTCAAGAATGGTCTTGCTGCATTTGCTCAAAGATGAGCTCACTCTGGCCTCTCACAGCTTTACGAGATATTCACAGGGTGACCAGATCCCGACGAACTCACTGTGAGACTGTGTATGGAGGATCCTAGGCAAGGAAAGGAAAATCTGAGAAAAATTTGTCTAATAGTGCCACAGTGTGTTGCAGTTTGGCAATAACTTCAGCTGCTACTGCTGAAGTTGTCAGTTAGAGACAAATGACATCATGGGTAATACATTTTTATCTGCAGTTTGAAAATAAGTCTGAGCTCCTTTTATAGGGCTGTGGATACAGCTTTTGCTGCTGTCTGCTTGGCACCTTGTTGAATCTACATGTTTATAACTTATTTTGAAGAGAGAAAGCAGATGCTTCTGTTAGGCAGAGTCAACTAGTAAAGACCTCTGGCTGTTGTCAGCTAGCTTCTTAGCTAGCTCACAAGACTTTGCTACCAAAAGTCATAAAAAGTTCCCACCACTTCAAACTTTTTGATCTTGATAAAATAAAACCAGCAAAAGACAAGATACAAATGATTTTTGAGCCCTATTATAATATATTTACAGACTAGCTGCTAGCAATGCTGCAGTTAGCATTTGATTTTTAACTTAAAGCTAAACTAAAAATCTACTTTGCTATGCTCTCCCTTGAAAAGAGATTCTTAATCCAATGGTAACTTCTCAGTAAGTTCAGTTTTTATTTAGTAAGAACTTGAAAACAAAATATTCCTCAGTGATTACAGATTATGTAATATAGAGTTGGTTGGTTTCTGAAATCTCTGATCAGACATGGGAATTTAATAACATCGCTAAAATCTCGTTGTCTACATGTGAATACAGTTCATTAGCTCCCTTTAAGAGTAAGTGCAAAACACCTTATTTAAAAAAAAAAATTACCAAACAAAAACCAGAATGTGTGGCACGTATGTATATGCAGTCCTTTATAATCTGACACCCCTCAGTAAATTCCCTTTTGTAAGTTTTGCCTGCTGCGTTGCTTCTGAAAGGTGGAAAATTTCTGAAATTGTAAGATAAGGAATTAAACTTGCTCTGCAGACTGGCGACCTGTCCAGGGTGTACCCCGCCTCTCGCCCGGAACCAGCAACTCCCAACCCCACTAGGGACAAGGGTGAACAGATGATGGATGGATGGATGGATGGATGGATGGATGGATGGATGGATGGATGGATGGATGGATGGATGGATGGATGGATGGATGGATGGATGGATGGATGGATGGATGGATGGATGGATGGATGGATGGATGGATGGATGGATGGGTATTAAACAGTTTTTCAGTCTCACATAAGAGTGGTACCTGGCCACCCTAAATATTCACAAAGAAGCTGCTCTTTGACCCCATCCCTCCAGTTTCCAGCTTTGCCTCAGCACTATTTCTTTGGATCACTTTAAGAGCTGCGCTTGAACTGTACATCACTGTTTTTGGTCAAGAAAACATGTGAAATAATTGACGATGTAGTAACACTTTATCATAGCGAACGCCTTAATTAGATAATTTCAGTTTTGTTGAAAACTGGAACATAATTTAAAAAAACATAATGAAAACCATTTAAAAAAGGATAGTGAATTAAATTGAATTTCACACTGTGGTTATAGTAAAGTGTTACTGGCATCATATTATGGCACACTCTGGTGTTTTTGTGACTGTCTCCACTGCTGTTGTATCTTTTTGTGTCTCCTCTACTGCCCACCACTCCAGTAGTGAAAATGCACACAAAGACAGACTTTGTGGGTGCTGCCCAAGAACTCTTAGGTATAGTTGCTGCACAGATACTAACAGCTGCATCGCAAGTTCTTGTGTTTCCTTTATTCCCCACCTTGTTTCCTTCCTTCTATGAACTAAAGCTGAACAGAGATGGCTCAATGATGATTACACGTGTTATTAGGTCAAGATTGGACTAGATGATTATAAGGACGTAGAAGTTCTCTCAGCGATCTGTACATAAAAACCAAAAGCTACTCTTCCTAAACCTTTCAAGTGTTTTTCCCCCTCAGAGAACATACAGTTATTCCCCCCCTGTTTAGGTCCCTACCACTGTTGATTTATGGTTTTGTTTAGTAATGTCTTTATGCAGTTAATTTGCTTGCTGCCTTTTTTTTGCCAGATCAGCCGTTGTAGTATGCAGGCAGCTGCATACTGCCGAGTGCCTAACAGCTCCAGAGTATCTGACAGAGCATACAGTATCAGGGTGATTTATTTTTATTTTTTGCATGATTAGTGTTCACTTTTTTTTTTTTTTTTGCGTAGAGTGAGACCACAGCTGCAACTTTGCTTCACATGCATGCCCGCTTGTAGCTTTCTTGCTGCTTGCCTGACCGACTCAATGCTCCACCATGCTCGTATGTGGACATGGGTCCTTCTGCTGTAGGATTTTGGCCTTTTTGAGTTTCTTCTGAGGTAAGAAAAATGATTGCAAGTGCTAATTTATCAAAAGTTTTGCAAAAAACAACAAAGATAAATACATTTTATACGGTATTTTTATTTGGGCATGATTTACAGCAATAAATAAGTCATATTCATTGAATATTACTTCTTGTTACTTGCTCTGCGTAGTCGGAAAGCCAGTCTGAAGGACAAGGTGTTTCCCAGTCCTTCCAAACCCCCTGTGGTTAAGGGGAAAGCACCCTCTCCGGTGGTAGAAGACGGGACTGAAGCCAGCCCAAGCAAAGGCACCAAGAGCTGGAGCAGAGTCCGGGGTGGTGCCTCTCGCCAAAACTCAGATGGTAAGAAAACAAAATGCTGTAAAACTGAATAACAAAGAGTGCAGCTGAGCTGAAGACAGCATATATGATTTTCAGTGATTTTTATTTAGATCACTAAATAGATAACTTTTTATCTGTTAAGCGTGACCGACATCATGTCATTATGAGACAATAAACTACAGGATAATCACTTCCTGTCGTCTTCTTCTTCATGGTTTTCCCCAGTAGTAACATCTGGCTGTTGATCACGTGCATTGTGATACAAAGAAAGTGTTTTGATCTTACTGAAAAACGTTTTATCAAAAAAAATTTAATTGCCGTTTTCCCTCAAAGCATATTTATTTTCAGAATTTAAGTTTGCCCAGTTTCATGGTCAATGGAAACCCAGCTACTGATGTTGGAGGAACTGGTTCAAGTGAAGAACATGTGGAGGCCAGACAACACCAAACCCATTCACATGCTCCTTTGGTGCAATGAGTCATATTGAAACAGGAAGTCCATCCCTGCCCTGTCTTAAGAGTCATGAAACTGTCTAAAATGATGAAACATTAAAATTGTTCCTTGTAATGGAACCAAGCGGCCAACCCAACTTCTGAAAACAGCCCCTCATTACACTCCTATATGGAGTGTAATGAGGCACATTACATTCAGGGTTGTGTTGTTTACCTGACAACTGGTTCACCCAGGCTCAAAATGACTAAGGAGAGGGAGGTGTGATTTGTCACTTTACAGGTCATGTTTTGTTGTTTCATAGTCCAGCTGGAGTGTGCACTTTAAAACATCACTGCCCTTTGGATTGTAGTTAGTGATGAAATGTCTGCATGCTGGAGCCACACTGAAGTCCCCTGAACTCCTGATCACAAGCCATTCTTTACCAAATGTTTGTAGAAGCAATGCCCTAAGAAGGGTAAGCGTATTAAGACCATTTATTAATACCATTTCAATTCAATTACCTGGAGCGGTGTCTGATGCTTCTGGGGGTATTGTGCATCTTAGCACGCAGAGGCACACAGAACAAAATGCCGTGGTGGAGACGACATCTGACCAAAGGGATTAAACATCTTCAGCAGAGTGACAAACCTGTGAGAATTAGCAAAGCAAATACAAATACAAATACCGTATTTTCTGGACTATAAGTCGCAGTTTTTTTCATAGTTTGGCCAGAGGTGCGAATTATGAGTGGAAATTCATTTGTGCATGTTTTTGTGTGGTCCACCATTGTATGGAAAACTCTAAGAATGATTTTAAAGCCCCCATCCTGCCCCCATCTTCCAGGTTGTGCTTTACACCCCTGTGTTTGTTGTCACAGGCAGCGCACAGATCGGCTCTACAAGTCAGATGGCTGCACAGATTAGTGACACTTATATTAATATTAATAAATATAATGACGTTTAGTCGCATAACTTTACGTACTTGTTCATTCGTAGCTGTTTTCACGTTTATTGCGCTGTTCATAGTAGTCTCGATGTTTGCGATTTTCTGGAGCATAACGCGAAGCTTGAAGTTATTCAGAAGTAATACATTAACTTGACATTAACAAAGACAGCGGGACGGATCATCCGGGAAATGATGGACTGAAACTAACTGAATGTCAGACAAATTCTGGGGTTGATGTCTGCTTATTAAGCCCAAAAACCAGACACAGATTAGTGACACTTATATTAATATCAATAATAATATTATATAATATAATAGATTCATTAAATCTGCAAGCGACTTAAGAAAAACAAAAAAACAAAACAAAGCCACAATAAATGGGATTGGCGACCGAAACTCAAAATAGTTCCTTTTCAGCAACAAAACGCGCATCTCCCGCCATTGTTTCTGTCGCTGCTGACAGTGTCGCATAGACACTGCGGTCACTCCCCAAGACGGGTAGAGGAAATAAAATCACAAAAGAAAATAGTCACACAAAGTGGTTTTGATAAGTAACTGTAGTCTGACTACCTGATTTGAAATAGAAACGTATTAGATTAGTGTTACTGAAAAAGTGGACATCACTGTCTGCCTCCCACCTAGCCTGAAACCCTCTGTTCTCAGCGTCCACTAAACGTTTAGCCATTTTTGAGGAGTGGGTACCTGAAAGTTGATCTCTGCTCTGATTGCTGATGAATAATGAACAAGCTCCTGCTTCAGTGACTTCGAGGGCTACCGTTGTATTGTGGAGAACGTAGTGTTGGTGCATGCAAAATGTCGGGGCGTCTGTGGCAAGCGGGTCGGTTATAATAGTAATTAAATATCATGCTGGGGGCCACAGATAATTAGGGCCTTGACTTTGACATATGTGACTTAGAGGGTTGTATCCAATCATTGAAAATAAAATATAATCTATTTTATTGGGGAAAATAAAGGCATAGCATGACACTTTTATACCGTTCAGTCTAATAAGAATCCATTTCAGTCTAGCCAAGCATGAGTGAGATAAAAGATAAAAGTCCTTCTTATCCAGATGAAAGATCAAATCAAAAACGGCAACGAAACTGACCTCCTGGTTCAATGCTGTGGCAGTCACTGTTCCAGTGTTTTCATGACTGAGTAAGATTTGTTTTTTAGTCCTATTATTATTGTGGGTTCGTGTCAGCGTTCTCGATGGTTGACAATGCTGGCTCCAGACCTCATGTGGCTCCTCGGCGCCTCCACAGCTTTAGACAAATATTACATAAAAATAACCATAAATTTAATGTAAAGTCCAGTTTTCACAGTTTTCTTGATTTTAGTGAAATATCTGCTTTGAAAATATTTAACAGGAGGGCACCAATGGAACAAATATTATTTTGTCATAAATCTGCAAATTACATCCTTGTCTTCATTTTCAGTAAATATTGAATGCAACATTCAATAATATGCATTTGTTTTCTTACCAACTGATGCTTTTTTTTTTGTCATTTTCTTATAACCAATGGTATGTAGTAACAACAAAAACAACTTTGTGTGAATAAGTTAAGTTTTGTGTGAAACATCATTCAGTTATGATTACCTCAATAAGGCCAAAGCCATTCATTTGATTCAGGTGTGTTGGAGAAGAAATGTTTCGAAAAGTAGACGTCCTCTGTTTGATGTGTTTCTCTGCTTCAGCTCACCTGAACCTACTGATGGCAGATTCACAGGCTGAATCAGGAGCAGAGAAATGTCTAAAACATGCAGGGCAGCGTGTCTGGAGGAGCCTGCTGCTAAATATCAACTCCAAACTGATCTAATTTAGTTCATGCTGAGAAATGGGCACATTGTTATTAAAAACTTTGCAAACATTAGCATTGACCTTTGTCACGTGGTCCTATTGTTGCATAATTTGTTGATCTAGGTGGAAAAAAATTCTACATTTTCGTCTTTTCTTGAACATAATAGAACTTTATTTTTAAAATAAAAAAAGATTAGTGTTTATTAATAACAATAATGAAGAAATATTAGGAATAATAATATTAGGAATAATAATAACAATAACAATAATAATAATAATAACAACTCATATTTGGATTTATTTTTCTTGTTTGAAGTATACCAAAATTGTACTAAATTTGGCATGTTAAAACATGAATTCTTATGGTTTTATTTACATCATTACTGGTATATGTTACATTATAAAACTTACGAGACTATTGAATAGACATGCAGAAAAACTATTGAAAAAATTTGTCATTTTAATGTATTTCATTTTTTCCATTGAGCACTCACTGGGCTTTCCGCCCTGAGAGTTCAGCCATATCACAGTTAACAGCAGTTCAGCATTTTACCAGCTCAAACCAGGAAGCTGTGGACATGGCTAATGGATTAGATTATTCTGTTTGTTTAGATCTGAAATTCCATTAGAAAAAGTCATCTTCCTTTTAATTAGACATAAAATATTAATTATAATATGATGGTCTATAATTTTTTAAAATTCACAGCCTCAGAAAAATGTTTTCCAGATTATAGACTAAAATGGCTGTTTGCTGCACTTTACATCCATGCATCATCCAGGACACAAATCTAGAAAGTTTCTTCATCATCTCTTTATGTTTTCTGTTGAACAGTTTGAACCAACTCTCATCAGCTGTATGTTTTCTTCTTTCACCTCATGACATGTTAAAGTGCTGATTGAAATGCAGGATGAAGACTTTGGACTGAAGAGTTCTCCAGGTTAGACAAGTCACCATGACATGGCTTGAGTTTTTACCTCTGATTTAATCTGTAAGTTTCTTTAGTGTGCAATGTTTTGTACATTTTAACCAACCAGTTGATCGCTATAAGACAGAAGAGACAATTTAAATTGAATCAGAAACTATTTAGTGGATCCACTAAATAAAACATCCATGTTTACAACAGATTTGTCTACCATTGTCACCCGACTACAGAATCCATAACAAATTTTTTCCCCTCATGTCTCTCCTCTTTTTCCTCTTTGCAGCAATTGAAGGTTTAATAAGTAAGATATTGGAAGTATTTTCCAATATATATATATATATATATATATATATATATATATATATATATATATATATGTGTGTGTGTGTAAAAAAACAACAAGAAAGAATTTGGCTTTACCTGTTTCTGAGAAAACTGCATGCTGAAATTTGTTGACTTTTTTTTTCTTGTCATGAACCCCTCTATAATTTTCTATTATGTCTATTTTCTCCTTGTTTTGACTGGAGGCTGTAAAGCATGAGTATATCTGAGAGCATGGTATGATTTTAATACCTCTACTCAATATTGGAAAACACAAACAATTATGAAGCTTGTTTTTCTCCCCAGCAAACGGAGGCTAAGCTAACAGTGGGTTCAAGTCAAGCTTTAAGACAAACTCACGCAGATATATTGTAGTCAAAAATTCTGCTTTATTTTGCATGAAAAAAGCCCCATTTTAACCCAAAAGTTTCAACTTATTTCTGCAGTTAGGTCTTGACACCTTTATGACACCAATGCTGACTGTGTTAATCCAATAACTGGAGAGTACTTGTCATTAAAGGTCTCAGTAGCTTCCTTTATCACTCCAGCTCTATCCTTCAATTCTGCTCCACACAATCCTTTACTCTGGTTCTCCTCAAAGCTTGCTCATTGCATTTATAGCAGGCTTACTGGCTTAACACCAAAGTGTAACCTGTACAGATAAAAGCAAGAGCTATGCTTTGCTTCTGCTGCTGTAGTCCACATGCGAGAAAAGATAAAAATGTTTCCTCTGTTTGTCTTTGCTTTCCAGAGGCGAGCCTCCCCGGAGAGGAAATCGGTGATGATAAGAGCTGCCACTGTGAATTTTTCACCCAGGAATTACCTCCAGGACTCAAAGTTACTATTAGGGCTATTTGGTAAGGATTCTCTTTCCTTAGGATTTTATTGAGACTTTTTACTAATGTTAACAAAACAGGCTAATAATAGTTGTGGTGGGATTAGATTAAAAGAATTTTATTGAATTTAATGCAGGATCTGTAATTCATTAATCACACATTAATTGCATTTTAATCAAAAACCATATATTGACAAAGTAAGCAATGTTTTCACTTTATTGAATAGACATATGAATAAAACAACGAAGATGTTTATTGTTTTTAATCTGTTATATTTAGGTTATGTAGCCATCAAATTAGTTCTGTTATACCCATTCAGATTTCAGGAAGTGTGATCATTCATATAACTTCTTTGAAAAAGTACTTCTTTAGAAATGTGTGCTGTCTATGCTGACGGGAGTGTTGGGGATGTTTGTGCTGCTTCAACATGTTTAGCATTGAGTATTTTATGCTTGAATAGTTTTGTAGGCCAGCTCCTACACAGTAACAGTCTTCTTCAGTGTTCCATCAGATTGTCTTTTAAAGCAAAAATGAACCTCAGTGAGGCAAGCAAAGCGGCTTTGTTTTCTATCTCTGTTGTCTGTGGGTGTTTTTTGTATGGCAGATTTACGCCCGTACTAGAAACAAGCGAATACAAGGGTTCTGCCTCTTCACTTTTGTACATAAAAATAAATGTGATTATTTTCATTTAAAATTTTTACATGTTAAAATATATATAATTAATGTTATAAAAATGTATATAATTAATATTAACACATTAGAGTCCTGGCCTTAAATATTAGACATTGATAGACTCTTATTACCAGCCTGACATCCCTCCTGGTTCACCCTTGTCCATATAAAAACCAGTTTGAACCTGGTCGTCTCTCCTCTGATTAGTTTTTCTCATGTTTGAAATAAATGGCTTCTTTCAGTCCAAACACAAACAAAAGTCCAATCACACCTTTAAAGCTGGTCACCTTAAATACATTGATATTTTAAATAGCAAATAAATTCATGTGGTTTGTGAAAACAAGGTGTCATCCCCCACAGCGTCATGAAGTTCCTGGTGTCAAAGAGGAGGTTCAAGGAGAGTCTGCGGCCTTATGATGTGATGGATGTGATTGAGCAGTACTCTGCAGGCCACCTGGACATGCTGTGTCGCATTAAGAACCTGCAGTCCAGGCAAGTACATGTTTTACTCTGTGGGCTGCTTGGTGTAAACACGGTTGAAATCTGGACTTCACAGCGGATACACACATGTCGTGATAAACACGCGCCATTGACCTGCCTTTTTCATTTGTCCAGCTACATGTGCTGTATTCAGATCTATATCTGCAGCTTTTATGCAGCACCACAGTACAGTTCACTCCTTCACAAAAGTATCCAGTGTTTCATTGTCGTCTTTTTGTTTTCTATCAGTTTTATCAGACTCCTCAAAATCCCGAGGCCCCGAAGGTCTAACATCCACAAAAAATATAGTCCAGCTGTGAAATGTATACACTTCATCCATGCAGCAAGTCAGACTCACTGTGTCCCTGTGTGCGTGGGCATGCGTGTGTGTGTGTGTGTGTGAGAGGAATCTATTGAAACTTGTTCTTCATAGCTAATGTGATTCACACGTTGCTTCACTTTGCATTGCACTCATATCGTCTCTGTGTGCTTTGCCAGGATAGATATGATTGTGGGGCCCCCTCCCCCAACAACACCACGGCATAAGAAGTCCACTGAAGGTCCTAGGTTAGGTTAATAGACTGCACCTTTAGACCATTTATCAGCATTTACTCTCTGTATACCATAGCTCCAATATTGGACAGTTACGTGCTGCATTATCATTTTGACTGATGAACCCCTTTTGAGCTTCAGCCTCTTGATTTGTCTCATTACGTTTCCAGAATAACAAATTTGCAGCCAAATGTAAATTTTTCTTTGTTATATTATACTCTTTTACAACCTGCCACCAATAAGAGGAGGAGATACAAACCAATTAGTTAAAATTAATACATATGTTAATGAGCCACAGCCAATGGCCTCACTCAACAGGGGTTTGAAGTGCTAGATGCTTGTTCTCACAAAGGAGAAACAGACGAAGAGATTCCCCCCATAGGATGCAATGGAAATGAAGCATGACCAGCACCGCAGAGGCATGTCCAGTGATGCATTTTGGCCTCAGACTCAATATGTCTTGCAGGCGTTGTTCATACTTTGTCTCATGATGCATGGATCCACACATTCCATTGAAAGCTACTACTTCTTAAAATGCTGTCATTTATGTGGAGCTTGAAGGCATTTTTTTTTCTCATTTTCTCATGTTAGACTCATCCACATCTTTGCATTCAGGGCCGTGCAGAGACCTTTGGAGGGGCAGGGACTCAAATTTAAAAAAGGGGGCACATTGAACAAAAACACTGTACAACAACACAGCAACTACCCATATTAATCAAGAATCTAATTCGATCATACTATGTCATTGCAATCATGTGTGGACAATGCAAAGCAAATATAGTCCATATTTTCCCCAACAGGTATAATGTTCCTGTTTCCGTTGACAGTCCCGGAGGGCTGAGTTAGTCTGAGACTGTAGTTGTTAAACAGACCGGAGGAAAGGTCGCTGATTATGAAGTTATGAATAAAACAATTTTCTGCCATTTTACTAATTAAGCCCTAATAATATCTATTTAACCTCTAGAACAACTTGGCTGCAGACTGATTTATAGATCAAAAAGCTCAAAGGGGTTTAACTCTATATAATTGTTTGATGTTAGCAATTGTTTGACCTAGAATTATAAGACTGGAATATCAAGGCAAAGAAAACTCAGTAGCTGCTGGTAGGGGCCATCCAGGGGCCTTCAGACATTCAGGTTTGGAGGTCCTGAATGTCTGGTGGCTCCAGAAATGGTTTATTTGTAACACAGACCATATAGCTATCTAAACCTGTATCATAATTTATAGAGAATGACAATGTTGTTTACATTTTATTTCATGCATTCAGTTGAGAAAAATAAATAGTACATATAGGATTTAATTAAGAAGTTTACTTAGTAAAAGTTTAAAGAGTCATCTTGATAGTTCTGATTGTCATGTTACCATGGCTACAATACAGTGTAATCTTTGTGTTTTAATTGGGTTTGTTCACAAATACATCACAGCAAATAACCAATAATCAGTGATTGATTTTAAACTCGGCCAATAAACCTGATCTCCCTCTCACAGATTCACCTTATCAATATTTAAACATATTAGTAATGCTGAGGTTCTTAGTAGAACGGGTTCCGGGTTTGGGGGGGTTGGATCTGTCTGAGGAACCCATATTACCTTGGGCCGGCCCTGCATGAAGAGCCGCTGCGATGCTCATCTCTGGATTCTACCTGGAATCCCCCGGTGGCCCCTGTCAGTTCGCTGATGCTTTGGGGACATTTGGTTCATTTAATTGTGGCATGTTTGTCTTTGTGCTGCGGTTCTAATTATTGCTCCATTATTATCTCTGATGTTTATTTTATGAACTCTAAATGCTCTGGCCCGAATCTTCCTTTAACACTTGAGGTTCTGCAGTAACTTTCATTTACAGCTGTTCACCTCTAGCCCAGATCCCGTCAGCAGCGGCTTTAACCCGCTTGGTAGTAACGTTGAGGAGTAGCAGAGTAAACAGTCGCAGGTGGTACCGGGGTACAGGGTACCAGGTACAGGGTGATACCAGGTGGTACCAGGTGATACCGGGGCTTTGAGCTGCATTGTCGATACCGTGTCTTAATCAGGATGTCTGATATAAACCAGACATTCTTTCTATCTGTCGGTGGGACCGACCCAGATGGCCTGTGGAACTGGGCTTTTAGCAGAATGATGAAGTTAAAGTCAGAAGTTTCTCTGCTGCCGAAGCATTTCTGTGTTTAGGGGCGAGGCGGGTTTTTTCCTGCTTTTGCGAGGACAATTATGAAAATATAAATAGAAAAAGGTTTTTTGACGTCAACATCAGACCTACATTTGCATTTACAAACCACTGTATGAAAATATCTATATTTAATAGTTTGAGGCACAGATCAGCCCCCCTCCTCCTCACCATGGACCCAGTGACTGAACAATATAGAGGCAGAAACTGAGTCATTATTAGACTGAGGGCAGCCAGACTAGTTTATTTTGCTAAAATTATTATATTTAGCTAAATATTATTGCTGAGGGGCAAAAACAAGCCTTCTGACATACAGATTAAAAATAAAAACTAAAAAAAAGTCTGCATGTGCCTGTCTGCATTTTTAAAAATTTTAATGGTAAACTTTTGAAGATTTCTGGCTGACATGGAAATGTTTGTTTTATCCCATCTTACTAAACAATTTTTTAAACCCTAGAGTTGACCAGATTGTTGGTAAAGGCTCCAAAGTGGATGGAGAGGGAGCGGAGGACCAAAGCATGATGGGACGACTTGTCAAAGTGGAGAAACAGGTGGGCGTTGTGGACAAAAAAAATCTGTGTGGAACAGATCAGGCTGAAACTCTGGCAAATGACAAAGAGCAAAATCTTTATTTCGTCGTTTGCAAACAGAGAACACACAGCAGCCACAGCACATTAGCTGTACCTGCAATGAGTTCTGACTTGGAGCTGCAAGCGCTCACAATATATAGAACTCTTCACACAATGTGGTCACTCCCTGGGTCAGAGCCAGTTCCAGTTGAACAGGTTTAATGCATGGTCACTCTTAACAGTGGGGTGAGTGCAACGACATCCTCACTGAAGGGTCAGTTAATTGAATAGTTGATAAATATCTTCTGTGTTCAAAATATGGGAGTTTCCAAAAATCAAGTTTACTAATGGAACAATTTTGCATAACAAGAACACTTTAAGACCTTATACGTGCACTCAGCACGTACTCTGAGCTTGTGACATTTAATAGAGAAATTTGTTAAACCTTAGGGTTTATTCCATCTCTCTATTATCAAAACTAACTATTCTTATCTGTTAAAAAACACATACCAAAGCCTGGACTAATACCAAAGCATTAGTCCACTTATCAGTCTGTTGCAACTACTATAGGTAGAGGTCAGCAGGAAACCTATCTGACTGGTTATACAGACTTTCTCTGGACACATACTCTAACAGACTGAGCAATATTAATGTGGTTAAATGAGTAAAAGAATTAAATAAAATTATTAAAAGAAATGATTTTTACATCACAGCGTGTCCCAACTCTACCAGTTCAGAGACAATCTAAACCAGGGATGTCAAACTCCAGTCTTCAAGGGCCACTGTCCTGCAGTTTTTAGATGTGCCATAGGTACTAAACACTGGAATGAAATGGCCCAATTTTCACTTTCTTGTGCAGATAAGTTCTATAGAGCCTTGTTAATTAGCTAATTATTCTATTTAGGTGTGGTGCAGCAGAGGCACATCTAAAAGTTGCAGGGCAGTGGCCCTCCAGGACTGGAGTTTGACACCTGTGGTCCACACAGTTTGATAACTGTGTGGACCACTTCCCCACATTCTGTTATATTATGCCGAAAAGCATAGCTAAGTCCAGTATATGTACTAAGTTTGATATGTGTGACATACTAAAAAATGTTCAGTATTTATCAATTTAAAGAGGCAGTATTATGTAAAGTTGACTCTTCTGAGCTTTTCATCATAATTTTATCCCATCATTAAAAACATACCTGGAGTTCATGTTTGAGAAATGCTTGAATCTCCCATGGCAATCATTCAGGGTTGCCTAAACGCTAGTTCCTACAAAGCACCGGCCATTTATCCAAAGCTCTTCCTCCTTGGAGCTTCACCCAAGCTTCCTCTTGCTCCACTTGGCTCCTCCAGACTAGCGACAGCAGCAATCAGCAGACACCTGGTGACACCTGGTGTCTGCTACCTTGCTAGTTCTCCATGAAGCACTGGTAAAAATGTTAAAACTTCATGGAGGAATGTTGCTGTGACGACGTGGCGAAATCGACGTGTCAGAAAGAGCAGGAGCTTCTTAAAGAGACAGAGGCCCAATTACTAGGCGTGGAATTACAAAGTCAAATATAAGTAATTTTTGGCATTTACAGCATTTTTGTAACTGAAGGTAACATAGGTACTACACAATGTGCCATTTTAGAGTATGGCACATTGCCCCTTTAAGAAGGTATTTGTTGGTTACTTTGTTCCAATGAGTTGTAATAATTGTATTGTTTTTTTTCGTCTTCCTGTAGGTTTTCTGCATGGACAGGAAACTTGATTTTCTGGTCAATGTGTATGTTCAGCGTATGGGCATCACTCATTCAGAAACAGAGGCCTTTTTTAACTCCAAGGAGCCGTACCCAGCACCGCCTTACCACAGCCCGGAGGAGACCAAGGAAGAGAAGGATGAAGACAAGGCGACCAAGGTGGAAAAGAAAGCCAAGACGCGTTCTGCCTTGGCAGATGTCTCGCATTCTGATAGGCCTCTGGAAAAGAAAGATCCTTTACTCGGTCAGCCCGTGGCACAGTCAGTTGGCACTCCATCTGGCAGTAACAGCCGCCCCTCCACTTCCTGGCAGCACCAGCTGCAGCATCCCCTCAGCCAGCCTGCCTGGGGCAGCAGCATAGCCAACACCCCTTCGCCCGTCTTAGCCGCCGGTGGCCAGTCACCCACCGTCTTCCGTCTGCCTCCACCGCCCGCACCGACACAT
Organism: Poeciliopsis gracilis; assembly: GCA_911649635.1. Classification (NCBI taxonomy): domain Eukaryota; kingdom Metazoa; phylum Chordata; class Actinopteri; order Cyprinodontiformes; family Poeciliidae; genus Poeciliopsis; species Poeciliopsis gracilis. The sequence continues at coordinate 286,763 of CAJVRI010000589.1, forward strand.
GATAAGTCGTCCTCGGGCGTGTGCGGGAGCGGCAAGGAGAGTAGCTCTCAGGGCAGGCGACGCCACAGGAAACACAGGTGTCAGCGCGACGCCACAGCCGTGGAGAGCGACACCTCCCTCTCCATCCCGTCTGTTGACCATGAGGAGCTGGAGCGTTCCTTCAGCGGGTTCAGCATCTCTCAGGCGAAAGAGGACTTCTTTGGGCCGTCTTTCTTTGCGGGTTCAGGAGGAGGAGGCAGTGCAGCGGCTGAAGCTGTAGGCGGACGCTCAATCTGTGCCAGGGTCCGACCGTTTATAGCTGAAGGGGAGTCAGATACTGACTCAGACCTGTATGCTCCATCGCCGCTGTCCTTCACTGGAGACGTGTCCTGTGGTGAGAGGGGCTGGCTGGGATTGAAGTAGGCCAGAGGACTGCTCTGCCCAGGCTGGAGGTGACACATCAGTGCCAAGACGAGATCATCAGACCTCCTGTCCAACCGGCTTACCATCCACAATGATGATGTTTTAGACAATGGATTCACATGAGAGGCTGCACATTATGACAGAGGTTATATTGCTGCAAGTGATAGTCAGATAACCTTCGAAAAATGTTTTCTCATTTTTCTGTTAATAATCAAACTTTTCACTCACATTGATTACTGACAGTTGCTTCATATATTTTGTGGAATTTAAAATATTGGATAAACATTGAGGCCCCATCATTACCAACACTGGCAGTTGAATTTTAAATGTCCATTAGTTCTAGTTGGAGATTATTCCTACATCTTCCTCTATCCTCTCTAATATTTCTTCTTTATAAACTTCAAGTGAAATTCAAAACGTTGTAAGACTGAGAGCAAATGGTAGGCAATGCCAAAGTAAAGGATGGTTTGAATTTGGATGTGTTAATGTCGGTTAACACATACCGGGTGACATTATGGCCTCCTGCTGGTACAACTTAGGTACTAAGTTGTCTTTGACTGGAATCCCCGATCACAAATGCAGATTTTTTTTTTGTCAGTTCATAAAATTTCATGGAAAAGTGAAGACCAGGTGATGAACAATTTATTAGGCATAGAGTGAAATATACTGTATACCTTTTGCATTCTGATATCGGAATATGATTTAGATTGTCAAAGTTTTTTAAAAGTTCATAACGTCACTTTTTATGTTCAAAACTTTTTGCATTTGAAAAAAAAATACTGAGAGTTTGTGTAATGTGAAATTGTTAGCATAACGTCCTGTAAACCTCTATATCTTTGAATGACTTGAGGTATTATGATGCCAAACCCATTGTTATGGTAATTGGTTAGATTCTTGCAGAGTCAAAACAATTATGCTTGCTTATAATATGGTTAATTCAGCCTGCAATAAAACGAAAAAGACAAAGAACCAACTCCCCTTAAAGTAATACCAATATTTGCAGAGCGGTAAAACAAAGAACCTCCTGCATGGCATGTTAAATGGTTGATTTTAGGACTGTTAGGTAGACTAAACCAAAGCAGCAACAGCAAAAAAGTCACCTCAACTACATTGTTTTAATGTTCTGCAAAGGGGTGCATAAAGCATGAGTTAAAACACGATATGCATGCACGAGAGCTTTCAAGCTAGCGTTTTTAATGCTCTTAAAGGTTTTGCTTGATTTCAAATCATGCAAATGCTGCCTGAGCTTGTAAAATTCCAAAACCTACACAATGTTTTTAGGCAGACTTGAGTGCAATGTTAAATATAAGCAAAAAAAAAGGGCTGAGTTTGATGCAGCTTGTAGATTTTTCTGGGTTTCACACCAAATACATCCTTGGAGTTGGATTGCCTAACTTTACTCAGACGTGGTGGTGTTTATCCTAAACTGCATTGATCTTTCCAGTAGATTTTCTTTTGCTATTTTGGTTCTGCAACAGAAAAAAGAAAGAAGTAAACAGGGCAAATGAGAACCATCTTTAAACACTCAAGCCTTATTTTCAACCGGCTCCATTTTATAAATAAACCAATCATTTCCTTTTTTAATGTTTTGTAAAAGAGGGGACAGTTGATCTTCAGTCAGTCTGATTTTAAAAACATTTTCATTTAAATTTAGCTTAAACATTTAATAATTTCTGTTATGAACAGCTCCTATTTGTTATAACCAACCCCCAACATTTTAACATTAAATTAATACTCTAACATGAACATCAATCAAGAAATATCATTTATTAGAGGGTGTTAGTACAAAATCCACATTTTACCAAAAGACAAATAAAGGCAGAAACTTACAGGCATGTTTTTTTAAATAGCAAATGGATTAAACCTAAAAGGTTTTGGAGGCCAGAGAACAGGTTCAACTGCTGCACCTTCATCTTCTTCAAGAATAAAACTTTGTACATTACTGAAAAGTTTGAGTTTTATTGCTTCTGCTTTGAATATTTGAACTATAAATGCCTGTTCACAAGGACGTCTCCATGGTGGAATAGCGGAAATATTTCACTAGATGGCGACAGAGAACATGACTTCTAAAGGTATCTGCAGAGCAAAAAGTTTAACCACGAATAACATATTTTGCTGCCAAGGAGCCGGATTCTAGCAGTATTTTAAAAGCTCTTGTTGAGTCATTCTGCTGACTGCTTGCACACAGCAGATAAACAGAATATGAAATAACACACCTTAGAGGTCTGGGACAGTTTTTCCGTTCATTGCCTACGATACGCAACTCTTTGGGAATCAGCTTGCTGGAACTAAAATTAAACTTTCTTCTGTATTTTCACAGATTTAATTAAAGATACAGTAATGCTCTGGTGGAGACAAAAATAATAATCTCTCCTCAGTTCAGGAGCCATTCTTTTTTTCTGCTTGACTGGTTCGTTGGTTAGAAAACAATGTTGTCCCAAAGCATTCACACTTGAACTTTTTCCACATTTTGTCACCTTGCAAACTTCAGTATATTTTATGTAGTGCTGTCAATCTATTAAAATGTGTTTTTAAAATCATATTAATTGAATAACAGATATTTTTGTGACACGCATGAAGTGGAAGGAAAATTACGCTGAACTTAAAATCTCACAAACCGTTCAGTCCATCTTCCAAAAACTGACACAATATGGCACAAACTGCAAACATAAACCACCATTAATCGAAGCAGAAAGCAGAGCTCTGGATCAGCTGCAGAGTTTCACACCTCAGTAGTAAGAATCTGACCCTTTAAATCTGGACCAAAACCGGTCAGGAGTCGGTGAAGGAGCTGAGACTGATGTGGAGGTTGACCTTCCAGCCCTAAACAACCAGAGGCTGCAATGGAACCGTTACATCGATGCATATTGAAATGTTAGAATGACTTAGTTCAAGTCAAGACCTCAAAATAATTGCAAATTTGTTTTATAAACTCATGTTCACAAATGATTTCCATCTAATCTGAACAAGTTTGAGCAATTAAAGAAGACAGCTGAGTCAATCTTTAGATGTGTTGAGCTTGAAGGCGTGCCCACTATTTTATCACTTTATTTGTTAAAGTTTTGAATATGTTACCTCGTTTTCCTTCCATATTACAAAAATGCCCTCAACATCTTTTGATTTCTATTACTGCTGTAGGTAAAAATGATAAAATACTCAAGGTCAGGATCACTTTTGTAAGCTTAACAAACTGACAAAACATGCCTTTTAAATGACTACACTCTGGGATGAAAATAAGATTTAAAATAATTTCTAAGAGCTGATTTATCCACAGAAGGTTTGAAGAGTCTGGCTTCTTGGAGGAAACATTATGTTTTATGCTTTCATCAAAAAAACTGAATTTATGTGCCGCTGTCACCTGACAGATTTTATAAAATGATTAGGAAAGTGGAATGAGACATTTTCAAACTTGACGCTCATCCTCAGCCAATCAGCTGAGTCTGTTTGAGTTCATAAAGGTGATCAGTTCATCTGTAAAAACTGAAGGACAGGAAGAGTTCATCCTGTTATCTCTGCAGTGGTTTGTCCACTAAAGGACAAACTGTGCATGTGCAAACATTAATATTAATATCTTGGAAAATAAAACAACACCAGGAAGGTGTTTTGCTTTTTAACAATCCTGACTGGGACAGGTTCAGGAATCAACACCAAAGATAGATATCATGTGATTCTAAATGTTTTAATGAGATGCCACAGAAAGAGTTGACCAGAGTGATCTGTGAAAGTACTAAATAACATAGCAATGGCCTACCCCTATTGCTTCACAATACCAGGCCTCTGACTGAAAATAAATTTGTTTAATTTTCAGTCAGAGGCCTGGCTATATGCTCCCAAGCCCATTAGGGAGAAGGGTGATCAGGAAATGGATGGATGGATGGATGGATAACCTATATGGTTATCAGTGTAAGAGGATTTTACATCCAACTCCAGCAAAGGTAAACCTTCAGTTACCTATATATGTTCGTGCAACGTTTCTCTGAAAGATGTGTGTGTGTTGGTGTGAGAGCGTGCATGTGTGTGTTTGTGTGTTTAATCAGTGTTGTATGTAGCGACAGAAGACTGAGGCCTTTCTGATGGATGTGAAGGATAAGCAATCAATGAAGTCTGATAAATATCCAGTGGAAACAGACTGACCGGATGTCTGTTTTTTCCTGGTGTTTTTTTTTTTTTTTTTTTTTTTTAAGCCAATTTGTTCTCCCATTACCACCTTTCAGTCTTTCACTTCAGAAACAAAACAAAATGCCAAACCAAATGTGCCCAGATCAAACCGAGAGCTTTAATATTAAAAAACAATCCGCTTTTCCAGGTGAGTGGAGGAATTAACTGGATGTCCTTGATTTTACAGGTGTTTGTTCTCAGCTCTGCTGGTTTCCATGTAAACACTTTCTTTCTGAATTTCTGAATGGTGTTGGGTAAAAATCACCAACAAGTCGTCAATGTCCATGGAGGGCGAACCCAGACAACTGACCTTCCTTCCCACTCAGTATCAGGACCGGCACAGTCATTAGTGCTGGGAATAATATCGGCCAGCATAAATCTCAATTAAAGCCATTACACAGAGGCTGCATTTCAGAAAAAAAGCCTCTGGAAGAGACAAGAAGCAATCTGTACTGCTTTACTGACATGTGACTATAGAGGAATAGGTCTTTGAATAGGGAGCTCTAAATAATAAACATGAATTCATGCAGATAGAATTACATTGTGACATGTAGGAAACAGCTTTTATGAAGTGATTTATAATGCTATAATTTCTCCTCAGGTGTAGAGCTAAAAGAGTAAAAGATTCTGGAAGAATAAAAATATCCCAGTCGTGCATCAACTGAATTTAAAAAACACTCATGCTGGCTGATCTTCAAAGCTTATCGAGTCAGAGAGAAAACAGCACTATTTTATTGACGCATAGAGAGACTGGAAAATCAGCTTCAATCAGTAGTTTGAATTGCAGAGGAACTAACTGACTGTTTGTGAGGAAAACTGAAGAGACATGTAGGCTGCCTGTTTACGTTCATTATTACTATGATTTATGGTCGTCAAGGTTTTTTTTTATACATCAGCAATGACAAAACATACAACAGTTTAAATAATTTTTTATGAAATGACTTTCAGGTTTATCCCTTTACATGTAACATCAGCTCACATTACATATAAACAGAGCAGGCAGAGTAACAACTGCTTTCAAACACTGACTCTACAGCTATGCCACACACATTAAGACAATTCACATTTCTAAGTCTTTTAGTCTCTGATCTTTGCTGCTTTTATTTTCATGTGGCCCAGTCTCCAACAGAAGAAGCTGTTAGCTATTAGTGACATCTTTTTATTTTATTACCTTCAGTAAGGATCTACCCCAAACAGACTTTTCTGCCCTTTGCCCAGTCTTTGATAAGAGGATCCAGCTTCTCTTATCACACCTGCCTGTTACTTGAATTATCTCCAGTGTATAAATGACAGCAGTAGCTGTTCCTGCTCGCTGAAACCAGCTGTTGTCCTTGAGATTCATATCATCTCTTTGGAACAGAACCTCTGTTTCTTGACATTCTTTACTTTGACTCTGCCTCTCAATGTCTGTTACATCTTTGCATGTTATTTACAGACTTATGCAATGGTAGCTATTCAGAATGAACACATGATTCAGCTTCATGTTTCAACTATATGACTTGCTATTTATGCTGCATTTCAGACACCTGGGAAATAATTTGTTCAGTTCATAGTTCCAGGTGCTATCTGTAATATTGATTTTAGATGGACTTTTACATGTATGTCTTGTAAAGTAAACATGTTTTCACCACAGCTTGAGAATGTTGAAACATAAAGTCAACCTTAGAAGTCATAACTGAGGGTAAATTAAATTACTGCCTCTGCAAGTGAGCATGGTTTTTTGTTTGGACAGAAAAAAGGCACAGAAATGCACCTCTGCTTTCTTTTAACTAACTGCTTGCTAGCTTGTCTAGCGTGTTAATTTCTTTGCTCACTAAGAAGTGTAGCTAACTTGTCATTGAGAAAATCAGTTAGCAGCAATAGTTTTACGTAGTGTAGTTGAACGTTCTGTCATTTCCAGGTCTACATTCAGAGGTTATTAAGCAGCTTCACCTCAGATGTCCACAGAGGAAGAACAGTCAAAAATTACATTTTACTAAGAATAGCACTACTTCTCCATATTTTAAAAAAGAAAAAGTAAAGGTACCCATCCAAGAAAGACAAAAAAGTATTTGGTAAAAAGGCGACTGATCAAATATATCAACCATTTGATATCTAAAAATTACATCATCAGACAGACCAAAATAAAGTTATATGCAACATTTGTTATTTTAATTATCAAAAAGGGAAATAATTGTTATAAGTAACTTAATTACAAAATAGCAAAATTAGGCAAAAAAAAAAAAAAATTCCAAATCAATTGTTTCATTGTAAAATTTATGAAAATAACAAAAACTGCAGATATGTACATTTATGTATGTGTGTCTAATTTTGAACAACTCATGTTCATGTTGTAGCTATCTTAATGAGTGACAGCAAAACTTGTTGAATGTCACCATAATGATCACTAGTGGGATTTGAGTGACAAGAGCCAACGGTATGAAATGTTTATCTAAACTTGTAGGTAAAATCTGCAGACAGATAAAAGCTCTCAAGTGAGTTAAGCTTCAGTCTTCATGAGTCGTCCATGAAGCAAATCTGTCATATATTTGGGATTTTCACTTTGTCATCTCAAGCTTAAATGAAAGCCGTGTAAAGAAGTCAAAACAGAGTTGGAGAAATATTTACCAGCTTTATGGTACATTACATTTATGTGTAATGTTCATAAAACACAGATTCCTGGAGATAAACCATAATTCAGACAAATAATCAATGGTAGGTTGGCATTATTAAAAATCAAAAATATATTCTTTTCTTCATATGAGATTTGTTAGGATGGCCATCTATGATACAAATGTTTTAACAGAAAAGAAGCCGATATTCAGGAAGTCAGAGATCATTTTGTGCTGTATTTGTGGTGGTGTAGTCTTGTTTCTGTAGAGATTTGTTTGTGACAGAATGAAAATTGAGGTGAGCTGTTCAGAGTCAAAGCAGAGCACATGAAAAATAGTTCATTGAAATGTGTATGTTTCAAACTGTAAAAACAAAATTAACAAAAAATCTCAAAATCATTTTCAGGATCTGTTCTGATTTTTTTTTTTCAAACTGATGCTAATAATGTGCCAAGGTTTCTCGAATGTTCTTATCTGATAACAAAAATAATAATCCTTTATTGAAATTTTGTCTCAAGCTTAATTTTAAAGAAATCTGAATCAAACAGGTGACTGAACAACAAATTAAAGCTGGCAGATCTTCATTTCATACTTTAATATTTCATGCCAATCATGATTACGGTGACACTTTCAGAATCCTCTCTATTAATTAAGGATTGATCAGGGCCATGCAGGAGACATTCTGCAAAATTTTACTGGTGTTCATGTTGTTATACAAGCTGAAGATGTTTTGCAGGGAACAAATTTGATTTGAAACCAGGAATGACTTGAACATATTGCAGTGCCTGAACGCATTCTGGGGTTTGGAATGTACATTATCTACGAGGTATGTTTCTGCATAAAGGACTTTCACATTAATGAAGTGTTCAGGAAGTCAGTTAAAGAATGAGCAGAAATTTTGAGTCCATTACGGTCAGTCAGCTCACACTGATCTAGCTCACTAGATTTTTTTCTGCAACGAGAATGCAAAATAATTCAACTCAAAGCACAGATGTCCAATGAAGATGTTTTTTATGTTTCTCAGAAAGAGATGCACGAGAAGAATTGGGCTGCATTCATGGCCCAATTGATTTTTTATCAAATCGGATTTTTTTTGCTGTGGCCGTTCACATTTCCAAATAAATGTGACCTGTATGCAGTGTGAACAGGCAAATGATCTGAAAGTGTCCCACATGCGCAGTAAAGGGTGCAATAATGTGAGCATTCTCGGTGTACTACCAACCGCCATAAAAAGAAGTGCTCAGTGTTTGCAGAAATAAAACATGGAAGCTAGCTTACATTTTAAAGCTGTTGTTGAACGGAGCAGCATATTAAGAATTTGATTCTCATTATAGTCTGAATCAATCAATCAATCAATCAATCAATCAATCAATCAATCAATCAATCAATCAATCAATCAATCAATCAATCAATCAATCAATCAATCAATCAATCAATCAATCAATCAGTCAGTCAATCAATCAATCAATCAATCAATCAATCAATCAATCAATCAATCAATCAATCAATCAATCAATCAAATTTTATTTGTATAGCACATTTCAGCTGCAAGGCATTTCAAAGTGCTTTACATCATAAACACAAAACACAAAGTCATGCAACATAGAATAAAATACCACCGTTTCAAGTGGATAAACAACACTTGAAAGCGCCTGTTACCGCCGGACACCGCAGTCCGTTTAACCACGGGTATTCGTGTACATTGTTACATATCACGTTTCAAATAAAACTCTAAACAGGTGTGTTTTTAGTTGGGATTTAAAGGAAGTCAGGGTTTCTGCTGTTTTACAGTTTTCTAGTAGTTTGTTACAAATTTTTGGTCCATAGATGCTGAAAGCTGCTTCTCCTCTTTTGGTTCTGGTTCTGGGGATGCAGAGCAGACCAGAACCAGAAGACCTGAGAGGTCGGGAAGGTTGACACAACAACAGCAGATCTTTAATGTATTGTGGTGCTAAACCGTTCAGTGATTTGTAAACTAACAACAGTATTTCAAAATCTATTCTTTGAGCTACAGGGAGCCAGTGGAGGGACTTTAAACTGGTGTTATGTGCTCTATCGTCCTGGTTCTTGTGAGAACGCGAGCAGCAGCGTTCTGGATCAGCTGCAGCTGTTTGAGTGATTTGTTGGACAGGCCTGTGAAGACGCTGTTGCAATAATCAATGCGACTGAAGATAAACGCATGAATGAGTTTCTCTAGATCTGGCTGAGACATTAGTCCTCTAATCCTGGAGATCTTCTTCAGGTAATAGAAGGCCAATTTTGTTACTGTCATTATGTGGCTCTGGACGTTCAAGTCCGAGTCCATCACTACTCCCAGATTTCGGGCCTGATCGATAGTTTTTGTTGTAATAACTGAAAATGTGCATTGACTCCAGATCTATAGCTCTAGATCTATAGCTCTAGATCATTCCTCTTTAGTTTTTGTTCAGTTGGAGAAAGTTTTGGCAGATCCACACATTTATACGGTGGCCCTGAGGTGCAAAACACTACTGTAGTGTTTTCCTTAATGTTGTAGTGTTTTGCACCTCAGGGCCACCGTAGAAAACTATCTAAGACCA